>LPNX010210278.1:507422-564195 GCA_001517045.1 Pseudotsuga menziesii
GATTGCATTTTTACAACTGTCAGTGTAATTTTCGAAAAGAAATAAAAAATAATAATAACCTTGCAGGTCTACAGTCTCTGCCAAGGTGAATACAATGCAAGTTTATCAGCAAATATATCAGTAGATACAAAATATATCACTGTCAGTCATACACATCCTTATATCGGTCTGTAATATATCAATCTCATCCCAAATAGGGTTTACTTCAAAAAAATAGGGTTCACTGCAGCATATATATGATCAATGCATATATATATATATATATGATCAATATGCACAACAAAAAGCCTGCAGCGCAGGTCGAAGCTCCACTTCCAGGACGAATATTTACCAAAAAAACACTGAAAATAATCAGTTTTCACCGTCAAATCACCAGTTTTCTCCGTAACAGGTCGCAGCTCACAGCAGTCTATCAACGCATTCTTCAGGCTCAAGCTTCACGTCGTTCTCCTCCAGGCAGGTCGCAGCACAAAAAAATAGATGCAGGCTCCACGCACAGCCTTCACATCTCCACGCTGGTCTTCACAGGAGTGTGCAGTGGTGAGATATCTTTCAACGCAGCATTAAAATGATATACCAGCACAATATATCATCCACGTTGTGAACTGTATTTATATATCATCCACCAGGCAGCAATATATATGTATTTCTATCAATACTTCAACAAAATTAGGGTTCAGTAATATATATGTATTTCTATCAATACTTCAACAAAATTAGGGTTCAGCAATATATATGTATTTATATATCAACCACCAGGCAGCTCAACGCATTCTTCACCAGGCAGACTTAATAGATTTAGAGAGAGACCAATTTCAGAATGGTCTCTGCTTAATATTCTCCTCGTTCGTGGGCCTTGTCTCTTCAATCTCCACGACTCCTCTAACGCCTTCAGCAATCTCCAACACCTCCTATGCGCAGCAAACTCTTCACGCAGGCAGTCTCTTCGCAGCTCCAGACTTTGGTTCAAGTGGACGAGTAGGAAACCCTAATAGACAGTACGTGGCATCTAGATCATTTGATCATGTGATCTAATCACGGTCATACTGGAGAGCTTGTTTCTGCCAAAATAATCCGCAATAAGTATACTAGACAGTCAGTTCCAGCAGTCTATCAATGCAGTGTTATATAGCTAGCTCAAAATGCAGCTATCTCAAAAATATATGAGTCACAATACATATCAATATATATCAGTCTTCAGATGAAATCACGGCTCTGATTATAAACTCATGAGTCCAGTAACAGGTCACAAATCATGCTCACAATACACGAGCAGGCTCATACAACAGCCTTTACAACGCAGCAGGTCGCAGCCCATCAGGATGAAAATGCAGCAGAAGAATAACTCAGGATTAGGGTTAGGTATTGCATGCACGTAGAGAATAAACTCAGGCAGATGGAGTAACGCATACATTGCATGCGACTCCATTGGCAGACTGATGGAGCAATCTGGAAATGGACTGGCAAGCAGAATGCCAGTAATGGGCAGAAATCCAACAGGAGTTATGGCAGACAGCCCTGCTCTGATACCACTTGTTGGTAATAACTCCCGATCCAATATCCATTACATTGCTAACAGCATTTATTTATACATTTCATAGGACGGTTGTGTTTCACCTTCCGCCCAGCATTTTCGGCTTCCTGACTATTCAGTTTTATTTATTTATTTACAATAATCCCTAACGGATTATATTCTAACAGTGATGACCACTCTAAATGGTCTTCCAAGAGAATGGGATTCCCTCATTAGAGGAATATGTGCTAGAATAAAGCTGACCAAATTCAGCAAGCTATGGGAGAAATGTGTACAAGAAGAAGGAAAGTTAGAAAATAGAGAAGAAAAGTTAAATGAAGATGAAGATCAAGCTCTAGTTGTACATACAAAGAATGGAAGAAATAAAAGGAAATATCGAGGATCTACCATAAGTAGATCATGAGAATTCAAAAGAAGTAATAATTTTAAGAAGGTTTAATCATTTTATGAATGTTATACATGTCATAAGTTAGGACATATCTCCAAACATTGTCTACTTAACAAAAAAAAGTTCAAGAAGAAGAACGAAAATTTTTATGACCATGCAGCCGAAGAGAATGAATCGGATGAAGAGAGGACCAGAGAGAATGAAGACTCTAATGAAGAATATGTCTTGATATCATCCCTCACGGGATCAAAATCTCATGGAAGTGATACTTGGCTCATAGATAGTGGTGCTTCCAAACATATGTCAGGTCACACAGATTCTTTCTCATGTCTCACTCAGAAATACTATCCTCACAAACTATAGCTTGGAGATAACTATCAATATCCTATCAAAGGAATGGGAGAAACTTCCTACAAGCTGAAATCCCGTAATTCCATGAAAACGAAAGGAGTCTTATATGTTCCAGGTCTAAAGAAGAATCTTCTTTTTATATCATCTCTAGACAAGAAAGGCTCCAGAGTTTCCTTTGTATATGGTGAATTTCTTATGTGGTCAAAAGGAATAACTATAGATGATTCATTTGTAATAGATACTAACGAAGGAGGGCTCTACCAAGTAAAAGGGCATACATATTTAGATTTTACAGCTTGTAATATCATTCCATGTGAACTATGGCATAGAATACTTGCTCATGTAAACTGCAAAGCGTTACCAATTGCGATCAAGGTAGTAGCAGGTCTACCAAAAATCCATATCAACAATTAAGAGGTACGCAAAGGATGTGCTCAAGGGAGGAATAGCAAGTATCCATTTCCAAGCAGTAATAGTAAAGAAAAAGGGATCCTAGATATTGTCCACTCAGATTTGTGCGGACCAATGTCAACTACTTCCTTAAGCAGGTATGTCTATTATGTCTCTTTCATTGATGACTACTCACGTAATACTTGGATATATTTCTTGAAAAGGAAAGATGAAGTATTCAAAAAGTTCAAAGAATTCAAATCTCTTGTGGAAAATCTCTCTGAAAAGAAGATTAAGATATTAAGATCAGACAACGGAGCATAATTCACTTCAAAGGAATTCAAGGAATTCTTCAAAGAATATGGGATTAAGAGGGAGCTTACTACACCCTATAATCATCAATAAAATGGAGTAGCAGAATTTAAGAATAGATCTATCATGGAAGAAGTCAAATCCATGATTCATGATCAAGATATACCCATGTATTTATGGGATGAAACAACAAAGACTGCAGTCTATCTTCACAAAAAATTATCCCACAATGCGCCTGGAAACAAAATTCCAAAACATATTTTTACTAGTGAGAAGCCTGAAGTCAATCGCTTGAAGATATTTAGTTGCCCTTTTTACCTACATGTTCCCAAAGTGAAAAGATCAAAGTTGGACCCCTGATGAAAGAAGGGAATATTTTTCGAAGATAGTGATCAGTCTAAAGCATGCATAATCTATATTCCAGATGTTCGTAAAATTTAGGTCAATAGAGATGTCACATTTGACCCGTGTGGATGAAGAAGAAAAAGAAACTCCCAGAATCGTAGATATTAGTCAAATACTAGTTAGAGAGGATAAATAAGAACCTATACCAGAAGAGACACCTCATGAATCAATCTCAACAAGGAAAAGACCAGCTTGGGCTCATGCTATAATTCAATAAGCAGAAAGATATGGTGCACCACAAGGAAGCAAGAGATTAAGACTCCATTCCAACTACATTGCATTAAAGTGTAACCTTGTTGGAGAAGAAGGAATGGATGGATGCCATGATTGAAGAATATCAATCTATCTTAAATAATGATGTTTGGGAAGTGGTTCCAATACCAAAGGATAAATAAATAGTCTCTTCCAAATGGATTTTTAAGACAACGCATTCAATTGATGGTAGTATTGAAAATTTCAAAGAAAGATTTGTCGCACAAGGGTTCTCTTAGAAAGAAGGGGTTTATTATGAAGAAACGTTTGCACCAATAGCTAGATATACCTCAATCAGAACCATTCTTACTTTGGCTTCCAATATGAGATGGAAATTACATCAAATGGATGTAAATACAACCTTTATAAATGGTGTCATAGAAGAGGAAGTGTATATAGAAAAATCTCCAGGTTTTGAGACACATGACAATAAAACACATGTGTGTCGACTAAATAAAGCATTACATGGATTAAAGCAAGCACCAAGAGCATGGTACAGAACAATTGATGACTTCCTAATGAGCCTACGCTTTACCAGAAGTAAGGCAGATTCAAACCTTTACTATAAGGTTTTCGATGACGGGATCATGATATTACTATAGTATGTAGATGATCTATTTTTGACAGGAAAGCAGAAGCTCATCAGTGGATGTAAGAAGAATCTTGTGACTGAATTTGAAATGAAATATGTTGGCATGATTCATTACTTCCTAGGTCTTGAAGTATGGAAGTTCCTAGATGAAATTTTCCTAAACCAAGGAAAATATGCACTTGAGATCCTAAATAGATTTGGGATGTTAGATTGTAAGGAAATTAACACGTCGATGGAGACAAACCTGAAGCTCCTAAATAATTACCCTTTAGAAAGAGTGTATGTCACACTATATAGAAATAGTATCAACTCACTAATGTATTTGACAAATACAAGACCAAATATATGTTTTGTCGTGAACACATTAAGTCAGTATATGGTGGAACCTGTACATGCTCACCTAGTTGTAGCAAACCATGTGATGAGGTACCCAAAGGCTACATTGGATTATGGCCTCACATATGCAGCTGATCGTGAGTTTATATTATGTTGTTACACTGATTCATATTGGGTAGGAAGTGTTGAAGACAAAAAGATAACTTTAGGATGTTGTTTCAGTTTGGGATCATGTGTGATCTCATGGCTTAGTAGAAAGCATACCAGTGTTGCGCTCAGTACATCAGAGATTGAATACATTGCAGCATGTTCAACCTGTAGTGAAGTAATATCGCTTTGAAAATTATTGACAAGATTGTTTGATATTCAAATGGATGCAAGTAATATTTATTGTGAAAAACATGTTGTATCAAGTTAACAAAGAACCCAGTGTTTGTTCGGGTACATAGGGTACTCCCAAAAGACCGAATGCCTAGAGAAACCACTCATGCAAACAGACCACAGATCGACACACTGATGTTTTGACATGGCTTAAACCCTCGAGAGGGAAACACTCCATGGCCCTAGCCAAATAGATACTTGAGGAAATTTACTATACAAAACAAAGAAATTTACAAATGAGCTTATCATAATCGATCAACTAGCCAATGACCCTCCATGCTCTTTAAATAGATATCATAGACCAATCAGGTGTTAATCTATATATCAAGGGTAGGTATGATATAAGAGAATATGAACCTTTGGATCACTCTATGTCTAGAACATATCATGACCCGTTGGATTAGATATTTACAAATGCATACTAATGCATACAAAAGAAACACACTTTTCCTAATGGATATATTATCACAAGTTGATATTAACTAACTCCTAAGTGTCTAAATATCCTAACATCCCCCCTTAAGAAAAACTTGGGATAGGATTGAAGGATTTACAAAAGTGACACTATNAATGACAAATTCTTGAAATCCTAACATAGATCAAAGTTGAGAAAACTTTGCTTCTGTAAGAGACTTGGTGAAGATGTGTGCAACTTGATCACCTGTAGGGAAAAAGAGCACTTCAAGAATGCGATCATGAACAATATTTATGATGAAGTGCATATGTATCCCAATGTGTTTGTTGCGTTGATGTTGAACTAGATATTTGGCGAGCTTGATGGAACTTTGATTGTCGCACCAAAGTGGAGTAGGTTATTGATGGTCAAATCCAAACTCTAAAAGGATCTGTTGAAGCCATAAAGCTTTCTGACTGGCATTAACAACGGCTCAATATTCTGCATCTGTTGAAGAAGGAGAAATAGCTTGTTGTTTCTTACAAGCCCAAGTGACAGGTCCAGATCCCAGACTGAAAACATAACCTGCAGTAGACTTTCGATCATCAGGATCATTGGCCCAATCTGAATCAGTGAAACCAACCAACAAAGGAGTCCCCCCTCTACTATAATGAATCCCAAACTGAATTGTACCTCGAATATATTGAAGTATTATTTTTCTTCTTTCCAGCGACTTTCATGAGGTGTTTGCATATAGCGAGAAACCCGACCAATGACAAAAGAAAGGTCAGGGAGGAAATGATTCAAGTATAAGAAACTACCAACAAGTTGACGATACAAGGTGGCATCTACTTCAGGTGAAGTACAAGAGGCATAAAGTTTGACTCTAGACTGGAAGGAAGAAGGGGCTGGTTTACAATATTACATGTGAAAGCGACGAGGAATGTCACAAGCATACTTAGACTGGTAAAGACATATTCCTTCTTTAGTTTGCAAGAATTGGAGACCAAGAAAATAATGCAAATGTCCTAAGTCTGACATTTCAAAATTTTTCTTAAGACTGGATTTCACATGGGTTAAAAGCTTAGGGCCACTACCAGTAAGAATAAGATCATCAACATAGAGAATAAGGATGATGAGATGGTTTCCTACTTTCTTGGTATAGACATTGGGGTCAGAATGGAATCTAGAAAAACCAGTGTCAAGTAAAAAGTTATCCATTTTGGCATACCAAGCTCTAGGATCTTTCTTAAGCCCATATAAGGATTTCTTAAGGTGACAGACAAGGCTAGAGTTATTCTGAACATAGCCAGGAGGTTGTTCCATGTAAATTTCCTCCTATAAATCATGATGTAAGAATTCAAACTTGACATCCATTTGATGGACTTCCCGGCTATGTAAGGCTGCAAGGGAAAGAACAAGACAAATGGAGTTCATTTTGCGATAGGAGTAAAGGTTTCATTGTAGTCAATCCCTTCAACTTGGGAAAAACCATTGGCAACTAACCTTGCCTTAAGTATTTCAACACTTACATATGATGCATACTTAGTTCTATAGACCCATTTACATCTGACAATTTTTCTTCCTTTGGAAAGAGGTACAAGATCCCAAGTATCGTTCACCATTAAAGAACGATATTCTTCATCCATAGCTGCGTCCCAATCTGTATTTCCTGAAGCTTCTGCAAAAGTTTTTGGATCATGATTCTCTAAAACTTGAGACAAAGAGAAGAGGCTCGCTGTAACTGAGAATGTGTTTGACATTGATCTCTAGGATCACCGACAAGATCACCAGCTGCTTCACATGTTGAATGGCCCATCAAGGAAGTAATTGTTTCGGTGCAACTAGAGGAACATGAGAAACCAGAGGTGGATTTTCATCCTCACTGTCATCATCAAAAATTGGAGTTGGAAGTAGAAGAAGGCACAATCGTCGAATCAGGCTCGTAGGCCAAATATGGCACAACCATCTAGTTAGGCTCACGAGCCAAGAGATTTTCATCAAATTTAACATCTCTTCTAATTATTATATCATTAGAATGTGGTTGAAAAAGTCTATAACATTTTACATCTTCAGAATATCCAACAAATATGCACTTTTCACTTTTAGGCTGCAATGCTTTCCATTATTCATCTGGAATGTGAGCCCTTGGTTCACTAGCAAACACACGAAAGTGACTTACATCTGGTTTAATTTTACTCCATGCTTATTCCAGTGTGATACCTTGTAAAGATTTAGTGTGCGTGTGATTAACTATGTAATTTGCACAATTTATGGCTTCAATCCAAAATTGAAGACTTAGTCCCTTAGATTGGATCATACAATTAGCCATTTCTTTTAAAGTGCAGTTCTTCCGTTCAAATGCACCATTTTGTTGTGGTGTATATGGAACAGTGTGTTGTTGTTGGATTCCTTGTTCAGTGCGGAAAGTAGTGAAATTTTGTTAACATATTCTCCTCCATTGTCAGATCTTAACTTAATAATTTGATGACCATATTGTTTTTCAGCAAGGACCTTGTAGGCCAAGAAAATGTTAAATACTTCGCTCTTAAGTTTTAGGAAATAAACCCAAGTGCATCTGGATTAATCGCCAATTAAAGTTAAGAAATATTTGAAACCAGAAAAGGAAGCAGATGGACGAGGACCACACAAGTCACTATGCACAAGCTCCAAGGGAATCGAGGCGTGCCAAGAGGCACGTTTGTCAAAATTGTCCTGATGATGTTTTCCAAGTACACAACTGGAACAAACACCATCCCTGCAATATACCATTGGAAGACCTGTCACCATATTCTCTTTACATAGTTGTTGCAATGAACGATAATTTAAGAGACCAAATCGCCAAAGTTTGCTCAAGTTATCACTATGAGCAACAACAACTGAAGGAAAAGGTGATGACCCAAAGTTGTTAAATTTGTACAACTTGGTAATATCATCAACAATTATGGTAGCTAGGACATGTTGAGGATCTTTAAAATCCTTGATTAAACTTGGTGAGGCGTAAACGTTACAATTTTACCTTCACCAAAATGAGTGATTTGATAGACTGAAAACAAATTGCAGGAAATTCTTGAAACACATAGTACATCACTAAAATGACCATTATCTACTGGAACTGTTCCAGATCCTACAACAGTTAGAGAGTTGTCATCGCCAATAAATATTTGTTTGGTGTTAAATTCATGCATAGTAGAAAAGATGGCTTGATCCTTAGCCATATGATAAGATGCTCCAGAATCAATGAGCCATTCAGTTGAAGTAGAAGAAGAATATGCAGTATAAGAATAACCAGAAGCACAAAGTGCATGCCCATGAGAGGTAGATTCTGAAGACGAATCTAGGATAATGTGGTGTTTTTTCATTGCTACCTTCAAGGCTGCCATCTTATTAAAACACTTAGATTCAGCATGATTATCTTTCCCACAATAGTTGCAATGACGCCCAGTCTTATTTCCTTTTGGATTCAAACCTTTGTCATTTTTTATAAAAGGAGCTAACTAAGAGGGTTTAGGACTCTTGTTTGGATTATTATTGTGAAAACTTTATTTCTTGGGATGCTTGGACTTTTCTTTCTGTTGGGCCAATAAGGCCTTCCCAGATGTATATGCATTTCTAATCATTCCAAGATGTATGAGCTTATCTTATTCTCTAATAAAAGAATCAGAAAAGGATTCAAGACTAGGCTCTATATAGCTAGTTGGATTCAATGATTCTTTCATGGAGTAAAATGTAGATACAAAAACAGAATATGCAAGTCCAGGTTTGGAAAGAATATGGTAAATGCATTGCTTGTCTTCCCTCTTAATCTTACATTCTGCACATAAGATTCTAAGAGTTTTGTACTTAGATAAATAATCTTGAATGCAGGAAAAATCACTTGGATTTAAATAAATCAACTCATTTTCAAGTTGATGACCTCGAATTTCATTGTGTTTACCAAACACAGCTTCCAACGTTTCCCAAACTTTATCTGGTTCATCAATTCCAGGTATGTGGAATCTAAAATCAATAGATATTGACATCCCAATCAATCCCTAAGCTTCATCACATTTATTTTCCCATTTTATTTTCCCATTTTATTTTCTTATCATCTTCAGTGGGTTCTATTTCTTTCCCTGAGGTAATTCTGAAAAGTCCCCTACTTCGTAGAACATCCTCCATACGATATTTCCATAAGAAATAATTGGAACTGGTAAGTATAATATCACAAGAGGCATCCATATTATAAATTAATGGCTATAAAAACATAAACCAATAGTTTGTATGCGAAGAACTGGAAAAAACAGGGTGTTTAAAAAAATTGGCACTGAAAATTGACTCCGTATGATGGAGTCATACTTGATCAAAGAAAATGTTGAAGATGTCCCCAATAGTGACATGGTAGATAGAGAATTGACCAACTAAAAAAAAGAACCCCCCTCTTCCCAAGATGAACCTTTGAAACTCACTTTACACGAAATTTGCTTTAAGTCAATCACTTTTGTAAAATAAGTGAATTTCACTTTTACAATGATGTTACTTTAAATAGTGCACAAAAAAACTAAAAGACTTATGTGACTCGCCTTTTCCTTTAAAAAAAAAAATTAAGTGAGATGCACTTTTACAATAAAGTAACGTAAAATTAGAAAGACCTATTAAGGAATAAAACAACTTTGAACCAAGTGAGCCAATATTAAAAGGTATGTAAAAGAAGGGAAGGAGGAAGGGTTTTTTTTTAACTCTTATGTCTCGATCTCTATGCTTGCTTATTTTCCTGCAAATCACACCACAAACCGAAACAAAAAAAACTTTTCCACACTTTTGGGTTAGATCTCGTTAGCTTTCCCGACAAGTATATGTTTTCTCTCTATTTTGAATTTGCCCCAATCACACAAGGTGCACGGCTTCTGTTTCTTATTCGTCACGATCATGCAAGGTGCATGACAAAGAGCATACACAGACAGAGAAGGAAACAATCTGAAACTTAAAAAAAAAAAATTCTAATAATAAAACTGATAAAATATGAGAAAACTTTAAAAAAAATTAAAAAAACGTCACTGTAACATTAAACCTTCAGATCTCATGAAATAGGCATATCTAGAGCAACCGGAAACCGTTTTCAATCAAATGAAAATTATTTCCCAATAGAAACGGTGCTCTGGATGCAATGGAACACCTCCCATATCCCAAAAAAGCACAAGAATTTTTGAACCAAAAACCATTTCAAAGCTTCGGCAACATCAGTTCAAGATCTAGGTCATCAATGGAAGCGGCTCTTCATAAAAGCTTTGATACCATGTTCGTGTACGCAAGGTACTCCCAAAATACCGAACACCTAGAGAAGCCACTCACACAAACAGATCACAAATCGACACATCGATGTTTTGACGTGGTTTAAACCCTCAAGAGGGAAACACTCCACGGCCCCAGCCAAATAGCTACTTGAGGCAGTTTATTATGCAAAAGAAAGAAAGTTACAAATGAGCTTCTCATAATAGATCAACTAGCCAATGAACCTCCATGCTTTTTAAATAGATATCATGGACCAATCAGGTGTTAAACCACAGATCAAGGGTAGGTATGATCTAAGAGAAGATGAATCGTTGGATCACTCTATGTCTAGAAAATATCGTGACCGTCGGATTAGATATTTACAAATGCATACTAATGCATACTAAAGAAACACACTTTTCCTAACGGATATATTATCACAAGTTGATCTTAACTAACTCCTAAGTGTCTAAATATCCTAACAGTGTTCCATGATAAGTCAAAGAACATAAAGATAAAGTATCATTACATCCGAGATTTGGTGCAGAGAAGAGACATAAAGCTCCAGTATGTTCCTACAGAGGAACAAGTTGCAGATGTGTTAACTAAGACTCTGTCTCATGTGAAGTTTGAATATTTTAGAGACAAGCTTGGTGTAGTCTGAAAGGACCTCCCTGTAAAGAGGGAGCGATGATAAGATTGTTATTGATGATGGCATGGAAACTCAATACATATGTGGTCAAGTTCCTATAGATATCATTGTGGTCCTGCATTCATTTGTGGACGTTGTGGTTCTACATTCATTTACGTACGTTGTGGTCCTCCATTCATTTGTGGACATTGTGGTCCCGCATTCATTTGCGTATATTGTAGTCCTGCATTCATTTGTGGACGTTGTGGTCCTACATTAATTTATGGACATTGTGGTCCTGCATTCATTTGCGGATGTTGTGGTGTTGCATTCATTTGGAGACGTTGTGTCCATGCATTCATTTGTGGACTTTGTAGTCCTGCATTCATTTGCGTACATTCTTGTCTTACATTCATTTGCAGACATTCTGATCCTGCATTCATTTGTGAACATTGTGGTCTGCATTCATTTGCGATCGATGAGATTCCATAATTTTTTATGTTGTGGGTGATTCCACATTAATTTGCAATGTTGTGTTGTATTTGTGTAACATTGTAGGTGATTCTTAGGATGAGGATACCTACGATGTGATGTGATGCTCATGATGATGCAATGAGATATGATACTCATGATGATGCAATAAGATGTGATGCTCGTGATGATGCGACGAGATGTGATACTCTTGTTGATGCAATGAGATGCAATGAGATGAGATACTCGTGATGATGCTCATGATGTGATGCTCGTGATGATGTGATGAGATGTGATGCTCATGATGATGCAATGAGATGTGATGCTTATGATGATGCGATGAGATGTGATTCTTGTTATGATGTGTCAAGATGCAATGCTCGTACGAATGTGTTCATGATGTGATGCTCCATGACTGTGATATTCCATGAATAATGATAATGTTGATATAGTTGTGAAAAATTCCTATGATGTATAGAATTACCAGTCAGTTGTACATATGTATTGTTGTGTTATAGAATACCTTCCTTGTTAAGAGGGAGTGTTAAAGAAATATAACTCCGGAAGATATTCTATTTTTTATTATTATTGTTATCACCCCTTCTAATATGTTTTTCCTCCTATTAGGTATGTTATTGATGTAATTGGTCATGTAAAGCCTTGAGGTAAAACCTTTGTTGTAAGTTGGGTCAGTAGTACCCACAAAAGTATTATTAAAATATAATTTTGAGTCTCCCAAGGCAAGTCGGACCTGATTGGGAGGAGAATTCGACCCTGTTGGGTTATTAGGCTTCTCCACTGATCAGTATAAATACAGGAGGCACCAACCTCATTTTGACACACACAAAACTCAAGCAGTTCCACTATAGAGAGAAGAAGAAATCCATATGGAGGACAAGAAGTAGTCTAGTCTTGTTCTTTGGGTGTTACACTGTACTTGGGTGAAGTCTATATAGAGGAAGTTTTGATGGGTTTTATTCCCCATGAGGGTTTCCTAGGATAAATATTTGTGTTCTTTTTTTTCTGTTGTGCTTGTTATTCTTTCAGTGATCCTTTGTTCTATTTGAAAAGAAAACTCAACAATAAGCAACTAGTGACTTATCCTTGCTTCTTTTATGCTAACCAATTCAAGGAGTCATATGCTCCTATGTATCATCATTGCATAATCAAAAGTAACAAATGAGTATTAGCAAATTTCTAAGTAATCCAGCGATGCCTAGGCCTAATGCCAAAAGGGGGCATTGGTAAAAATGAGAACAATACAGTCAACATTCATCATAGGTTGATAACAACAATGACCAATTACACATCAACCACCCTGCTAAAACATTAAGTCTTCCTAAATTCCAAGCAAATACGAATATCGTCACTTACCTGGACTAAGGATGTACAATAAAAATTTATAATGCAATAAAAGAAGGCTAAAGATTACACCTAGCTAATATGGTCATAATTCAGCAAGAGATCCACAGAAGAAGCAAGTAAAGTAATAACATCTCTGAAATAATAATAATAATAAAAAGAAGTGGAATTTTGAGGTGTTACAAGTGGTATCAGAACAAGGTTACAACACTATGTGACCTATGGACTCATTCACATTACTGTAGAATAAAACTATGTATTTTATAAACTAATAAAAAACTTTTATTTTTTCCCACTACAAGGTAAATTCATGACACTGCAAAAATTGACACAACCAAATCTGCCAAGCCAGCTAGGGAATCAACTTCAGATCTCAAATACTATATGATTTGGTCCTAGGAGATGCAAGAAAAAAAAGGAAGAGATAGGAAGAATTGGTGCAACAGTAGCAAAGCAAGAGGAATTTGCAGATCAAGTACAAAATCAACGACAGTGGCACTAGTTAGATTAAAAAAACCGAGACAACAATGAGTGCTAAAAGGAATTCCAACCAATAAGGAAAACGGGAACCACCCCAAGAGGAAGGAGAATTGTGGGCTGAGTTAAGAAAAGATCAGAAAACCCTTACAACTTCAGAGTTGTTAAGAACCATGCAAAGTTTGAAATATGAACTACAAAGTATTAGGGTGGATAATTTGAGAGAAATGAAAACTCAACACAAACTCAACGAGGTAATATTGAATAATTTGACGGAGATCAAACAAAATCCACTACACACCTCGAGTAATATGATGAGGAATACATATAAATATAAAATAGATAAGGAAGAGAAAGAATCCAAGTCAGGTTCATCTCACAAACCTAGAAAAAGAGGCAGTTACAACACTAGCACAAATGCATCCTCCTCCCCACCTAGATAGAGAAATACCTATCTGAAAGATTTCATGATAGAAAATAAAAGAGTTTCATGAGCTAAAAATGGGGTTAATGACAATGGATGGGCTGATTACAAAATTTCTAGGATTACTGCATTACATACCCTACCTAAAAGAAGAAGAAAAATAAAAATCCAAAGATTCTTAAGTTGATTACCAAACTATTTTTCCAACAAAATATAATTCAATGCTCCAAAAACTTTGGATGAAGCCCTATATAAGTCTAGACCATGTTACAAGCATAACCAAAGTAGGTACGAAAACAAAGACAAAAATTGAAACATAAAAAAATCCTATTCAAACAAAGAAAGGAGGGTTATAAACAAACTGTTCACGAGAATCAACACAATAGTTTTTCAACAATTTTTTTTTCAGGACAATAAACCTACTGATCAATTTGGAAATAACAAAATTTCAAAACCCCCCTAACCCTAACATCAACAATACTTTAAAAACAATAAAAAAATTTAAACCCCCTAGCCCCTTAAACCCTCCCACATTACATTTAATAAAAATTAAAATTAAAATTAAAACCCCTTAACCCCCCACAATATTATATTAAAAAACATTACATTAAAAAATAAAATAAAATCCCCCCCAACCCCCTAAATCGCACCGACAACATTACGTTAAAAAAACATTTAAAAAAAAGTTATACCCCCTAACCCCTAAACTCCACCCCATCCACACAACATTACATTAAATAAAATATAGATACATTGTTTTATAAACCTTCCCCCGAACCCCCACAACATTAATTCTAAAACAATATTAAAAAATAATTTTTTAACCCACTGACCCGCTAAACGCCCCCCTAAACGTTATATTAAAAAAAAAACTCCCCTTCCCGTGTCCCTCCTCCCTTCCCCACTACCCTCCTCCCCCCTCCTCCTACTCCTGACCCCTCCCTTCTCCCCCTCCCTCCTCCCTTCCTGTTGTACAGGAATAAACACCTTATAACCGAAGGTCTGGGGTTACCAACATACTCAAGAAACTTGCAGGAAATCGACTCTAGAGTGCAGTAAAGGAAATAGAAGGATAGAAAAGACTCACCCGATACACGATGGTTGATCCTAGCTTGTCCTCTTCTGCTCTGCTTCTCCTCCAAAGCCTTCAGGGATGCTTCTCCTTCACCTGTCAAGAGTCAATCTTCCAAATACAAGATGATACATATATATAAACAGGTTAGTAAAATCATATAAAAAATGTTGAAACATAAGTATATATCACACCACAATATATGAAATACATTCAATACACATATGGAAAAAGGATTCTCTTTATTAACAATAATGAAAGAGTTCATATTACAACCCAACGCCTGAGACAAGGACTCCTCTGCAACCAAAGGATTCTGAGTTCCACTGCTCCAAAGACTTCTGTATAAACTCCACCAACATAACTTTGCTCTCCAAATGTATGTGATTAACACCCTCCCCAAGGCCTGTATTTATACTTGGTGAAATAAGGCAGTTTCGAAGGTTGAGGAGGTTGAGACAGTTAAGGTGATTAAGGTTAAAGGGCTTAACTAATCTCAAGTAATCGCGTGTTTTTATTTTTAATGTCAAAGGGACATGTACGTGGGTATCAATACTGGAAACTCGCGTATGACACATGAGTTGCTCTAAGGGTAACCCGCGTACACATATGTAAACGAGATGCAACAACCGATACTTGCATACAACACGCGAGTTGCATATATAGAGAGTCGCGTACATGACTTGACATATCCAAAGGGTAAAAATGACCAGCTGGATGAATGATAAATGTAGTTCATAATAAGCCCATCTATAGTATTTTGGGAAACCCTCAATCCATAAATGTCCTTTTGTGTGCCAACATGAGGAATGTCGGCACTCAGATGGAGAGGTGCCATTCAGATGGATAATAGATGCCCCCTAATTTGTGAGGTCAGAGGGAAACGATGGCCGAAACACATTATAATCTTTAATCTTTGGAGAACTCAGAAATCCAATGGAGTAGAGAGAGTACCTGAAACAAATACATAGTAATGTCATATACAAAGTTACATATGAGGATGCTATGTTCAATTTACTGGAACACTAGCTCCTTTACAATTTTGAGTACAACATATGATACGGGTATAAAACCACGTATATTACAAAGGTGGATCGAAGCCACAATATAAAATAATGATGAGTCTTCAAAGATCTGGAAGCTGTGTATATGAATAGAACATAATCTTGCACAACTTAGTCCATAGGTGAAGAACTAAGGTCTTCATAAAGGATCCCAAAGAACCAGTACAATCCAAGCCATGTGAATAAGGGTAAGCTGAAGTCGAACATGGAAAGGATTCAACAGGTTGTCAATCAATAGGTGATAATCGACAACTGAAGCAAAGGAATTCACCAATGATGAAAGTGAATCCAGAGGTACAAACGTCAAAACTCTAGGTCTTCATCATCAGGAAGTACTGAAACGGAACCATGTTGTGATAAGGAAGGCAATAGATCCTCCAATGGATCACATGAGTGACTAGGAACTGGGCAAAAGAAGAGAGACACAATAGATAACAGATATAACAATGATGGGATCAGGCTATAGATCAAACATTGGGTAAAGTCCTTGAACAATGAGCACGACATAGAGATGACCCAAGGCAGTGGTTAACTTATAGATAGAACAACTAGACCTATCTGTCATGTAGGAGACATGATCAGATTCCCCAGATATAACAAACAAGAGGAGGAGTAAGAAACTCAAAGTAATAGCTGAATGCAAAAATAATCACTGACACATGGATATTGGAAAACAAAAATTTCTATGTTCAAGGAGGACATGCTGCCATTACTAAAAACAAGAGAAAACTTCTTCCTTACCTTCCCTGTTAAATTTTAACGAGTCCAGGAAAGTTAACTCGGATCCCTCTTCATTTTTTAACAAGCTTGAAGAGATGGGAAAATAATGCTTGATAGTGTCACTAATTCGTGGATTTAATGAGCCCGAACTAGTACATGCTCAGTTGGTGTTTTCACATTTAGAGAGTCTGAAAAACTCCGAAGAAGACTCCAGGGGGGTCCTTTTTCGTCCAATTTAGTCTCCTGAGGCCGAAAAAGTATAAAACATACCATAGAAGAACTCTCTTAACTTCCGAAGAAGAAAAGGTGAACCTTTTTCGTACTTAGTCAGGGAGGTCCGAAAAAGGTTAAATTACCACCTACCCAAAGCTCCTTCCAGAACAGCATAAAATAGCTTGAGTTTTACGAGTGTGAAGGAAAGCAAGATCACTCGGAAAGATCCATTTGGTTACGAGAAATGGGGCTTACAACAATAAACTCGTTGCTTTGTTCTTAAGTGTTTAATGAGCATGACAAAGACACAAAGTACACTCAGAATATTTTTCATGTTTAGGTCCAGAGCACGAAAAAGAGAAAACTAAGCTCAAACCGGGTGTTCCTTTTTCGTAAATTTAGTCCCTCAGGTCCGAAAAAGTGATAAACCTATACCTGAGAATACTCTTCTCAATTCAAAAAGAAAAGAGAGCGATCCTTTCTCGTATTATTCCACATGGTCTGAGAAAGAGATAACCTACCACCAATGCAGATTCCCATTCACATATTCTTAACGAGCTTGAACGGACAAGGTAACTCGACAGTCAAGTCTGTTTTGAAGGAGTCAGACCTGGGCCTAAAGAAACTCCATAAGGGTAGGGAGTCCTATAAAAATATAGCTTGTAAAAAGAGATTCAAAAGAAGCTCTATTTGGCATGAAAAATAGCTAAGAGGATACCCCTGAACCTAAAACAGTTGCGGCATGAGTACCAAAGGACAACATAGGCTTCGAAGAAGAATACTCATGAAAAAGGGTCCTATCCAGGGAAGAACAATGGTACAAAACAGGGAACTAATGGCTAAGAATACCATAGTCTGTGGCAAAAGGTTGATTGCTAAGGTTAATGTGGATTGAATAAAGGTGCCAAAAATGTATTGGAAATAAAAAAACCACCCTATTGGAGCAACAACACTTTGTAATAATGAAAAACCTGTTCCAACGCACAAAGAAATATGGTATTAGTTTTTTGACATTTCAAACTATAGAAAAAGACCCACTTAAAGAAACATAATTTCTATAAATAGTTGGAAAATCAAAACAAAACTCACCATTTGAACTTTTAAACCATAAAAAGCAAGTTTTACCTTCTACCTTTGTTCGATCATTGTGGACAATTGGACCAACGAAATCAAAATCCACAAGTTGCAGGTAAGCCTACACCCTGAGCTCTTCATTTTGATCCAAGCAATTATTAAGTTTGAGTCTGAATTCCATATTTAAAAGCATCCTGAACTGTAGCACGGCGCATACGCGGGTTGTCGGTGTAAAAACTCACGTACACGCATTTTGTACGTGAGTTGCCTAACTAGACAGTCGCGTACAGTACACGGCATGTCTAACTAGACAGTCGCGTGTACTGCGTGGAGGATAAAAGGCTAAAAATATTCAAAATTTAATGAATTTTGATATGGAATTACTGATTCAAATGACTTGTTTTTTCTAGGTTAAAGATGGTTCTGGAATGGAGGGAAAGGGAGCACGAAATAATGGACCAAGCGGCGCTCCAAAGTGTGCCCACTATACAGGCATTGCGAACCAGTGGGCTACTGAAATTCTTTTGCACATCACCCATGCGGGCCAATGTCCGCATACTTGAGTTCATGGTAAATTATTGGGATCATGACTTGGGGATGTTCAACTTACAGGGTGAAACCTTGGGGATTACCACTGAAGACATATATTTCATAATCGGTCTGTCACGTCGAGGAGCACCAGTGAACTTAGAGGGAACGGGCAAAGGCGGTGACCCCTTAAGTGTCCAAAACTATATAGATGTGTTTTGTACACCGGGTACTCAAAAGAGAGGGAGATGTGTCCCTGTTGTACATATCCGAGACTTTACTTTACAGGTACTTGCTAGCACCATCGTGAGAATTTCAGGATCCTCATCTTTACATTTGGCTACACATAACCAAATGAGGCTGGCAGTTGACTGTTTCCGTAGTGCTCTCTATGATTGGTGTTCGGGAGTTGTCCCTATCATGAGGAGAAAATTGTCCGATTGCAAGAGAGGAAGGCAGAAAAACTTTGGTTATGCAAGCATATTAGTGGCCTTCTTCGAGAGAGAGTACCAGCATTGAGCCCTGCTATACCTTTACCGATCAGATCTCGATGTCAGCCGAGGCTGAGCAGGTGGGGAGACATCTTCCTCCGTCAAGGAGGAGGAGACATAGTACACAGTGTATATGATGATGATTTCTATACCTGGTGGGAACGACAGCTACCGGCAATGGAGCAGTTTCCATATGCCGGGATGGACTTTCGAGGTGACCCCGACCTTGTCCTCCCTCCAGGAGGAGCATGGGGAGAGCTAGGTAAATAATTTTTTAATTTTTATCATTTTTCAAATTTTTATGAATTTTAAAATGATAGATATATACATATGTACAATTCTTAATCCTATAAATATGTCAAATTGCAGATATTGGACCGGTCTGCCCTGAAGGGCACCCACGCATGTTCGGTCGTCCTGTCATAGGCGAAGACACGGGACTGATCAGGGTTCTAGAGGGGAAGCTGGCCAGGCTGACCCAACGAGTACCTACCTTGCAGATAGAGCACATCCCGACTGCCATGCAGGAGTTTGTTGTAGGAGTTCCACCAGTCTGGCTACGTCTATTCAGGCGAGTGGTCAGAGCGGTACTTGTTTATATAGAGGCTGCGGAGGCTGAGGAAGCCAGGGTGCAAAGGGACCATGGGGACCAAGGTGGTCCTAGTGACCAGGGCAGTCCAGCTTAGAGCTAGGACATTTTGATGATTTATGATCCACATTTTTGTATATTTTGTATATGACGAGATCTGAGGATCGGACTTGACCTATCTATCGACAGATATTTTACATATATATATATATTATTGTCAGTTTATTTACAAATGTTTTTTTATATGTTTGTTGTATATCTTTATAAAATGTGTGTGAGATGCCAATCTAAAATGTAATTAGCATATGCATCAGTCAATGAATTCTGATTTTGTGGAATATGATTGAATGTAATAACTTCAAAATGTCTTTCCAATAAACGAATTTGCATGAACTGACGTAATAAAATAGGATTTTGTACCTGATAAGCTCGATTGAGCTGCGAAACCACCAACTGAGAGTCCAAATGGACCTCAAGCTGGGTGATGCCACATGACAAAGCATCCCATAGGAGCTTAATGACAGCACTATACTCAGCAACATTATTAGAAGTAGGACCTAAACAAGCGCCTCCCGCGGCAACAAGTTGTCCTGAGGGAGAATAGATAACCCATGCTGCCGAAGCTAGGTTACAAGTGTGACGGATGGCACCATCAGCGAACCCTATATACACTTCAGAAGACATCTGCAACAACCAGTAGATACTATAAAAAACAAAACTGACAACCTAATGTACATAAAAATACATACAATAAAAATACAAGAAAAAGTGCTCAGCCTAAGCATAGTACTTCTTCAGGTAGAGCCCATTTCTAGGCTCAGGCAGCTTATTCCCATCAAAATCAACTAACTCATATGCACCCTTACTCAACACTTTCGACATGACATAAGGTCCTAACCACATGGCCTTGAATTTTCCTACCCCCAGAGGTTCTTTATCTTGGTCCCAAAGCAAGACAAGTTCCCCTTCAGAGAAAACCCTAGGTTTGACTGATTTATCATACTGACTTTTGACCCTATTTTTATGATCCTGATTAGCAGTCAGCGCATCTCTACGTTGTTCATCAAGGTGTTCTAAATGTACCAGACGTTCCTCAAGCTTAGTCGTATCAGGTAACACATGAATGGCTATCTTTAGAGACGAGATTTCACACTCAATCGGAGTAACTGCTTCCACTCCATGGATCAGTTGGAAAGGGGAGAAACTCGTAGCAATTTTGACATTAGTTCGGTAGGTCCAAAGAGCAGGATATAGCATGATGTGCCAATTAGAACGGGCTGCATCAATTGTACATTTAAGAATAGTTTTTAAAGTCTTGTTGACAGCCTTGACCTGACCGTTTGCTTGCGGATAATACGGAGAAGAATGTTCTTGTCTGAATCCGAGCATGGTAGTCAGTTCCGTCATCATGTTATTTTGAAAATGAATGCCATGGTCAGTGACAATCACTTTGGGTATACCAAACCGTGCTATAATATGATTGAATACAAAGAAAGTTGTTGTTTCTCCGTCAGCTTTAAAAGTAGGCATTGCCTCCGCCCATTTCGTAAAATAGTCAACAGTGACAATGATGTATTTATGCCCCCTAGCCGAGGCTGGGTTGCATGTCACGTAATCAATCCCCCATTTCATGAAGGGGCCTACCGAGACAACGGTAAATAACGGAGCAGGATGTGACCGCATATTCCTAGTGTAAAGCTGACGAGGATGAAAGCACTTCACTGCTTCCACACAATCTTTAAAGATTGTGGGCCAGAAATAACCGGCACGTAGTATCTTCTGGGTCGTTGCTAACCCAGATAAATGACCCCCACATGCTCCACTATGGGAATCATTTAGAGCAATCTCCGCTTCCTCGTGGGTAAGGCAACAACACAAAATGGAATCTACCCCTCGTCGATATAATGTATCTCCTATAATGAGGTAGTTCTTAGCATGAAGGCGTAATTTACGTCCTTCCTCCCTCGAGGAAGCTGTAGGATACTTCAAAGTCTGGAGATATATAAGAATGTCCCCGTACCTAGGATCAGAGGTGGATATCAGGAAGATGTGTTCATCTGGGAATGAGTCATCTTCAACAGCTACATCTTCTTCAGTAGGAAATTCTGCTATAAGTTCAACAAAAACTAAGGACTTCTTAGACTTAGTGGATTGAAAATCCAAGTCAAACTCTTGGAGAATGACTATCCATTTGTTAAATTTTCCCCCAACAATCCGCCGAGATAAAACATATTGAAACGGATTCACATCCGCCACTACTGTCGTGGTCCTCAGTAAAATGTAGTGACGTAACCTCTGAACAGCATAAATGCCTGCTAAGGCTAATTTCTCAACGTGGGAGTATCTAAGTTCAGGGCCGGCCAAAGCACGACTAAGATAATAAATGACATGCTCTACAAGATTATCGTCCTCCTGGACTAGTACTACCCCAATGGTCGACTCTGATGCAGCCAGATATAATATAAAATCCCTAGAATAATCTAGCGGGCGTAACAAGGGTGCCGACAGCAAAGCTTTTTTCAATGCCTCAAACGCAAGTTGTGCAGTTTCATCCCATACAAATGGGGTGTCCTGTTTGAGCAGGCGCATGAAACCCTTAGTAATCTTGGCATAATTAACAATAAAATGTCGAAGAAAGTTAGACTTTCCTTGCAGGCTTTGAAGTTACCTGAGAGAATGAGGAAGAGGCGGATTTATAATGGCCTCAACTTTCAAAGGATCCACCTAGATGACTCTATTAGAGACAATGAACCTGAGCAATCTTCCCGACTCGACACAGAATACACACTTGTGGGGATTCAAGCAGATTTTATAATATCTGCATCTCTCAAATATCAACCGTAAATGATCTGGATGTTGAATCCTCTTACGAGAGTGTGCGGGTAGATCATCAAGGTATGGTTCGACAATGGCTTTAATGTCATGAAAAGCGAAGTTCATAGCCCGTTGAAAGGTTGCCCCAGCATTTTTCAATCTGAAGGGCATTTTCTTGTACGCGAAGGTACCCCAAGGACAAATGAAAGCAGTTTTATGTTGGTCTTCCGGTTTTATTTGAATTTGATTGTATCCGGAGAAACCATCCATAAACGAGAACACTTCACTTCCTACACAAGCATCTATAATCTGGTCTATAAAAGGTGTGGGATAGTTGTCCTTAGGACAGGATTTATTCAAATCTCTAAAGTCCGTACAAACACGGATAGTCCCTTGCTTCTTATCAACAGGAACAGGGTTAGATACCCATTCAGTCAAAGCGATGGGATAGATAAAACCAGCCTTCAACAGCTTTTCAACTTCTGCCTTCATAGCCGCCGCTTTGCGCGGGTTAACAGGTCTTAACTTTTTTAGAACCGACTTGGCATCAGGATATGTTCGGATTTCATGTTCAACAATCAATGGATCTATGCCTGGCATCTCCTCATATGACTAGGCAAAGACATCGTGAAATTCCTTAAATAGGGAAGTATAGATGGCAATCTCTTCAGGAGAGCAAGTTGCACCTATGTATATGTTTTCCATGACATCAGGGTTTACAGATATTTTAATAGGTATAGTGGCAGAAATATTTGCCATATTCCCCTCAGCAAACATTCCTTCCCTAAGCAAGGGATTGATAGGTATATCAACATCTTTTGACAGTCTCAAACGAAACTCTTGGTTTTCTATTCTGCTTAGTTCTGGAAGAAAATAGGAGCGATGATGAATATCCTCACAAATCTTATCTCGTCCACTCATGGCTTCCAGAATAGCTTCATCAGAAAGTAAAACCATGTCTAAACAATCTATAGAATGCAAAGAGTTTTCCGCCCATATGGGCAAATAGACTTCTTCCAGATCTTCCGAGACTGTTAGAGGATATGGAATGAGATCAGCAGTGGCTTGAGTGATAGCTTGATAAGCAATCTCCACTGCCGATAAGGGCACTTCTAGTTCGTGGGGATTTGGGAGAACCCAAGGATCAGTTCTATCAACAACAATAGCTAAGGACTTCCCCACACTAGTAGAACCAATATAATTAACAAAGGTGAGTAAGGTGGTCCTCGTGGCACAACTTACACGGGAACTTGACCTTCTTCTTTTCTTTCTTGCCCCCATCAGCATTGTTCATGGGCTTTTGCTTGTTTTGATTTCCCTCTCCCTTCTTTCCTTTCTTCTTCTTCCCGTCGGGCTGCTAATTGCCCTTCTGAGAGGTTTGTGCAAAACATTTGCACTCTGGGTGGAGGGGGCAGCCTTTACTGCCTCCGCCATAGACTGCTTGACAGACAACTAGTGAATTTTCTTAGCCAAAGACTCTACGGTGGGAGAGTTGATGGACCCAACCACACCATCGGCATGGGGTACAGGCTTAGGCTTATCCGCATCGTGCGTAGGCCTCGGTGCCTCAAGGATAATCTCGTATAAGATCCCAGATTGTGAATAAATCAAATCCAGTTGCTGGGCCCTGAGAATGGCTTCTTCTTCATTCGTTACTCCCAAGGTGGATACATCCTTAGATATGTAGGGCAGCAGGGATTTAAGGAACCACTCTAAAAGGAACTCAGGAGGGATAGTGGCTTTTATAAGGCTCTTTTGCCTTCTCCACTCTTGGATGTGATCCGAGATGTGGGTACCCTTGTTTTTCCTAAAGGTAGACAACAAGTCCGTTCCAAAATCATATTAGACCGGAAGCTGAAAGTGGCTAAGAAATGCACTAGCCAAGTCCCAGAAACTATTGAAAGCAGTAGAAGGCAATTCAATAAACCATTTTGCCGCGGTACCTGTCAAGGTTCTCTGGAACAGCCTCAACCTAACTGAATCTTCATTCAGCGAATTCGAAGAACACCATAAATGGAATGTGGTGGCATGAGCCCCAGGATCATCACCAACTTTTCCTTCAAACGTAGGGATGTCCAATGGAAATTTGGTGGGAACAGGTGGCCACAAGGGGTCATGCCTCATCGGATCATTCATCAATTTTAACAAATCTGGCAAATTTAAGGTTGCCAGAAATGGAAGTTTGGGTCGAACTGGGGTACTAAATGTGCCAACCTGGGGATTAGAGGGACCTGCCCCCGAATGCCCATGGGTAAAAGTGGGGTTGCCCCCTGCCACCGGTTGCGAAGTGGGAAGGTTACTCTGAAATGGATTCCATCTGTAAGCCACGGGATTGTGTGTGGGAGGTGCAATATAAGAACTTTGGGCCATCCCCATTGAAACAGGGGTCTGAAAGACAGGAGCCGGTATCCCTCTGCTGAACAACGAAAAGGGAGAGCTCGTAAATAAAACCGAAATTGGAGTTTGGAAACTTTTCCCATAAGAGGTATTGTTCCCAAACTGCACTCCTACATAGGAAGGTGATGGACCTATGTATGGACTGGATGGGGGGAATGTTCCCCCCATTCCAAGGAAATCCTTGGACAAATGCCGAGGATCCTACCGGACCACTCAGGGTAGTATACGAAAAGGAAGAAGGAATGGTAGGTATACTGGGGATCCCAGTAACCATATCACCAAAAGTACCTGCTAGGTTTGAGTGAACCGGCGGTTGCACCACCCGGCTCGCTGGAGTCAAAGGTGTATAAGTATACTAGATCTAGGGGCACTTACTGGGGGAGGTAGTACCCCTTCAACCGAAATGGCTGAGGTGAACACAAAAGGGCTTTCTTCCGCAGAAGACATGATCCTACCCACAGGGACACCTAAAACAGGTGAATCAAAAGGTCTAACCTGGACGATCACAGGAACATTTAAATCAGTCAAGGGGGTGTTAAAGTTCCTTGCAAACTCGTCAGTCTACAATTCTTCTATCTCAACTGTATCAAGATCAAAACGGTTAGCTATCAATTCTAGTTCACCAAGAACTTTGCTTATTCCTACCGGTTCAAATGAACCGTCCGTGTCCAATCTCTGCCTTTGGGGTGGAGGTGGAGGTTCCAATGTGACAAGAGGAGGAAGGTTTCGCAACCTTCTAGACCTTCTAACAGGTTGGTCCTCCATGATTAAAAATTTGAAAAATCACACGCTAAGGCCAACTAAACACAGGAAAGACCACAGAGCACACACTATAAAAATCTTAAAGTCTCAAACAATCAAACAAGGGTAAAAGATATACTTTCCCGAAGAAAGCTGACAAACGATTACTTGGCGTCCTTGAAGTGGTTCTTAGGCACAAGCGAAGGAATCACCCAACCGCCCTCCTACACTTACAACAAGGGTTACCTTCCAAGACTGTCCAAGGTGAACCAGAAATAGCCTTTCAGTTTACCTAGGTATGAACCCTAAATGTCAAGAGACTAAAAGCTACCTTAGCTATACCAACAGTTTGGGGGGACAGTCACCAGCCTAACTCGTACGCATGGGCAGGGTAGCTGAGACCAAAAATCTGTCTAGGACAGAATCCCAAGATGCGTAAAAGTCCTGATTTACATTTCGACAAGGAATCAGAGGGTTATCTCCTCAGTCCAATGCCTCCACGCGGCCTCGTGCTTGACTCCCGTTTGAGACGAGCTTCCTAGATACAATTGATAAAGTCAAGGATTTACCTAAAGAAAGGTCCACTACGTCTGAATTTTAAAACTTATGGGAAGTTTACACTTCCTATCCCACAAGTCTAGCCTAAGCTAGTAGGTGAAAGGCCCCTAAAAACAAAAATTACTAGTAAATTTTAATTATGCGTTCATTTTAAAAGGTTGTTTCTTACTCAGAAGGAAATGGAGTGATGTACTTATGGTGTTTTTGACTCGATAAGAAATAAACAAAAGTAAAGGTGTATTTTTCAAAGCAAATTACCACTATTAAAGTAAACTTCTTTTCTTTTGTAGATATATATTGATGAACTAATGCAAACGATAAAAGAAACTAAGCCTATATTTTTGTAGTTTTTGAGATTATATTTTAAAACTGAAATGAAAACTACTTATGCAAAAAAAAACAAATGCAAAAGCTTGACAATGTTTTTCTTTTCACTTTTTAAAACTGCTCAAACTCTACCATGCACCTAAATGCACTAAACTTGAGTAAACTTGGATCTAAACAACTGTATAAAAACAAAAAATTGAAGTAAAATAGGCTAACAGAACCAAGAAACAACCAACAGAGGAAGACTAGGAACCCTAGCTTGGGTGCACACAATGACAAAATCACTGTAAACTCATAAAGGCAAGTGACAACCAACCACTATCAAAAGACAGACTGGAAAAACAATGCCCAAGACCCTGATCATTGATCTGGACAGAGACACTTCACCCTATAACCCAACATGCCAAGCTACTTCAGCATGCAAACATAAAACAATCCAAGCAAAAGAAACCCAAGGGCTTTCGAAAAAGCACAAAGTGTGGTCACCAAAGGTCTTCAGACAAACATCACAGTATTTATAAAGAAAACCAACTAATAAACAAGAATTATACAAAGAGAGGGACAAGCAAACCCAATCCTAAAAAATCCCTATTTCCAGGCATCTACGTGACTGTACATAAGGGCAACTCACGTATTGTACGTGACTGTCCAAGATAGCAACCCGCGTATGCAGGCCTCTGTACGCGACTGTGCAGAAAAGCAACCCGCGTACAGGTACAAAATTTTTCTCAAAAAACAAGAAAAATCCACAAGAATTTCAAACACTGTGATAAGTATGAACCAGGATAAAAGACCACACACCAATTCCAAAGCAAAGACTGGTCAGGGGTGACAGAAACAACCTACAGCAGTCTGGGCTCCCCAGCGGAGTCGCTAGTTCTGTTGTACAGGAATAAACACCATATAACCGAAGGTCTGGGGTTACCAACATACTCAAGAACCTTGCAGGCAATCGACTCTAGAGTGCAGTAAAGGAAATAGAAGGTTAGAAAAGACTCACCCGATACACGACAGTTGATCCTAGCTTGTCCTCTTCTGCTCTGCTTCTCCTCCAAAGCCTTCAGGGATGCTTCTCCTTCACCTGTCAAGAGTCAATCTTCCAAATACAAGATGATACATATATATAAACAGGTTAGATAAATCATATACAAAATGTTGAAACATAAGTATTTATCACACCACAATATATGAAATACATTCAAGACACATATGGAAAAAGGATTCTCTTTATTAACAATAATGAAAGAGTTTAGATTACAACCCAACGCCTGAGACAAGGACTCATCTGTAACCAAAGGATTCTGAGTTCCACTACTCCAAAGACTTCTATATAAACTCCACCAGCATAACTTTGTTCTCCAAATGTATGTGATTAACACCCTCCCCAAGGCATGTATTTATACTTGGTGAAATAAGGCAGTTTCGAAGGTTGAGTAGGTTGAGACAGTTAAGGTGATTAAGGTTAAAGGGCTTAACTAATCTCAAGTAATCGTATGTTTTTATTTTTAATGTCAAAGGGACATGTACGCGGGTATCAATACTGGAAACTCGCGTATGACACGCGAGTTGCTCTAAGGGTAACCCGCGTACACATCTGTATGCGAGATGCAACAATCGATACTTGCGTACAACATGCGAGTTGCATATATAAAGAGTCGCGTACATGACTTGACATATCCAAAGGGTAAAAATGACCAGCTGGATGAATGATAAATCTAGTTCATAATAAGCCCATCTATAGTGTTTTGGGCAACCCTCAATCCATAAATGTCCTTTTGTGTGCCAACATGAGGAATGTCGGCACTCGGATGGAGAGGTGCGATTCAGGTGGATAACACTTCCCCGTGACCCTCCTCCCCCCTCCTTCTCCCTACCCCTTCCTCCTCCCCACCCCTCCCTTCTCCCTCATCCCTCCTCCCCGCCCCTCCCTCCTCCCTTCCCCTCCTTCCCCTTCTCCCTCCTGCCCTCCTCCCTTCCCCTCCTCTCTCCGCCCTCCTCCCTCTTCCTCCCTCCTCCCTCTTCTACCTCCTCCTCCACCTCCTCCTCAGTCATTGACCTCAATTGGATTCCAAAGAGCCACCCCTCACGAACGACACAATTCTGAGAATCACCCCATTCGTGAGGGGTGGCCCTTTGGCGCCCAAGTGAGCTCAATGACGGAGGAGGAGGTGGAGGAGGAGGGGCGAAGGGCCGCGGGGAGGGGAGGAAGAGGGGAGAGGAGAGATGTGGGGAAGGGAGGATGGAGGAGGGAGGAGAATAGGGGAGGATGAGGGGTGGGGAGGAGGAGGGGTGGAGGGATGCAAGCAAGGGAGGAAGGGGGAGAAGAGGGGGAGGAGGAGAGGGAGGAGGGCCACAGATAAGGGAGTAGCAAGGATGAAGGGGCATAAGGGAGGACGAGCGGGGGATGTGAGGAAGGGAGGAGGTATAAGGGAGCGACGGAAGGTGGAAGGGGATGGAGGGAAGGGATGGGGGTTGATATTTTTAATTTTTTTAATTTCTTTTAATATGAAATTCAAGATTTGGTTTATAAAATAATTTAAATGTAACATTGTGGAGGGTGTTAAGGCAGGGAGGGTGTTTTAAAATTTTTGGATCTTTTTTTAATTGTAATGTTGTGGGGGGGGAGGGGGGTTAAGGAGGGGGGAGTTAGATTTTTTTATTTATCTTTTTAATGTAATGTTGTTGGGGGATTTAGGGGGTTAGTGAGGAGATGTTTTAAATTTTTTAAATGTAATGGGGGGATTTAGGGGGTTAGGGGGTTATGGGTTTAATTTATTTATTTATTTATTAGGTCCAGTCCTTCATTTTCAGAAAATATATATTCTGATGGGGTGTCAGAATCCATGAATGAATTTGAATAATTTCACATGAAACATTTTAGATGTTTTGTATTAGTATGATGTTTGTAATTGAAACTCTAAACACATTTTTGATAGTTTATATGAATAATTTGTTCTTGTATGATCTAATATATGATTTCATTATGAATCACAACATAATTTGTTTGATTTTATTTGGTTAGAGTGGTGAAATTTTTATGAAATATTTGTTTTTGTTTAATATGCAAGTTTCAAAAAAGTTGTAATTTATCTCTTGAAGAAAAAATATTTTTCCAATTTAGGGGTTGATTTCAAAGTTTTTGTAAACAACAATATGAGATGTTTAGGCCATGGCTTTATTTTTTACCCCGAAAAAAAGAACATTTATACTAGTATCAACACTTTTATATTTGCGGGGTGATTTTGGTGTTTTTATGCAAAAATCATCATTTTTATGGCTAGAGTTCTCATTCTTAGTATAAGTTTCTCATTTCATAGTATACGTGGTTAGGCCAAGACCGTCCATCTATGACATTGTTCCACGAACAAGTAAATTGCAGACATCTTCACCAAAGAACTTAGACAATAAAAGTTTGAAAGGCGTGAAACATGCTCAGACTTACAAACACCCATTTGGATTAAGGGGGGGATGTTGGAAACATAATACTATAGGATTATGGATCCACTAAACTAACTTGTAAATATTGTAAACATTTTTAAGAAGACAAGGAGTCTTGGAATGTGAAAACTGACAGTCATATGCAATGTATAAATGAATGATTTATTCCTTGAATAAGAATCGTCTGAGAGTTATTCTGATAGGGTAAAATAATATTTCATCGTATCTTTGATATGTTCTATGAAATACTTAAAATTTATCCTCTTACCATTCCTCTAAGGGACAATTACCAAAGGTGAGACCCACTTCCTATTAGAGAATGGATGTATGAAGTTGGCATCGCATAATTTTTGTAGTTCCTCTTTCAAGATTCCTTAGAAGGAAAGGTCAATGCACCTATGAGGTTGTCTAATTGGATTGGAATTCTCCCATATATAGATGTGTTGCATGCAAGTGTTAGGATGAATGCCTCACATGTTCTTGTAGTCCCATGCATGTGCACTTTCTTGTTTTGAAAGTCTTTGATTAGATTCCCTTATTGATTTTGATCCAGTTGCGAATTGATGTTCAATGTTTTTCCTAGTCTAATTTCAACATAAGTGTTGTACGATTCTAAAATGGAATTGATGGGTAATGCACATTTTAGCGATTATGGATAGCTAGTTATGTCACAAGTATCTTGAAATTAGTGTTTGTGATATGCTCATAAGGATAATATGAGTCAAAGGATTGAGTGCAATCTGATATTGAAATGCAATGGCTAAGAAAATCCTCTTCAATTTGGTCCTTGATATCTTTGAATTTCTCAATGGTCAAGATGTGTCATATTATTTCTTATTCTTCACAAGGGTGTTTTATCAAGAAGTTTATCCCCCTAATTTTTTTGCAGGTGGATATAGGGTAAGTTTCTTAATGTATACCCCATCGGATATGGTCATCTAAATGGACCTACATGTTAAAGAAATGTAACTTCGGAATATATTCTATTGTACTTTTATTGTATTCCTCCTTCGGATATATTATTCCTCCATTTGGATATGTCCATGATGATGTAAAATTCAAGAGGTAAAACATTCGTTGTAAGTCACGGAAACAGTACCCACAAAAGTATTTTATAAATGTTATTTTGAGTATTCCTAGGTAGCTCGACCATAATTAGAGAACCTGGGAGACCTAGTTAGTTATTTGAGTTCCTCACCTGATGAATATAAATAGGTGAGGCACATGTCTCATTCACACACACTTTTTTCTCAAGCATTACGCGCACGCACGCGCGAGAGAGAGAGAGAGAGAGAGAGAGAGAGAGAGAGAGAGAGAGAGAGAGAGAGAGAGAGAGAGGGAGAGAGAGAGAGAGAGAGAATATTGTGAAATAGGATATTCTATTATTATTATTAGGTTTTTCACTGTACTTGGTCAAATTCTATATAGAGTAAGTTTTGTTGGGTTTTCTTCGCCATTAGGGTTTCCCAGGATAAATCTTTGTGTTCTTTTGTTTGTCTGTGCTTGTCTTTCTTTCAGTGATCCTTTTATTATGGTTATGATGTTATGATTCTAAATGTTTTAGATGTTGTATGACCATTGAAATTGTAACATGGTATCAAATCCACACTGAAATAAGTCTTTGTGCAATTGAAAAACTGCTACAACTGCAGCTACTAGAGATTAAGGTTTCATGCTTGAAAAACCCTAGAAGGAAAAATCTAGTCATCTTGGAAGTTTAAATATAACTCAAGGTTGGAAAAGGATCAGGAGTTGAAACTTTGAGAGGTCGAATATAATATATTGATGTACCATATGTGTGATTTTTAGCCTCATGTTCCTTATAATTTAGGATATATATGAGTCCTCCAAGTCAGGGTTCCAGCCTCTCCTAGAATTTATCCTTAAACACGTGACCTAGAGAGAATTTCTATATCTCAGTCTAGGAAGGTCCAAATCAAATTTCTCAAGATGTTTCATATATGGCACAAAATGTAGCTTTTGTGGTGTGATTTTCAGATGCTGAATTTGTAAAAGTGACACGTGTCAGTCCATACCAATTCGCTATACTGAACCAACCCTCAAACATGTCACCTTAGGAAACATAACATAAGGTCCACTTGGTGAATTAAATTATTATCTAAATTATGGGGTTGGAAAGAATAAATATCAGGTTATCTCAAGATGAATTTTGAGACCTTGAGGAATAGGAATTTTGGAGATATGGCAAAATGAATATATCATACAATTCTGCAGAAGAAATGGGAAAAAACTAGGGCTTCATGTTCCTGGCACTTCTCTCCATTGATCAGTTGAAAAAGGATGACTATCAAACTTTCCCTAGGAGGGCGCACGTTTATATGTAAGAAGTTTCTCGTTTTATGGATTTTCAATTTTTGACCTAACACTACTGCTAGGAGAAAACTAGGGCATCAGATATTTTGCAGTTATGTCCACAATTTTGGGAAAATAAGTATGTTGCCCAACTCGCCTTATGGAGGCACATATTTCTATCCAATCATATATGAAATATACTTAAGTTGAAAAGTTAGGGTTTCATTGTCAAACCTTAGGTCCACCAGAAGCAGTCGGGCCATAAAATATTTCAAGCAAGCATCAAGTTGAACCAATCTCATTGGTAAGTTCTATCCTCTCTATTTCCATTTAAGGTTAAGGTTATAAATTTTATAATGATTACAAATAGTAGCAATCTTGAGGAAAATCTTGAAGGAGCCGAGAATTCTTGACCATGAAAGTATAGAGTGCTTCTCATACTTGAAGAAGCATGAATTGGAGAAGAAGTTGCAGATCCATGGGGAGATGAATACAAAGCAAAAAGGAATTAGTCAAATCCAAAAGGATTATTTATGTCTCCATCGGATATTACTTGTATCATCCTTGAAGACTCTCAAGGAGATGTTCGATGCAAGAAACAACTTGTACAAAGGAAAGAACATCAACATGAAGATGACCTTGAGATCTCAACTCAATGATGTGAAGATGAAGATATTAGAAAGCATTCAATCTTATTTCACAAGGATCTCTTAGATTAAGAAGAAACTAGAAGCCATTGGAGACAATGTCGAAGCGAAAGTGGAGATTACAACCTTGAATGGTATCCCAAGTTCATTGGAATATTTCATTCAAGAGATTTGTTCTAGAAGGTATCTCACCTATGGAGGAATTCCCGTGAGAAGAAACTCAATTAATATCAAAAGAAGAAGAGATGGATGAATATGACAATCAATCCCTAACAACTCATACGAAGAATAAAACAAGAACAAGGAGGAAGAAAATTCTCGTAAAAATAAAAGGACTTCAAAAGAAGGACCTCTCACAACTCAAATGTTTCAGTTGTGATGATAAAGGACACCTTGTGAAAGAATGCCCTAAGAATAAAGAATGGAATGATGATATGATCAAGAAGTACCAATCGATCATGTAGAATAATCTTGGATACCTAGAGGGGAGTTTTGTAACATCTTCCAAGTAGATCTACAAGATAAATCATACAACATATGGAAGTATCAAATATATACACATAAAGGTTTTTGGTTTCTCTCAGAAAGAGGGAGTCTGTCATGGAGAGAAATTTCTCTAAGGACTAGGCACACCTCTTCAATGATGAATATTACACTAAATAGTTGGTGTAATCAAAGTAGAAGAACAAACCGAGAAACCTCCAGGACTTGGGACTCTCTATAGAGAACCACCTATGCATAGAAGGATTTGTACAAGATTGGTAGGCACCCATGGGATAGCACATATAGTTACATGAGTATTTTGAGGATCAACTAAAGTAATGCATATCCCAAACTTTACTACAAGTTTGAAGATATAAGCCTACAGAGGATGAGAAGCTCATAGGTGGGTGCAAGAGAAACTTACAATAAAGTTAAATATGGAGGATCTTGATATCCAGTGACCTTAAGAGGTGACATAAATGGAGACACAAAATATTAGAAGTAGAGGAGTCTACTTATCACTCAAATTCCCCAATACAAAGAGTACACGATGCAGAGGAAGGATGGTGCTCCACTTTAGAGGGAGTGAATATGGTAGATCTCAAAGTTTGATAATATTGACATGATTCTCAAGATTAGAGGTACAGTCTCCTTAGCCAAGGAAAATTTGTGGTTGAGATAAGGTTTGAGATGTTGGGATACATCAATGACATCAAATTTGAAGTCAATATGTGATCCTACATCATAAATAGTTTATGTCACAATCTACAGGAAGATGATTAGTTCATCGATGTACTTAACGAACATGAGGTTGTACAATTTCTTTGCGAAGCTGAGATGTAATTGTAATGTACTTTTTAAAAAAATAGTGAAATACTTGTGGAGAAGATGTCAAAAGAGCCTATATCCCCATTAGGAGGGATGTTTGGAAATAATCACTTTGGGAATCTTGCATACATAGCAGACCCAATGGAAGAGGACATTGATGTTCTTGAAGAAAGCCAAGCTCAGAAAATTCCAATTTCGATGAAGAATTTGGCCACCATGATATTACTGATTAGTTTCATGACTTGAAGAAAATGTTAAATTTGACAACTTTTTGATAAGATGTATTAGTAATGTTTTGACTTTCACACTTTATTTTGGAAATACAATTTCTATATATAATGTTTTTTATATATTATTTATAAATATGTGGTATAGTTTTTCTTGAATTTATGTGAATCGTCACTTTTTGGAAAATAATATAAAATATGATCATTTTTATACAAAATATATCTGAAAATCCATTGAAAATGGTTTTAAATGTTTTTATTTTCTGGATTTTTTTACAAATTTGTCAATAAAAATGTCTTATTTTGCCCATAAAAATGTCTTATTTTAAAGAAAAAATTCCAAAATGTATATGTTTTCCATTATAACTTGCTTCTAAATGTATGTTATTTTGTTAAATTTCTAAAAAACACACTTGAAAATATAAATTAAAAATATTTTATGACAAAGATGATTCAAAGGCCCAAAAAAATGCCTCAAAATGAAAATGTGTGATACTGGTATCAACCCTTTTGAAATGGAGGTAATAATGGCTATTAAAATTAGGAGAGAGAAAAATGAGAACTACATCGAGTTCTTATTTCATAGTATAAGTGGTTTCCTCTACATGATATCAAATCAAATGGTACTATGTGTTTATGTGCTTGGTTCGATGATGGAAACGAGGATTCTTGGCCAACCTAATTACATAAGTGTTTTTTATCAATAAGAGAGTATATATATATTGTCTCTCCTGCAACTATTCAAGTGTTGATGTATTTGTAACTTCGGAATGTATTCATTTGTATATCTTGTGTATTGTACCCCGATGTTTATTCCGGGAAGTATATGTAATGTAATTAAGTCATGTCATGCCCCGATGTTCTGATTAGGAGATTCAATAATGTAAACAAGTCATGTAAAGTCATAGAGCGTAACCCTCCCTTTGTGGGGCCCTAGGGTTATTAGACTCTCCTAAAGAAGTCGTCCCTAGTGAGTTATTGTCACGTCAGAAATTAGTATAAACAGAGAGTGAGCCTCTCTATTTATCACACATTCACTCACACTCAGTTGTAGCGCATAACTAAGAGAGAAAGAAGAAGCTGGGACAAGAGAGAGAGAGAGACTACTGCTGTCGGGAGATCATCTTACTATTTTTGGGTTTTTGTTTTGGTATTGATTCTATCTCTGAGGAAGTTGCGGGGTTTTCTCCTTTATGGTTTCCCCAGGGAAAAACTTTGTGTTCATTGTCTCTTGTGTTTGATTGATGTGCTTATTATTCTCTCAGATAATATCCTAAGATCATATTGTTGAAATAGATAAAAATCTAACATGGAATTAGAGCTAACCTGAGAAGAAGACATTGTGGAGCTATGGAAACTAGGGCTTCCTATTTTTTGGATCTCTCTCCACATATTTTCAGCAAAAGGAGGTTGGGCTGACTCTCCTCTCTAGGGTGCATCTTTCTATCGAAGCAGAATTTGATTTTGAGCATTTTCACTTTTTTACCCTACACTACTACCGTAAATTAGGGCTTTCCACAAAAGTGGAATTTTTTAGTGAGCCCAGGCCTGGATTGATCTCCTCCCCAAAATCAAAGTTTAGAGATCAAGATCAAATTTTTTTGTTGGGTAGAACTCCAGAAAAGTCAAACCCTGATATGCTCCTGAACCAGCTCTGCAGAAATTCAGCTCCATATCCAGTTATGACATCTTAACCTAGTAAGATCTAAATATTTTGCATTTGCATTTGAGGTTCTCTGTTAAGATGTCTCATCATACCAATCTTGATGAAAAGCTTGAGGGAGTTGATAACTTCCGAGCCCGGAAGTATAGGATCTCCCTGGTCCTGGAAGAAAATGAGTTGGACTCTTACATCAATGAAGAGGTTCCAGTTCCAGAGGGAGATGAGGCTAAGGCCTTACACAAAAAGAAATTGGTCATGGCTAAGAGGATTGCTGCTTATTCAATCAAGGATCACCTCATACCACAGGTCCTCCCTAAAGACACCTAAATCTATGTTTGATTCCCTGACCAAACTATTTGAAGGGAAGAACATAAATCAGAAGATGACTCTGAGAAACCAATTGAAGAATGTAAAGATCTAGAATGCGGAAACCATCCAGTCTTACTTTACAAGGGTATTTCAAATCAAGGAACAGCTTGAAGCAGTAGATGAAGAAGTAGAGAATGCAGAAATTGTGATAACCACATTGAATGGCCTCCTTAGATCAGCGGACTCCCTTTATTCAAGGGATCTATGCCAGAAAGAAGCTAGTCAAGTTCAGTAGACTGTGGGTGTCACATACCCCAATTTTGTAAAATAATGTTAATTTTTTTAATTTGATTTCCTAAGACATTATGTTAAATTTAATCCTAAGTAGGAACTGATGACTCAGCAGAGTCAAAAGAAGTGGAATGTAATTCTAAATATTTTATTATTAATAAATAAAAAGTGGAGACAACAGCTTGGGAGAGTTGTTAATAAGAGTGTTACTGGTCAAACTGGTGGAAGGAACTAGGTGGAGAGCAAAAGACAAGTGGCAGCATCCTTAAACACTTCCTATGTTGCAGGTGGCAACTTCCCTACTTTTGGGGTCATGATCCCCCAAGAAAGTGGGATCAGAGCAGGTGGCTTAATAAATGACAACTAACCCAAAAAGACCTAGGCAATATTTTAAAAGTACCCAATGAATAGAGCTGAGGTTGCTCAGATATTTTCCAGGAGAAGAATCATTCAGGAGGAATGCACTTCAAGGAATTCATTGGGGAAGAGGGAAAACTTCAAACACTTGGCTGGGACGAGCCCACGTTGACAGTTTAATAATTGGCATGCAGTGGGTGGGAACAATATAGTTTACAACGAACAGTTATCCCAATAATTCGTAATCCAAATCATGCATGGGAAGGTTCTACAAGGTTCGTGGTGCCATTTGTCAACTGACCTGCACATTATAAAAATTCCAATCAAGTAAACTTTAGAACGATGATTAGGGTGTATCATAACGTGGATCTTACCCCTTGCGTGACCTAGGATATATTTTTATAAGGGAGGCTTATAATGTTAGTTTGTAAGCATAGATCAAGGGTAAATAATAGCTTTATGATGACGCGGTCCTTGTTAAAAACCTTGCTCTCTATGCTATAAAAAAAATACTTACCTTAGTTCATAAATATAAGTAAGGGAGATATATTTTTATAAAGCTTATAGAACTTTAAAACAAAGATAAGCTATAAATTGATTTTGAACATGGTGTATTCTTTGACCTCTTGTTCTCATACCTTGCACCATCTGTATACAATGTAAAGTAATAGCTCAACCAATAACTATACTTAATCTGAGTGTATGCTATAGGATGTTATAAAGGAAGCTGTAGAATCAATCTATAATAAATAGCCTTTGGTCAAAGTTAATCTCCAATTGCTCGATTGTATAATTATTAAACTAAATAAGTTTGCATTTGAGTATAGTAAGTCTTGAAATGTTAAAGAAGCTTGGCCTCTAGCTATTAACAATATGTTGGCCTTAAAATAGATATTAGTTCCCAAGCAAATGATGTGCAAAGAAATTCAAATCTTTAACCGCTAATGCAAATCCTTTAAAGGTAGCTTGTATTAAAGTAGTAATCCCTTTAAACTTCAAGTAATGGAAGTAAGAGCTTGGGTGTATAAACTCTTTATTAATTTTACACTACGCTCTTATCACTTACAGTAATCCAATCCATCTGGATGTAAATGTATTTGTGCACATTTTAATTTAGATTCTTGACTTATTAACTCTGCTATTTTTTTATAGCTGCTTGTAAAGAAAGAATTGAGGCATTTTTGCAGTCGATAACCTTGATAGACATCAAATAGTTCAGTAAAGCTTTAAAGAACTACAAATTTACGTCAACTAGAAAGAAGACACTTACAGCCATTAATGTTAGAACTGAATTATATCCCTTGAGAGTCCTAAAAAGGAAGACATTTTAATGTTTTACCTTGATAAACTTTGGAATTTGGCTAGCATTTATTTTCTTTACTGAGCTTTTATTTTGCGACGAACTTGTAATTAAACACTTTAGAATTTTGACAAGCAGCACCCGAACTTCTTACCTGCAGTCTGTAAGAATAGGAAAACTTTCTACATTAGCTCGAAAGCCAAGTAAGCCCAGAAGTTCATGACAGTCCCACCTTGTGGTCGCAAAGAGAAAACAAGTCAGTAAACTAAAAAGGAATTGTTCTAGCATTAAAACATAACCAAATAGATAATTCAGATAATGAATTCAGTAACATATAACTAATTAAATAATTATTTTACTGCATTTATGAAAATTATCTGTATTTTGAAAATTTTAAATTTTTCGGAAAATTTGGGGTTTTGACAGTGGGAGGAATGCTCACAAGAAGAAGCTCGGATAGTAGGTAGAGAAGAAAAGATGGGAAGTGAAGATTAAGCTCTCACAATACACTCCAAGAGTAGCAGAAGAAACTATCACAAAGGTAAGTCTTCTCACCAGAGAAGTAATCTTAGAAGATCTAATAAAGATTTGTCTAGAATCAGATGCTATACATGTGACCAGAAAGGACACTATGCTAGAGAATGTCCTAGAAACAAAAGTGGCTCTCACAAGAAGAAGGGAAGCAAGAAAAGACATCATGCTCACACTTCAGAGGATGATGAACCTCCCAGAAAGAAAGCCAAAGAAGAAAGTGATGATTCTTCTAGTGAAGAAGAATATGTTCTGATTTCTGCCCTCATGGACATTGTTACACATGGAAGCAATGATTGGCTCATTGATAGTGGGGCTTCCAAACATATGACAGGATTCAAGGAATCCTTTGTGAAAATTTTTGAACATGACTACCAGTATCCAATAAAAGGTAGTGGTGAATCCTCCTATAAACAAGATTCTGGAAATTCTATGAAGATGAAGGATGTCCTATTTGTACCAGGACTAAATAAGAACCTTCTCTCCATCTCTGCATTGGATGCAAAAGGCATAAGGTTTGCATTTATAGATGGCTAAGTCCTTATGTGGATAAAATAAAATACTATAGATGATGCAGTAGCGATTGGAGAACAAGAAGGAGGACTATACAAATTAAAGGGTCATCCAGAACAAGCCTTGGTCCAAGACTTAGTAGAGCCAAATGAACTGTGGCACATAATGCTTGCACATGTGCACTATAGGGCACTACCACTTGCAAGCAAAGTTGTTGAAGGTCTTCCAGAAATACAGGAAAAACATGACAGTGTCTACAAAGGATGTGCGAAAGGAAAGAACACAAATAAGACATTTCCAAGTAACGAGAGCTAGGAAAAAGGAATCTTGGAAATCATTCACTCTGATGTATGCGGGCCAATGTCATCCAGTTCATTAAGCGAGTAAGTATACTATGTTTATTTTATTGATGATTTTTCTAGAAATACATGGATATACTTCTTGAAGAACAAAGATGAAGTATTCAACAAGTTCAAAGAATTCAAAGCCTTGATCGAGAATCACACAGAAAAGAATATCAAGATCTTTCTATCAGATAACGATGAAGAATTCACATCAAATGAATTCAAAGACTTATGTAGATATTCGAGGATTAAGAGGGAGTTAACCACTCCATATAATCCATAATAGAATGGGGTTGCAGAAAGGAAGAATAGAATGATCGTGGAAGCTATAAGGGAAATGCTTCATGATCAAGGTCTTCCCATGCATCTATGGGCAGAAGCTGCCAAAACAACAGTGTATGTATAGAACTGTACTCCACATAGAGTACTAGAGAACAAGACACCTGAAGAAGTCTTTTACAACAAGAAATCGAAGGTCATCCATCTCAGAATAATTGGTTGTCCAGTATACATACACATTCCAAAAGAAAAGAGGACAAAGTTACATCCTTCTAGAAAGAAGGGTATCTTTGTGGGATATAGTGAAAGCTCGAAAGCTTACATCATATACTTCCCAGGATTCAAGAAGATTGACATTAGCAGAGACATAACATTTGACGAAGATTTAGCCTACAACAAATCCAGAAAGAGACCAGTTGAAGACTCTGGAGAAACAAAAGTACCCAGAATCCCTAATACAACAATAAACAAAGCAAATCCAGAAGAGGATAAAGAAATGGAAGAACCTCAGGAACCTGTAGATCCACCTCAAGAAAAGAATCCTCACAAGAGGAAACTTACATGGGTACGAGAGGCTATCCAAGGTGCAGAAAGATATGGGGCTCCAGAAGAAATACACAGAGAAAGAAAGAGAACTAGGTCCTACTCCGGATATGTATCCCTATTATGTGACATCATTGATAAAGAACCTTCCAACTATGAAGAAGCGGCAGAGAAGAAAGAATGGAAGGATACTATGATCGAGGAGTACCAGCCGATCATGAAGAATGATGTCTGGGATGTTGTCCCTAGACCAGAGTAGAAGTCTATTGTGACTTCCAAATGGATCTACAAGATCAAGCATGCTGCAGATGGTAGCATAGAGAAATATAAAGAAAGATTTGTGGCTCGTGGCTTCTCCCAGAAAGAAGGAATAGATTATGAAGAAACTTTTGCACTTGTAGCCAGATACACTTCCATCAGGTCAGTACTTGCTCTGGCTGTAGTAATGAAATGGAATATATACCAGATGGATGTCAAAACTGCTTTCTTGAATGGTGTAGTGGAAGAGGAAGTGTATGTGGAGTAGCCACTCAGTTTCGAGACACATGACAGGGAGACTCATGTGTGTAAATTAAAGAAAACCCTGTACGGTTTGAAACAGGCACCCGGGACATGGTATGGTAGAATTGGCAGCTTCCTATCCAGTTTGGGCTTTACTAAGAGTAAAGCAGATTCCAACCTTTATTACAAGGTTGAAGAACGAAACCCAGTGATACTCCTACTGTATGTAGATGACCTATTTGTAACAGGTATGGATGGGTTGACTGGTGACACGAAGAGGAAGCTTGCTGCTGAGTTCAAGATGAATGACTTGTCTATGATGCACTACTTTCTAGGCATGGAGATGTGGAAGAATGCGAATGGAATCTCCCTAGGACAAGGGAATTATGTAGTAGAGATCCTGAAGAGGTTCGGGATGATGGACTGCAAGGCCATGACCACACCTATGGCATCAAACCTGAAGCTATTGAGTGATTCTTCATTAGAGACAATTGATGCTATGATGTATCATCGGATGATTGGGTCCTTGATGTATCTGAAAAATATGAGACCAGATATTTGCTTTGCTGTGAACACATTGAGCCAGTTCCCGACGGATCTTAGACATGTTCACCTGATTGCTGCAAAGCATATTCTGAGGTACCTGAAGGGTACAATTGATTATGGGCTCAAGTATGAGGAAAATTAAAGATTAACCTAGAAGGTTATGTTGATTCAGATTGGGCAGTCAATGCCATTTATAGGAAGAGCACTTCAGGATTCTACTTCAGTATGGGATCAGGTGTGATCCCTTGGTTTAGCAGGAATCAGTCCTATGTGGCACTGAGTACAGCCAAAGCAGAGTATGTTGCAGCTTGTTCGGCTAGTTGTGAGCCAGTGTGGCTAAGGAAGCTACTATATGATTTGTTTGATCTCCAGTTGGATGCTACTTGTATATATTGTGACAACCAGATTTGTGTGAAGTTGTCAGAGAACCCAGTGTTCCATGAAAATTCAAAGCATATCAAGATCAAATATCACTATATCATGGATATGGTGCAGAGAGGAGTAGTGAAGCTACTGTATGTTGCGACGGACGAGCAGATAGCTGATGTGTTGACCAAACCATTAGCTAGAGTGAAGTTTGAGTCCTTCAGGGAGAAGCTTGGTGTTCTCTAGATCGAGGTTCCTTCCAAGGGGAAGTGATGAGTCCGTGAGCCCTTCTGACATGGTGATAGGAGTGGTTCCTTCCATGGTTAGTTGTAAGTGCAAATCCATTCTAATATGACTGTGGGATTGGATCCCACATTATCATATATAAGTGCAGAGCCATTATGATATGATTGTGGGATTGGCTCCCACATGATCATATATGAGTGCAGAGCCATTCTAATATGACTATGGGATTGGCTCCCACATGATCAGATATAAGTGTAGAGTCATTCTGATATGACTGTGGGATTGGCTCCCACATGATCAGTTGTAAGTGCAGATCCCTTCCATGAATGGTAGTAGTTGTGTCCTACCATGCCACTGGTTGTAAGTGCAGGGCCCTTCCATGGATGGTAGTAGTTGTGTCCTACCATGCCACTGGTTGTAAGTGTTGGGACCTTCCACAGATGATAGTAGGTGTGTCCTATCATGCTAATGGTTGTAAGTGTTGGGCCCTTCAACATATGATAGTAGGTGTGTCTTATCATGCTGATGGTTGTAAGTGCTTGGCCTTTTCACAGATGATAGTAGGTGTGTCCTATCATGCTGGTGAATGTAAGTGTTGGGACTTTCCGACATGGTTCTTGGATGTGTTCCTCCCATGGTCGGATGTAAGCGCTGGGCCTTTCTGACATGGTGGTGGATGTGTTCCTCCCATGGTTAGATGTGAGTATTGGGCGTGCCTTTCTGACATGGTGGTGGATGTGTTCCTCCCATGGTTAGATGTAAGTGTTGGGCGGGCCTTTCTGAGATGTGGTCAAATATAAGTACTGAAGAAGCTAAACACCTACATAGAGGCTAGGCCTACAACCAGCATGAAAAAGCGTTGGCTCTATAGAAATTCCTATGACAAGAAGAATTGAGAGATAGCACCATTTGACAATGATGATATAACAGTGATGATCTCGACTTGATGAAGATCCATTGATGATCCAGACTTGATGAAGATCCAGTGTTGATCCAGAATTAATGAAGATCCAGTGATGATCCAGACTTGATGAAGGTCCAGTAATGGTCCAGACTTGAAGATGAAGATGACTTGACGATGAAGATGACTTGATGATGATCCAGATGATACAGAGAAGAAGACTTGTGCTGATAAATTGTGTCGAGAGAATACCTTCCTAGTTAAGAGGGAGTGTTGATGTATTTGTAACTTCGGAATGTATTCATTTGTATATCTTATGTATTTTACCCCAATTTTTATTCCATGAAGTATATGTAATGTATTTAATTCATTTCATGCCCCGATGTTCCGATGTAAAGTCATAGAGGGTAACCCTCCCTATTGTTCAAGGGTTAAAGTCCCCGCAGTTGTGGGGCCCTAGGGTTATTAGAATCTCCTAGAGAAGTCAGCCCTAGTTAGTTATTGTCAAGTCAGGAATTAGTATAAATAGAGAGTGAGCCTCTATATTTATGACACATTCACTCACACTCAGTTGTAGCTCATAACTGAGAGAGGAAGAAGAAGTTGGGACAAGAGAGAGAGAGAGAGACTACTGTTGTCGGGAGATCATCTTACTGATTTTTGGGTTTTAGTTTTGGTGCTGATTCTATATCTGAGGAAGTTGCAGGTTTTTCTCCTTTATGGTTTCCCCGAGGAAAAAAATTGTGTTCATTGTCTCTTGTGTTTTATTGTTGTGCTTGTTATTCTCTTAGATAAGATCCTAAGATCATATTGTTGAAATAGATAAAAATCTAACATCAAGTATCTTCCTGACCCACGCAGTATATTTTGTTTCTTCTTGAAATGGTTTGAAGTCTGATATGCAGATCATATCACTAAATATTTGCAAATCAAATTAAAACTCCTGATGACACTTGCAAACACTCAGTAAAATTTCAGACTAGGAAAATGAGGTATTTTGCTGAGAAATTCATAAGTATAGAAACAAGAAGAGGCAAGAAACCAAATAAATTTTAAGAACAGTTAATTCATCTTCTCTGATAAATTTAGATCTGGGACCATTCAATTTTTAGAGTCCTCTATGCAAAACCTTAATCCCCGCTTCTAGGTCACCCAACCGTGAAACTAGGAGGACTTATTTAGTCCTTTCGACCAGGCGCTTAGGGAAATGAATAGTGATGTTTTATGAAATCTATACATCAGAAAAATGAGTTTCAGGACAATTCGGGACAGTTCTGGAGAATTTGGGAGAGTTTAGGAGTGAATTGGGAATTTTTGGCAATTTTGGACTAAAGGAGTCCTGCGCAATGGATTCTACCAAAACTCTATATGGCCTCAAATAATTTGAAATATGGAAGTATGTATGGATAAAGGGGTCTATCAGTGACCTAAACAAACTTGCAAAATCGAAAATGAGTAGGTGGAACTCTTTTAATTGCAGAAACTGTAAAACTAGTTAATTATAACTAGTGATCTAGCTAGGGTGCAGAATTAAGCATGAATTTCATAGAAGAAGTGATTCAGATATGATAATTGAAATAAAAAATCCTTAATACATCTTATATAAACACATTACATCCCTCATAAATATCATCATGGCCTTAACTCATTCATTTTACCAAAAACCCTCATTTAAGCATGGATTGGAGCTCATTAAGAGAAGATGTGGTATATGAACTAATTGGACAATACGTAGACAGTAATACAGATATATATATCAGATATATTCAACTGGTTCATATCAAAATGGGAATGGAGTACGGAACACTCCAACATATATCTCAAAACAGTGGGCAGGGGGCCCAAAATCAGACATAAGATTGGATGGGAGCGTAGGTGAAGCTTGGGATTCACTGGAGCTCAAATTTTATGAACATGATGGCTGAAATAGGACTGATATGAATCTAATATCTGGGATTCTATTCATATTCTCCAATACTTTCAAAGAAAATGAATGGGAGGAAGAAGAATGGGGAAGGAAGGAATTGGGGAACATCACCCAATGTTTGAGACACAACACTCAGCTAAAGCAATGCTTCACATAAACATGAATCAATAATAAGCCAAAATGATTAAAAGAGCTCTAATTATTCTTTAATAGATCTCTGGGTGACTTGCTTAGCAAGTAAAGGCAATAGGTGACCTGTGAGAGCAATTCATCCACCTAGAAGCCCTAACCCTAGCCACATATGCGCCCTCCTTGAGAAAATTGGAATGTAGGACCATGTGGAGATGTTTCCTTGTCCAAGTTATCCATCTGAATTAGCAACTGCGCCCTCCTTAGTCAAAGAGTTGTTTCTTTCATCCCTGACAGCTTTATGCTTTTCCTTTCTTTTGAGACTGAATCTCCAAAAGCAAATCGCACCCTCCTTTGCCAAAGCTTTCATGCTTTTGTTCTGACAGCTTTTCTGAGTCTCCAAAAGTAAACTGCACCCTCCTTTTCCAAAACTTTCATGCTTTTGTTCTGACAGGTTTTGTCATATCTTTTGGGCACTTTCCCTTTGCTCTCTGATTGCTTTTGTCATAGAGTTTCCACTTTCTTTATCTCCTCCCTTGGAAAGTTGGCTTGCCAATTTTGCCTAACATGGCAAGCTCAATTCCATGTGTTATTTTCACAATAATTAATTTATAACAATAAAAATTAAACTAAGTATTATCCTCATAAATAATATTTGTACAAAATTCCCTAAGTGAGGTAGTTAATGTATCTTTGACCCCCCCAAGGTGTTGGGCATGGTCAACACTTATATGTCCAGAAATATGGGGACATGACATTCCTCCCCTCCCAAATCTCCTTCTCCTCAAGAAGAAGCACTCCATAGTGCTGCAAATTTGTCCACCATGTAGGAGAACTAGAGCATGAACTCATGTGCAAAAAAAAAAGTTGACTTTCTCCATCAAGCCAGCATGTAAATTTTCTCCAAAAACAAGCAATGCCAAGGTCCCATTGCTTGCATTGCACTCCCTTCAGTAATAATTCCTTCCAACGCAACTTATCAGACAAAAATATGCCTAGATACCATTTCCTCAACTGTAAGTATCCAAACATTAGTATCCACCATGAAAATTTATCATCACCAGAAATGAGATTCATGATGTGGAAATCATACCATTGCACTGAAAATTCAAAATCCTCAATGAAAAATTGGAAATCTGTGAGATTTCCCCACCCAACATAAATTTCTTTATGTTCTTGATGCACATTGACATTGAATCTCACAATGATGTTGTTGCAATGACATACGTGTGATTCCCATGTCCCAACACAATTATGGGCATACTCCCACAATCATAGATTCCAAAATTGCTCACAATAAGATGATATATCACTATTCTCTCCAAGAATGCAAGCAAGAAATATAGATAAGTGTACCCTCATCCATCCATGGAAGGTACTGAACTCCTACCAAAAGGTCCATGTGAACAATTCCAATGGATCAACTCTCTACCACTAGTCAAAGGATGCAAGAATCTATCCAACTGTGTGGATTTCCTCCACAAATACCACCTTATACAAGATATTTTCCTCAACAACTTCTCTTGGCATATTGCTTGTTTATATTCCTTCCACTGATCATGTGCAAACATTTTTCTGCAAGAAGACTCCATCTGTGATATGTAATCTTCCACCCAATCCACATGTGGTTGAATGGAATCAAGTGACATCAATATGTTCCTATGTGGATGATGGGAGGGTGATGGCGCATTCAAAAAGTCATCATGAACCTTTAGGAAACCCTCCAGCTCTTCCTATTGCACCAACAAGGAAAATTCCTTCTCCCAATTTTCATCCCCACTTGATGAGGCTGAAATAGAAGTATGGGTAGAACTACGAATCAAATATATGCAATACTTATCTACCCAACTTATGGTTGCCTCTTCTTCCTCAATGGCTGATCCAACTAAGGTGGACTCATCTGTCTCTTCCATGGAGAAGATATTCTCTCTAGAAAACAGCTCCAGTTTTCTCTGGAAAAGGTCAAGTGCTTGGTTCTGATCAGGCTTGTTTGCACAATTCTCAAGCACATGAAAAACCAAGTGCATCTCATGATACACCATCCCATGAGATTCCTCCATATTTTCAAGAATATAATCAGCCTTGTGAAGATGGTTGAATGGTGTGTAGGAGGGTAGGTGAGATCTTTGCAACTTCTCTTGAAGTTTCTCTATCTCCATGTTGGACTCTTGGATTGCATATTGAGTGCGCTTCAAGGAATCTTGGATGGTCAATAATTATTGTGTGAGATTTCATATCTCTTCTTCATCCTTCAAGGATGCTCCACACAATTAATCCACAAGCTCAAGTAAATTGTCTCTATCAGAAAGCAACTGCAGAAAATTACCTTTGGTGCTTATTGTTGCCTTCTGAAACTTCTCCATGTCTTCAATGGAAGATTTCTCCTCCAAATTCCAACAGATATTTGTCATCAATGTAGAGGTTATATGGAGAGTGTGTAGGTCCTCTTTGATTTTGCACTCACTCATATTCAGTGATCCTGCAAGAAAATAAGGTTCTTGCAGATGAACCTCCTCTTCTTCCCTCTCTCCGGGATTAACTTCATGGAACTCTAGTGGTGAAGTGGGAGTTGATCTTGGAACCTTTTCTTCAAGCGAAATATCTATGTCACCAACATAAAGAGATGGGAATCCCTCAGTATATGTCTTTGTTAAATTTGAGCACCTATCAGTAGGCACTCCTTCAACCATGTTTAGAGAGTTTCTCATCCCTCTGGATTGTTTCTCTACATCACTACTGGTAGGGTCAAGTGAATGAACACTCTATTCCTTTCTTGCACAATCCTCACTAGTAAGGATTTCAGTTGTGTCTTCCATGGCTGAAACATATTTCTCTTTATGATCATGGAAAATGTCACCTTCTCCTTGACTGCAAACAACTTCCAACAACTTGCACTTCTCTTCAGTAATTTTTCTTTCTAGTTTCCCACCTACAAGACTAAATGGATCAAAGCTCTCCACAATGGTGATAGTGGGATTTGGATTATCACTGAGTTCAAGCCTCTCCTCTGATGTGGCTGCAACTTCATCATGCTGCAAGAGAGTCCAAAAATCATAACTGTGTGCATCCCTTTGCACCAGATTTTCCTCCTTTAGATTTCCTAGTTCACACCCAGTTGGTGGGGGATTGACTTCCACTTCATTCGGAAGTTTAGGTGATGACTTCAGATCTGATATTTGTTCTTATTTTGGATATGATCCAAAATATTCCTTCACTGTATTATTTCCATTGACACCCTCACCCTTTTTAGCACTCATTATATGATCACCAACAGGGAAACTAGGAGTGAATTTATCTCCCTCACAGTTGGCCTTCATTTTGCAGTCCTCATATGCAAGCGAGGACTTTTTATATTTCCATGGATCATATGGTTGCAGGTGTACATGGCTGCTGAAAAAATCAGAACCTTTATTATCCATGTTATTCACCTTATCCTTTTTATGTATAGATACTTTGGTGGCCTTCTCCTCCACCAAATTTTTTGGTTCACACCCAAGTGGTGTGGCCTTGTTTTCCTCTTCCTTATGTGGATCGGGAGTTGACTGTAAATCTGATTTGTGATTTCCTTTTGGATATGATCCAAAAGTTTTCTCTCCACCCATACATGAGCCCACATATCTGTCAATAATATGAAGATCACCCAAAAATAAATTGGAAGTGCATTCATTCTCCACACTACCAACAACCAGATTTTTTATTATTGGGTCTTCATCTGCACATGGATTCTCTTCCTCTTCTTTCAAGGAACTTGAGGCTTATTCATATTGAGTGGTCCTCAACTCCCATATCTTGGACACTCTGTTAGAAGAAAAAGAAAACATTCTCCTAATACTTGGGCAAGCAAATGGCATTGATGAATCTTCCTTTCTAACTCCTCTTTTGGCTCCAAGTGGCAACCATCTAGTCTCCACTTTCTTGCACACTTCATCAACCATGTGTGAAATATTTCTCATGTTTTCCCCACAGTAGGGATATTTGAATAGATTTTTTATTTCCATAGTACATAAATATCAAAAAGATAAGACCTCCCTTATCTCTTCTTTCAAGGCACAATATTCCATGAAATACTGAGAATATTTCTTAGAGTTCTTCCCATTGAACACTTGACCACCAACACTAGTAGATTCCTGCCAAATGGATTCATCATAAGATGGAGGCAATAAATTATCAACATCATCCCTACATAATGTATATGAGGCACTACATGTGGTCTCTTAATAATCTTCTTCTTTATATCTTCTGTTGTATTCTTCATACTACTCATTAAAGTCTTCTTCAATCGTTGGTAGGATCCTCATAGCTGCAACTGGATTTAGCGATTTGCAAAATTTTATTCACTAAGAGCATACCTTCCACAGGGGTGGAGGAAAGTGCTATGATACCAATGTAATGATCCAAATTCTGATATGCATATCATATCACTAACTATTTCTGCAAATTAAATTAAAATTCCTGATATGACACTTGCAAACACTCAATAAAATTTTAGACTAGGAAAATGAGGTATTTTGTTGAGAAATTCACAAGTATGAAAACAGGCAGAGGGAATAAAACAAAGTAAGTTTTGTAATATTGAATTCATCTTCCCTAACACATTTATATCGGGTACCATTAAGGTTTCAGAGTGCGCTATACAGAAACTTAATCCCCCACTTCAGGGTTACCCAACCGTGAAACTAGGAAGACTTATTCATTCCTTTAGAATAAGGGCTTAGGGAAATTCAAATTTATGTTGTATGAAATTTATACATAATAAAATGAGGTTTAGGATAGTTCAGTATAGTTCAGGATAATTTGGGAGAGTTTAGGAGTGAATTGGGAATTTTTGGCAATTTTGGACTAGATGAGTCGTACGCAATAGAGGATAACAAAACACTGTACAAAGTCAAAAATAAAATCAATATATAAGTATGTGTGGATAAAGGGGTCTTTCAGTGACCCACAACAACTTATAGAATCGAAAATTAGTGGGTGGAACTCTATTAATTGCAGAAACTGTAAAACTAGTTAATTATAACTAGTGATCTAGCTAAGGTGCAGAATTAAGCATGAATTTCATAGAATAAGTGATTCATATATGATTATTGAAATACCATATCCTGAATACAGAATATATCAACACATTACATCCATTATAAACATCCTCATGGCCTTAACTTATTCATTATTGCATTTATTTGACCAAAAACCCTCATTTAAGCATGGATTGGAGTTCAATAACAGAATATGTGATATCTGAACTAATTGGATAGTATGTTGAAAGTAATATAGAGATATATAATATATATATTCAACTAGTGCATATCAAATGGTGAATGGAGGACTGAACACTCCAACATAGAGCTCAAAACAGTGGGTAGGAGGCCCAAAATCAGACATAAGATTGGTTGGGAGCATAGGTGAAGCTTGGGATTCACTGGAGATCGAATTTTATGAACATTATGGCTGCAATAGGACTTATATGAATCTGATATTATGGGCTGATATTCATCTTCTCCAATACCTGCAAAGAAAATGAATGGGAGGAAGAAGAATGGGGAAGGAAGGAATTAGGGCACATCACCCAATGTCTGAGGCACAACACTCAGTTGAAGCAATGCTTCACATAAACATGAATCAATAATAATACAAACTAAGTAAATTAGCTCTAATTATTCTTTAATATATATCTGGGTGACTTGCTTAGCAAGTAAAGGCAATAGGTGACCTGTGAGAGCAAGTCATCCACCTAGAAGCCCTAGCCCTAGCCACATATGCGCCCTCCTTGAGAAAATTGGAATGTAGGACCATGTGGAGATGTTTCCCTATCCAATTCATCCATATAACTTAGAAACTATGCCATCCTTAGTCAAAGAGTTTTTGATTTTATCCCTAACAACTTTATGCTTTTTCGTGCTTTTAAGACTGAGTCTCCAAAAGGAAACTGCGCCCTCCTTTGCCAAAACTTTCCTGATTTTGTTTTGACAGCAATTCTGAGTCTCCAAAAGGAAACTGCACCCTCCTTTTCCAAAACTTTCCTACTTTTGTTCTAACAACTTTTTTCATAGCTTTTGGGCACTTTCCCTTTTCTCTCTAACTGCTTTTGTCGTATATTTTCCACTTTCTTAATCTCCTCCCTTGGCAAGTTGGCTTGCCAATTTTCCATGACATGGCAAGCTCAATTCCACATGTTATTTTCACAATAATTAATTTTAATAATAAAAATTAAACTAAGTATAAGCCTCATAAATAATATTTGGACAAAATTCTCTAGGTGAGCTAATTAATGCATCTTTGACCCCCCTAAGGTGTTGGGCATGGTCAACACTTTTATGTCCAGAAATATGGGGACATGACACTTCCGTGGTAGCAACATAGTATGCCTCTGTTGTTGAATCTGTTGGAACTAACTGTTTGCATGGTATCCAAGAGACATTTGTTGATACAAGACTAATTGTCTATCCAAAAGTAGACACTCCTATCTCTTTCTTTCAATTAATTTCCAAATCAGAGTACCCAATAAGTTTGAAGCAATCCACCTTAGAGTACTTGAGTCCAAATTCTTGACTCCCCTTCCACTATCTTAGAACTCTTTTAGTAGCAGACCAATGTCCTTCACAAGGTTTGTGCATGAACCTTGAAAATATACCAACAACATATGAAATATCTGGTCTAGTGGTGATAAGGTAGACAAGGATTCCTACAAGCTATAGGTACTTGGTCACATCCTCAAATTATTTTCCTTCAATCGATGTGGACTTCAACTTTTTTTCCATTGGAGTTGAGAGAGGGTTTCATTTTGTCATACAAAATATGTTCAACAATTCTCCAACATATTTCTTCGGGGGGATGAATATGTACTTAGTATTTTGAGTCACTTCAATTCCCAAGTAGTAGAGAAGGTGTCCTAGATATTTCATTTCAAATACCTTCTTTAAACCTTTACTTATGGATGAAACATGTTTGATTGTTCCCTGTCATCAAAATATAATCTAAACACAACATATCTTCCAAATTTCTTTACAAATAGTGTTGCATCATCAAGATTACGATGTTTGAAATTTAACTTCACAATATGCTCAGTTAGATTTTCATACCATACACGAGGTGTTTGTTTCAGGCCATAAAAGGACTTGATAAGTTTGCATACCTTTTGTTCTTTTCCCTTCACAACAAACCCTTATGGATGAGACATTAAGACATTCTCTTTCAACTATCCATTTAAGAAATATATTTTCACGTTTGTCTAATGAAATTTCCACCCATTTTGTGCTACCAAAGATAATAAGGTGCAGATGGTATCCCATCCCATTTTGTGTCGAGGAGATCGTCTCTTAATAATCAATTCATTCCTTTTTTGCATAGACTTTCTCCAGAAGCCTCTCTTTATGCTTTTCAATTGAGCCATACGATCTGTATTTGTTCTTGTATACCCACTTGTAGCCAATTGGTTTGGTTCCAATTGGAGGGTCAACCAGCTTCTAGGTTCCATTCTTTATGAGAGCATCATATTCATTCTACATGGATTCATTCCACTCATCATGATTATCAACCTATTCAAGGGAAGTTGGTTCAAATTTAACACATAAATTAAATTCACAATTAAATGAGAAATACATGGCATCTCCTCAGTTATCTAGATCTCCTCCATCTTATTGTATGGTCTAACTTCTTGTTCTTGTATTTCCAAATACATTTATACGAACACTTTCAAGTGTCTTTGTGGCCCATTTTAGATTTTTTTTATGTCCCAGGTTTATTAGTTGGTGGCGCTTCGTTGTCTTCAAGGTTCAGTCTTCCATTCCTCTCAATCACATCATCCAATTGAACCTCTTGTTCGGGTGAAGTGGAAAGAAATTAATCTTCATCAGTTTCTTCATGAGGGGGTGTTGGTTCTTGAAAACTAAATTCCATAGATTGATCCAATATAGGGATCCCCCCTTCAAGATGTGGAATTTCATTATCAACTTCATAATATGTCTGTAGATGGGAAATTTTCTCCATATGATCAAGTTGTCTATCAATAGACTCATCATTTTCATTAAGTTCAAGAAAAATGACATCTATGGAAACAATAAAAAAATTATTTAACTCATCATAAAAATTATTTGACTTGCCAATGTCAAGATACCCCAAGAAAATGCATTTTTGACTTCAAGCACCAAGTTTGTCTCTTTTCTACTTTGGTATCAAGGAATAGTAGATGGAACCAAAAACCCTAAGATGCCTCATTAAATGGATGTGGCCATACCACATTTCATGTGGATTCTTGTTTTCAAGAGCATGAGGTGGATTTCTATTTCTCAAATAGACTACACATAACACTGCATCACCCCAACAAAATTGTTTGACATTCTTGAAAAACATCATTGAGCATAGCATATTCTTTATGGTTCTATTCATTCTTTATACCACACCATTTTGTTGAGGGTTGTAAGGAACTGCAGTTTGATGTGCAATCCCAAGTTGACAAAGACAGTCTTCAAAAGCATTAGAAGTGTATTATTTTCCATTATCAGTATGAAGTGTACGAATATGAGATTGTGCTTGATTTTCTATCCATGCATGAAAATGTTTGAATGTTTGAAATGCTTCAAATTTTGTCTTTAACAAGTATACCCAACACATTTTGGTGTAGTCATAAAAAATGAAATGAGATGTCTATTACCATTAGCATAAGGAACATGTAGGGGACACATGATTCAGAGTGAATCAACTCTAACTTTCTGCGTGCTCTGAATTTTAACTCTTGAAATGGACACTTACTATGTTTTCCTAATATGCATCCATCACTTTTGTTCATCTTCTTAGGAATGGTGGAAAAACCAAAAAAAAACATTCTTTCTCAACAAGAAAATACTACTATAGTTCAGATGACCATATAAAACATGTCATAAAATATTGGATGATAGATTACCTTCTTCATGCTGAGAGAGGTAGGCAAAGTTTTGAACTCTTGCAGATGAGACTTTCAACTTCAACAACTTTCCATATTCATATATGGTCATGATGATCTAGTTGTCAAAGGAATTTCTTATCTCTATGAATCCATTGAACATGTGGATGGAATAACCTTGTTTTCAAATATGCACCAAGGATAGCATGCTTCTCTGCAACTATAGAAGACAGAGAACTTTTTGCCACAAAAAGTCAGGGAATCCAAGCAGGTTGAGCCTGATGATTCAACAATTCCCTTTCGTTTGAGGCTGGATTTGTCTACAAAATACGCTATTCCATCCACATTTTCATTACTTTATTAAAAACAATATTTTCTAAATGTCATGTGGGATGTTGCACTAGTATCAAGCAACCATGCATCTTTGTAAGATGAAAAACATGTGATTTCATTCTTCCAATATTACAATGTGCAACATTACAATGAGTAGATTCAAGATCTTTACTATCCTCTTGGCTCTTACTCTTGTCTTATTTCTACTAGTTATGTATTTCTTTGATGGAGTCCAAAGGGGCCCAACGCTTATCTTTTTCATGTCCATTTCTCCTATTAGAAAAACCATGATCGCATAGCAATAAAAATAAACAAGATGCAAATATTATAACCACATTACAAGAGAGACATAGATATAACATGGTTCACCCAAGATAGGATACATCCACAAATAAATTTCCAGTCCTTTATTATTATACCATCCATCAAAATGAAGGGATACAACATGTAGTAACCCCGTTGCACTTCTTCACTCTCTCACAGTCTTTTTCACACAATCATAGAGATTTTTTTACAATGCTATAATACAATACATAGCCATATTACAATGCCTTCATTTTATAAATGGAATACCATGGGAAAATACCACGTGTTTCCCAAAACCATGGGCCCGTAAATCGCCCATTATTGACCAAGTCATGACTCTAAAATTACAACATTTTAATCACACCATTTCCTGGTATGAGGTTCAACAAAGACAACAAAAGGAGAACGGGAGTAGGGAGGAGGTGGAAATAACTATGGATGAGATTGAGCTGAGGGCGATGGCCTCATTCCATCATATTGCAGAGAATACATATTTCTTCTGAGACCTTATAAACATCTACGTCCCCTATTATCATCCACTTGGTCCACCTCCCCCCTTTCTTCCAGCAAATGCAGGGGACAATCCAAGATGGGATTTTCCAACACCTCCAAACAATCTAGGGGTATTGGGAAAAAGTCATATCTATGGGTTTTCAATTCTTCCTTGGTTGCAAGAAACAACATGGAACTCAGCACATTCTAATCAAACAAATGTACACACCTCAAACAACTAGGCTTAGGAAAATGTAGGAGGCTCAACAAGCTTGGGTAATGAATAAACTCAACCTCCTGGAGCATAAGGATGAAATATGTTTATTCCTAACCACATGCATTGTGGGTTTTGTCAAATAGGAATTGTTTAGATGACTATGTATTCAATTCCATGGTGTATAAGAAAATAGTATATGCTTGAAGTTATATATGGCAACATAAGCTAAAAGGTAATGATATGTGGCAACATAAGCTAATTTGAAGCCTCTTTGTTATGAACCACCTTTTTCATATTCATGGAGTAAAACATTGATTTTTTTAGAAGATTGCTAGTGGTTTACTACTCCTTGAATTGTGGATCTAGGAGATTGTTTTGAGTATGGTACATGTGGATCTACACTAGAAGATAAAGAGATTAACTCATCATTTATGGATTTATGGTTTGACACTTCATTTAGCATCTTTATCACCTTGGAGGATGAGTTGTATGAGCCCTTGAAGTGGATTCCTGGTCCCGTTCCATTCTTTTGGGCACCTTTTAGTATCTCAAATATGTTGGCCCATTGATGATTGTGAGTGCTTCAACTTTCAAGTTGGCAAATGATCATGTTGAAGTAGTAATTAATCTTCATGAGGAAAATGTTGGCGAGTTATGATGTTGAAGCAATAGTTAATATTTTCAATGAAATGAAAGGATGGATTAAGGGGTGGGATTATATTTAAGTAATCTACAACTACATGAAATGGGAGGATGTTTTTAAAATAGATTTACTTACTTGAAGTGCTAGGAACACATTCTTTTGATGCAATTTCTAGATTTGTTCTAGGTTTGCTTGACTAGTTGATTCATTGTATAAAGGGAAGCAATGGATGACTTAAAGGGTGTCATGCTGGTTTGGAACATGAAGATGGGAAAATACCGCTAAAGCATAACTATGGAAATTTAATAACTAGTCATGAATTAGAGTGTGACCAATGTGTTGTATCTTTTATCATGCATGTTAATGTTGATTCTAAAAATTACCTAAACAACACAGATTTGGTTAGAGATGACAATAACAACACATTGTTAATGATGGAAATTGAACAAAAATCATTATAGGTAATTATATGGCATGTAAACCCCATAACCAAGAGGAATAATGGATATATATGTTCTTGATCTAGTCAAAGCTTCCATAGGTGATACTATAGAATATTCTACAACTTAAAAACAACATTTTGGAAATTAAATGTATGAAGATCAACATATACAATAACGATTTAAGCAATGTTTAATAAAAACAAATAAGGAAATAAGGATCCTTTGGAAATCGAAGAAAATTAGA
>LPNX010210278.1:564542-599752 GCA_001517045.1 Pseudotsuga menziesii
ATGTATGAAATGCATTTCCATAAAGATGCCATTGAAACTTGGCAGCAAGGCTAAGCACATTTTTTAGAAGAAAAAAATAATAACTTGATATTCATAATTTTAATCAAAGTTATAATATCATTTACATGAAAGTATAAACCATATATATCACTTTGATCTCCACCAACATTCTCAACAATCATTGTATTACAAAAAAATAACAAAACTAAAAAAAATTGCATCAACTCATTTGCTCTAGTATCCACAAATGAAGGATTTTTTCCAAATTCTATGATGTGTAGTTTAATCTGCCCACAAAAAAATAGAATTCAAAACATGAAAGCATAAGGTTCCTAATAAGCCTTGGAGGAACCTTCAAATTTTTTGGATGGAATCTTGAAATTCTTCAAAAAACAGTATGCCTTTGGGGGGCCCAATAACTCTTTTTAATAGGTGATCAACCATTATATTAAATTGACAATAGGTATGAGTGAAAGACAAGTGAATAAAGGAATCTTAAAGTTGTTTTATCCAAGCACACCACTGATCCAAAATAGAAACTTGAAGAGTTTCCTTACCTTTATCCCAATACACAATAGTTTTTGAATGACCTATAACCTGTAATGCCACAATACCCTTGGAAGAAGCAAAAAGGAGGATACCCCAAAGTGCCAATATTTTATCCCTTGTCTTTCAACCTATACCACAACCAATCCATAATAAGTAATATTTCCTATGTGAAACTTTGATCATCATACCACCTCCACTTTGACTAGATTAAGCAGCACCATCAAAATAATCAATACTAAAATCATCTAAAATGACAAGCTCTTTACAAATTATGTGATTTTTGTGAACCTGGTTACTGTGGTATTCATTGTATAGTCCCTATATTTATAACAAACCATATGAGAATACTAATGAATAACCTAAAAAATCAAATTGTTCCTTGATTTCCAAATACCTCGGCTTATAAAGGAAGGAAGCTACTTATGTTGTGGGAAGTTTCTTGCCTTTTGTTCAAGTTGTCCCAGGTCATGATATTATTTTCCAAACATAACCATATGAATAATTTTATGTTTAGTGGGATATTCCATTTCTACAATTTCTTAAACCACCATTTGTCAACAACCTCAATAGTAGCATAAGTGATGGCCTGACAGGAAATATTTGCACTGATTGACCATCAGTTTTGTTTCATGACCAAACCAACCTATCATCTTCATTAGTTAACCTTATCCCATGATTATTTAATCCTGTAGTAAAAAGATTCCATTCATGTTATCCCTAAATCACCTACATATAGCCAATAGGAAGACAAACAAAAACCATCCATCAAATTTTTGACATGAGAATTAAGCAGCCTTGACTAGCAAGATGAGCAATGAGTGGTGTGACATATTATACAAAGTGTCCCCGTCTATGAAAGGATCAATACCTAGGTGTATCATTTTCCCATTCCCAACTTTCTAAGATAACCACCAACCCAACAAAGGAAAGGATTTCAGGAAACCCGTCCAAAAATTTGAAGCTTTGGAAACAATTTTTCTAGGATTTATAATCCACTCCGCAATGGAATATTCTTTAAATATTTAAAATATAATATCATTCCACAATCCAAATCCAAATAGTACCCTCCACAAGATTTTAAGACTCGGAGATAAACTAAACCACATGAGTTTTTTTATGGCATGTCCCATAATACCTTTGGTAAAGAGATTCTTTCCTAATTAACCATGTGTATCTTAGCTTTATTAACATTTCCAAACCATAATAACTGCATCATTTTTTCCTCATACAATGTAAGATAGACACAAGAATCTTATTTAGTGAAATCTAGTAAACTGGGATTCTTTCCAGTACAGACTTCACTAAAGTTAGCCCACCACCAATGGAGATCCATTTAAAACAACAACATAGAATATTTTTTCCATTTTTCTAAGTAGCCACATCCAATTTGCCTTGACATAATTGTTTGGTTTTAGATAAACCCCAAATATTTGAAACGAGTCTCTAAGTGCTCTGTTCTGAAAGGAAAAATAACCTGGATTTGTGCCAAAACATTATCCTGAATATCATTCCGTAGAAAACAATATTTTTGTAAACTAACCTCCATTCATGAGGAATCACATAACAACTTGATTATACCATGATAAGTTTCCCAATCTTCAAGAGAGACATCACCAAATAATAAGACATCATCCACAAACAACAACTATGTGATGAAATGTATAGAGGTCACTTTATCACTAGTCAACTTTTTATTATGCTAATATTTCCCTATAAGTCTATTGAGACCTTCCACCACAAGTAGAAACAATAAGGGAGATAAGGGAAACCTTGCATGAGACCTCTAGAACCATTAAAAAAGGTTATAGGAGACTCATTGATTAAGACTGCAAATATGGCAGAAGGTACACAAGACATTATCCAATCGGTAACCCCCAATAGAAGACCAATTTGAAGGAGGATTAGTCTAAGGAAGACCCAATCAACTCTGTCATATGAGTTCACCAAATCCATTTTTAGTATCAGAGCAGCTAGATTCTTAGTTTTAATAGAGTGTAAGAATCCTTTTGTTACCCCAATTGCATCTAGAATTTTCTCCTTAGATAAAAACCCAAAATTTTCTTTTGTCATGCACTTAGTTAGTTTGGATTGATTCTATTAGACATCACCTTGGAAATAATCTTATAGACCAATTTACATAGGTATATGCATCTATACTCATTAAAATATAGGCTTCGTACTCTATGGATAAGAACAATGAAAGTTGAGTTTAAGGATCTAGAGACATATCCTTTTAATCGAGACTCTTCACCACCTCCTGCGGGTCCTTTCCCATAATATCAAAGAACTCAAAAAATAGTTCAACTATCCATCCATCAGGGTTAGGACGTTTGGACCTGACAAATTTCTTAAGTATATATTCAATTTCCTCGAAGGCAACTTCCTTACCAATATGAAGACCTTCCCCCTCATATAAAAATATGGGATAATGTTGAAAAATTTTAAGCTGAGTAGAGATGTTAGTCATATTTGAATCCTTGAAAATCTTAGAAAAATGTGACACACCTGCACATTCCAAGTCCTTCTGAGCATTGATCATATTCCCTTGGTAGTCCTTCACTTCCAAGATGGCATTATAAATCCTTCTTTGGTTATCATACTTATGGAAAAACTTAGTATTATAGTCACCTTGTTTTATCCAAATGGCTTTGCTTTTAATCTCAACGATTCCTCGTTGGTCTTAAATTTTTTGCTTTTATTTGTTTCCAAATCTACCAAAATTTCTTTAGCCTCCTTAGATAAAATTCTAGAGGAATAAGTAGAGTATAAAGCTTCAATCTCCTCCTCCACTTTCAAAAAATATTGGTTGAGTTCTAGCTTTTTTCGTTTCTCCCACTGAGCAACCAACTTTTTAACACCCTTCAATTTATACACCAGGTTATGCATAGAGGGAATTCCCAGGATCAACAAAAGTGTAAGTTTAATAATATTTCACCAAGGAGATGAAGTCCTTCTCTTCAAGCCATGCCTGAATAAACTTAAATTAAAACTTCTAAACAAATTGATCCAACTGAAATTGTAAACAAATAGGAAGATGGTCTGATATACCCGAATTTATGAACCAAGATCTATATATATTAACATCTAAAAAAACTTATGATATGAAGAATCTGTCAAGTCTTTTAGAACCCATACCTATCCCTACCCTCCCATTTATCCTGGTTGGGGCTAAACTGGAAGGTAGAACATCAATTAGATTGGCCTCATGAAAAAGCTGACAAAAATAATCTACTAATGGGTCCACTCGAGGGTCAACTCCCCAAATTTCAATTGCTAACAAATTGAGATTTAAATCACCCCTAAAGATTAGAAATTCTTCCTTTAAAATACCACTATTACCCACCTTATTCTAATGCCAACAAAAGACCCATAACAATTGGCGACCTTAATTGACTGATCAACACCTTGAAACTTCCTTTCTAACAAGATTCCTACACACGATATATAAGGCTTTAAATTAGCCATATAGGGACTCCATATAGCAAGCAAACCCCTAGAGATCCCAAACTCATCCACATCACAACATTCCCATCCAAGGAAAATTTTCAAAAAAGTTTCATAAGCCTTAGAGCTAATACACATTGTTTCCTATACCATAATAATATCCAACTGAAAAAGACTGAAAATCCTCTTGAGGGCACTAAGCCTGATTCACCCTTAATCCTTTAACATTAAAAGAGGTTATAATAATTATTTAACATGCTCCAAGCGTTGTCGTGCTATAAGAACCCCAGAATCAATGAAACCCCTGGAGGAAAGACAAGCCTTTTACCCCATCCAATCTAGCCAATAAAGGGATATATTCATGCTCAAGAACCATATTACCCCTCAGATTGCTAGTCCTACCTTTACATCTTTTTTTGTAATTCCTCTTGCAACGAATCATCAAATTTTCATAGACAATAGAGGAGGTAGGAGACACATCATATTTGGAAGGTTTATCAGAAAAAAAATTGGAGATAAGACTTTACCAGAACATCCTTATAAGTCATAACAAGGGATTTCAAACCCCATTGTTAATATCCAAATCTTCAAAATTTGTGTCATGGCAAACCGAGAGTCGCATAGAAATCCTCTCCCTTGAAACCCGACCTCCCCTAAAGGATGAAGCAATACCAATATCCATTTTCAATGGGATGGAGCTTAATTCCTTACACAAATGGGAGTCGATCGAATCCGGACAATCCAATGAAAAATATTCCGACATAGGTTGATTATCAACCCCACCCTTTAAATAGTTATTCTCAGATTCATTCAATAAACCATGAATAATAATAGAAAAATACTGTGGGGTCAAGGGGTCTTCCCCATCAACTAATCCCAAGTCAGATCTAGTCCCTTGCATAGATTGGGTAAAATATAGAAGAGCAATAGATTCCAATTCAGAGGAAGGTTTTAAAATTGTCAGATGCACGGAATTATCATATACATAACCAACTAAGTTATTTTTTCCCTTCTTCAACTTTAAGAATAAAATCCATTTCTTCAATTAAAAAAGAACTGAAAAAATCAAGGAAATGTGATTTAAGCTTACTCAGAAAATTTGTTGAGTCCTCCAACAATGAGAAACCAAACAAACATTTCTAGCCTTCCACTATTGTAGATGACTCCTTCTTTCCCTCTTCACCCGGATAGTCATCAGACAAGACCTCCACCAATAACCTCTCCTCTGATTTTGAACCAAACTCAAACAAACTCGGACAATTGGTATTCAGGTGCCTAGTTTTCAACCAGTAAAAACATCAAAATGGTATTTTCAAATAATCAAGGTGATGTCGGAATTTTAATTCCCCTCGGGAAATGATAATTTTCGATGGCAATCCCCTTGAAACATTAACTTCCACCAGCAGGGATGCCACTCATTTGTCTTCACCATAAAGCATATTATCTTCCATAAAAATGAACAAACCCACCAAATTTTCCACCTCTTCAAGGACAAGCCAAGTCCATAATTGAAGGGGAAAACCTAGAAGTAAGAGCCAAAGATGTCTCTTAACCACTTTTTCCTTTAAGGGATTGAATGATGGACACCAACTATCAAGAACCAAGGAACCACAACCAAACACTCATGGATTACCAAGAATCAAAATTACATTTTCATTTGATAAAAGATGAAAATACCAGAATACTCACTTTTGGATAATACCCTACTAAGAGTTTCCATTTTTCTTTAATCCATTGAAGTTTATCCAACCGTGACAGAGATATATATTCTAGATGACCCACCAAATCATGTTTAGACAAACTTTCAACCCTGTCAAAGTTGGTATCCTTCCCAAGAACCATGTGGATAGTTTCCTCCTTAACCTTAAAGGCCTTCTTAGCATGCCTTGCTTTAGCCCTCACACCAACTAGACCCTTTCCAACTTTCACTGGAGAATCTAGAGATTTCGAAACCAAATCACCACCTGGATGGGTAAAAAATTTCCCCGTAGGAGAATCTAAATGATCACAAATCATCATCCCCTTAACGATATTAACGCTAGACTTCAATGATACTAGCTCATTCAAAGCGTCAGGAATCGAGGATCCAATAGAATGAGAATATGAAGCAACATAACCTTCACCATGGAACAATATTTTCTTCCTTGATGAAGAGCCCAAAGAAAACCTTGTACATTGTTGACCAGTCTTATCACTTGACCACACATCCCTTTTCACCTGCCTCGAAACCACCAATGGTGGACAAGTGTGCTTGACATACCCATTAGGATGAAAACAGTTGAAATTCATCTTAATACTGCTAGATGTAGAAGTAAAGGATCACATAACCTCATCGGAAGATGACATTGATATAGATCTACACAAGTCTTTTCCTCTCCACGTCATATCTAAATATATTGCCATCAAATTCCACATCATCCTCCGAGTAATCAAGAAATTCTTCCTCCATACATCGATGAGGACAACTCATCCAAGAGTGAGCCTATCCATCCTACACACCAACAACCCCAATCGAATCCTATAGAACCCTAGCTTACTACCCATTTAACTCCATTTTTAATTGTTCAAAAGTGCGGTGGTTTGAATAATCATAATGGGATTCATGTAATTTAAAAGTGTTTAAAGTATTATTGTGTAGTTATGTTAGGCTAAGCACATAATTCATTTATACCATTCAAGTTCCATAATTTTATATCTCATCTCAAAGTAAAGCACACATTAAGAATTGTAAATCAAACCTTCCAATGAACCCAACAAATAGTGCACACAGATTCCTAGCTACAATGCAATAAGAAAACAACCAAAATGTGCACATAGTAGTAAGCTTCAATTGTTTCAAACAACAAATAAGAGAACAATGATCCTCTGGGAATTGATGAAAACAAAAACATGTAAAAGAAATCAAAGCAACAAGGATCTATTTAGAAAAGACTACAAACATATCAACCTATATTTTCCTTATTTATTAAAGTATGCATTTTGAGAAATACATGCATATCACTAATACTAAGATCATATCCACATTTTCTTCTTCGACTATTGATGAATCATCAACGGTCCTTTCACTCACTATGCACGCATGAAAACAAGGTGGAAAATGCCATTTAGTGACAAATTGACTACTTATACACCAACATTGCATATTCATCACAACAAGTATATATGATTTCTTATGATAGAAACACTCACAAGCAAAAATAAACTCTTTTGGATGAACATTGAATAGTAAGATGTAATTCTTAACCAATTCCCACATTCCTCAAACCAAACAATGACAAAGTATTGCACATGAAAGTTTTGAGGAATTGTAAAATGGATTGGTAAGCATCGATCAGTATGAAAAAATCCTAAACTAATGTTGGGCCTAGGAAAAGATAGGCAAAACTCTGGATGAATTCTGCTCAGAAAATGAAGAGCTTGGTCGCGTGACGGAGGAAGATGCGACAGAGGAAGAGATACAACAAAAAAGTTCGCGACAGAAGGGAAGATGCGTCGAGATCAGTTGTGAAGGAAGGAACCATGATAGAAGAAGGCGTGCAATGGTTGAAAAGGACAGTTTGAGATACCGTGGGTAAGAAGTTAGTTAGGATGGTGCATGCTTTAGGGAATAAAGCATCTTTGTATTTTGGGTTGATAGTTCCTACTGACAGTTGTAATTGAAATGAATGAGAATAGGAACGATAGCATGTCAGCTAACAAAATGAAGTTGGCTGACTACGACGTGTAAGAGTCTATGAAAGGAAGAACCCAAGCTGTGTGCGAGTTGGTCAGTTGGGTGGTCTAAGTTAGTCATGGTTGTTGGTGTCTGTTGATAGAGTTGTAGAGTTGTAGAGAAGAGAGAGTCGATATAGGTTGTGTGCAGATCGAAAATGGAGTGAAGGAGAGGAAAACTTCAGACACCTGAGAATAGAGAGCATGAGAGGAGAGAGAAGTGTATATAGATTGTAGAAGAAGATCTAGAGCATAGTTTGCAAGCTAAGTGCGCAGATGAAAGGTGACATATATTTCTCATGCCAGATTGAGAGTGCCTTTGTGGTCTTTCCCGAATGGGTTTCCACGTTAAATGTTTCTTATGTGTATATTTGATGAATGTGCTTATGTGAAATGAATGCATATTGTGAATGAATGTATGTGTATTTGATTACGAATGAGTCTTTATATGCATCTATTGCATTGTTGTTAGTTGGAACTACTAATAAGGAACTATATTAACTGTTATAGTCTTTGTCGATGGACAAGTAGAGTCGTATCTTGAATACATGCAATAAGAGAAGTAATATAACCACCGGCTTTGGTCGAGCAAGATAGTACGGTTCCGAAGAAGACGAAATCCCCACACAACTGCAACGACCTAGTTCTGGAAGTTACCCATAAGAGATATCTCAAGTGAGACCGCATCTACATCACAAGTGCTACCAATCAAGCCCTCCTCTGTTAGGTCAATATCTTAGGCTTTGTTGACGGACAAACTAGGGATTGAACCTGGGTCGAAGGGAGAAACACCAACAAATGGTTATGTTGTTGGGACCGTGAATCATGTTGTGAGGGATATGTTTTAGCATCCTATGAAGCTGCAGATTCAAGAGTGGGTGGATTTTAAAGCATTAGAGTTTGCACAAGAAGAAAGTGGAGGATAGAAAAACTACACTAGAGGGTGGACGTCTAAGAAGTGGAAGGATATTTCAGTGAGGAAAAAGAAGAAGAACCATGACAAGAAGAGGAAATTGTAGTACGACCAGAGGAGAAGAATATGAGTTGAAGTCGCACTTGGATGGAGGTTCTTATGACGAAGAAGAGGAATATCATCCTATCCCCAAAAGGGAAGAAGAAGTAGAAGAAGCCCCAAATCCAGAATATGAATACGACAAAACTACGGCTTTGCATGCGTCTCCAGAGGTAAGGTCCATAAACTCATCTCCTTGTAGGTTTGTCAATACAAGTAATACTAACTGCGGGAATAGTAGACAAGGGAGTCTTGCTAGACAGACTTTTTATCCAGTAGTATGGAGGACCAATATAATGGATGGGAATGATATTAAGTTGATGATATTCAATGGAAATGGGTTAGAATACCCAGAGAAACATTGGTTTCTATGTGAATCCATATGGACCGTGCGATAGGTCAAGGATGAAGCAATAAAGAAGGCGTAGATGATCATAACCATGAGAGGTCCTGTGTTGAACTGGTATATGAAGTATTATGCGGTTCCAACAGGAGTCACACTGAAAACACTCGACCAAATTTGAGCAGGACTAATAAATGGATTTAGAAAGCCCAAATATGAATCTGAATGTATTACAGAGATTAAAGAGATTAAGTACGGCGTCTGTGTGGGATTTCAAACAAATATTTAAGACATTAATGGCTAAAGTAAGTTTCCAAATGTCAGATGTACAACACAAAGATTGGTTCATTCAAAGCATTGTTACCGCACATCTGGATTCCCTTGATGCAACAAAATATTGTGTTGCAGACTGAATCTCTAGATCTGCCCATGAAGCTAGAATCCTCACCCACAGGAGAAACTGTTCCAGGAATGATGCAGATTTAGTCACAGATAGCTAACCTTACGTTGCAAATTCAGGACATTAAAAAAGAGAAGGAATTCCAGGAACAAATCTGGTGTACCAGATGTAGGACTGAAGGACACCACAAGGACAATTTCCCGGTGTTCATGAACTATGTCTCAATAGGAGCGTTGAACCCGATAAATACACAAGGGATGCCTTAGTGTAGAATATTCTAGACTAGAGGCCATCAATCGGAAGAGTGTTAGTACTTATAGAAGATTGTAAGTGCACCAACTATTTTATGTTGTAAATTTTGTAAATCAAGAGGCCACGATGAGAAGGACTGCAAAGCATTCCAGCTGCTGCAAGAGAAAACGGTCGATACTTATTTAATGAAAAAATGAAGAGCAGATGCAAGATGAATGGGTTCAAGCTCAATATGTTATAATTGTGGACAATCAAGGACAAAGAGGAGGATTTGGTCATGAAAGAGGCCAAGTCATATGTTATAATTGTGGACAACCAGGACATTTTTCCAAGGACTGTGTGATCCCTACAAAGACATGTTCGTATTGCAAATCCTTTTATCTTATTGTCGAACAATGTCTGTAGTTAATTGCAGAGTGGCAGGATAGAAAGTTGGGAAACCCAAACCCTCTACAGAATCCTAACCACAATATCCAAATGATTTATGTTAATCTGAGGGGACCAAATATTGTTGTTGTGACAAGGGGAGGTGTTGCGACTGGAGTAGACAAAGATACACAGCATGACCAACCGTAAGTGCAACCATCAGCACAAAAGAAAGTGGCATTCGATGTCCACATAGAAAAGGAAGTATAGTTGGATGTGCAACTATAATTCGTCGACAAGAATCAACCATCGACGTCTGCTCCTACACTGCCAAAAAGACAAATAATGGAGATGCCTAAAAGGTTTGATCAGTTGTTCTGAAAGAAATAGACGGGAAAGGTTAGTAAGCTTAAAGAGTTTTTTAAAAGTTGCTTATCTCTAATACAAGATAAAGATTTTGTCATTTAATTGACAACTCTAATAGAAGAACCTAAAGGAGACGTGCGATCAGATAGAAGAGTAAACCATGTGGGAAAAATATTAAAGACCCGTGCGAGCTAAGAATGACTGTTTAGATAGGAGATTACAGTGTGGACTATTTTATCCTAGGCTCAGGCATTGATGTCAACATTCTAACAAGACAAACATGGGAAAGCATGGGAAAACCGTAACTGGAGTGGTCCCCTATTCAACTCAGATTAGAAAATTAGTCGAAATTCCTACCTATCGGACGACTGACTCAAGTGCCTATTGAGGTGGAAGGCCTAAGAACGTATACTGACTTTTAAGTAATCGGCATTGTTTTTTACACAAACCCATATCCTGCACTTTTGGGGATCGACTGGACGATCGATAATTAGACCATCATCAATTGTAAGAAAATAATCTTAACCTTTGAAGATTCAAAGCTTAGGGTGGTTGCACCAATTGATCTGCTAGAAGGTCAGAGATACGCCGAGCCAGTAAATAGTGAAGGAAAAGGTGACTATATTGACCATATTTATAACATCACGTTTGCAAGGGATGATTATGTAAATACAATAGCTAACATAAAGCTTAGTTGGTAAAGTATTAGCTCTTATACATCATATTCTGGCAAAGCATTAGAAAATTGGCAGAATCGAATGCCTGAAGTGTCCATGAGAAAGTGCATAAGAATTACACGGTCTATGCAACGGGTAGGAATTGAGGCAAGTGATCTACCTACCCATGAAGGTTTACCTAACCTTACAACTTTTTTGAAATAGTTTGAATAAAAAGTCATAGAACATCAACGCTTGTCCACCCTAGACTTTGTGCTGAAAGCTACACCCGCCAGATGCTGGGTCGCACATAAAGAATATATCTTGAAATGGCCATAATGTTGAATATTGATGGAGATAAGGTTCATAGAAGAGATCAACTATACTGGTCGAAAGTATACATGATTGACTAATCCTGTCGGACATATAGAGTATTGTCGCGCAACATGGGAGGCATGTCCATGACAGGAATGTGTTCATCAGTTCATACACATGTTAGACATGCTACCAAGGAGCTGGTATACATCAATTGAACCGAGACAATGGAATATTGAATGGGATGAATTAGCTACAAGATTCATACACACATTTGAATTTGTCAATGATCATCTGTCAATTGATGTCGCATTGCAAGTAATCAAGATAAATATATTTGAAGATATCCATGTTGCAATGGCAAACTTCAATCAACGCGACACAACAATCTAGAACTGGATGGAGTGCTATAATGCAACAAGAGAACTTGATGACAATGATCCACTCGACATAAACATACCTGAGTCTGAAGGTACGCACGTAGTGCAAGGATTTGGTATTTCTAGTGACCAATTTCTGAATCCACTAAAAGTTAAGAAAGTAAATATTGCCTCCCCAAAGAATCCAAAATTTTCCAATATTGGAGATTATTGGCATGATGAAACTGTCGAGAAGATCACGGATCTATTGCATAAGTTTCAAGATCTATTCCCTACGAAATTCTCATAGGTGAAAGGGATTGTGAGAGACCTTGGAGAACTGAAGATACCTTTAAAGCCCAATGCAAAACCTGTCAAGCAGATACCATACCGATTAAATCCGTAGTATAAAGAAAAAGTCAAGGCAGAGTTAGATCGAATGTTGGATGCATGTATCATAAAACCTATAGAAGAATCAGAATAGATCAGTCTGATAGTAGTGCAAGATAAAATACTATTGGTGAAGTTTGGATTTGCGTCGACCTAAGAATTTTGAACGATGCTTGTTTACATGACCCATTTCTGACTTCATTTACATATGAGGTATTGGAGAGTGTCGGGGGTCAAGAAATTTACTCATTCACTGATGGGTTCTCCAGCTACCATCATATTAGAACTGTAAAGGAAGATAGACATAAGACAACCTTTGCGACGAAGTGGGGTTGTTTCCAATACACTGTAATTCCGTTTAGACTCAGGAATGCTCTTGCTATTTTTTCCAGAATAGTAGTGGCTACCTTCAAATATTTTATTCATAAATTTCTTGAGGTCTACTTCGATGATTGGACAATATTTGGGCTCATTAAGGATCATATTGAGAGCCTGAGGATGATGTTGGAACACTGCCGCGAGTATCAAATTTCACTGAACTTAAAGAAATGTATCTTTTGTGCCCCGTTTAGAATTCTGTTGGGCCATGTAGTTTGCTGTGATGGAATCTTGGTTGACCCTGTCAAAATTGTGATTTTCATCGACCTACCACAACCTACCATAGTGAATCAATTGAGAGCAACATTAGGACATACAAGATACTACCGAAAATTTATCAAAGGATATGTGGAGGTGACTGCTCCGATGGAGAAGTTATTGAAGAAAGATGTTAACTTCCAGTGGACAGAAATTTTCCAAGAGAGTCTGGACACTTTAAAGAACAAGATGGTTACAGTTCCCATACTTGTATTTCCAGACTAAAAAAAGAAATATCATGTACATGTCGATGCATCGTCTGTCGCGCTCAGCATGGTACGAGCGCAACCTGGCGAAGGGTCAATTGATCATCCTATTTCCTTCACTAGTAGAAAATTATCAACAACAAAGAAGAACTATACCATGACAGAAATAGAAGAATTGGTTATGGTATACACTCTGCAGAAATTTCGACACTACTTGCTAGGTGGACATTTCAAAATGTACACAGATCATTCAAAATTGAAATACCTGGTTAATAAGCCAGTGTTGGGGGGGAAGATCTGCCAATGGCTTCTCTTTTTTTTCAGGAATTTGATTTTGAAGTTATTATTAAACTGGGTCGACTAAATTTAGGACCAAACCACCTGTTGAGGATTGAAAGTGGCGATGAACCTGGTAACCTCGACGATAGTCTCCCTGATGCAAAAGCATTTATGATAACAATGTTTGATGATCATTACAAAGACATCATACAATTTTTTATTATGGGATATGCACTAACTAAACTTACTACTACACATAAGAAACAATTAGTTGTGTGAGTTGTAGACTTCTAGTTGATAGCTGGATAGTTATATAAAATGGGCCCTAATGAGATTCTTTGTCACTGCGTATTGGAACATGAGCGACCAATGATACTAAATGAAGTGCATGTTGGTGACATAGGAGGCCACTTTGTTGGAAAAGATACAGTGCGAAAGATATTGCAAGAAAGATTGTGGTGGCTCACCATGCATGCAGATGCCCGAGAATACTGTTGCAACTGTGATTTTTATCAAAGAACCGAAAAGTCGTCGAGATGAGATGAAATGCCATTAGTACCCCAAATAACTCTGCAGGAATTTGATAAATGGGTTGTTAATTTTGTGGGCCCTATTAGTCCAACATGGAAGTGCACATGTGCAAGATATATAATCATTACGACTGACTACTTGACCACATGGGCCAAAGCAGCGCTAGTAAAAGATTGTGCTGCTGCTGAGTTTTTGTTTGCAAATGTTGTGACTAGATTTGGATGCTCAAAAATTTTGATAAGCGACCAAGGCACACACTTTATCAACCAGTTGATTGAGAAACCAACGAAAGAATTCTAGACCCAACATAGAAATACAACGCCATATCACCCTCAAGTGAATGGTGTTGTTGAAGCATTTAACAAAATCCTCGAGAATGCATTGACAAATATTTACAATGTCCAAAGAAATGACTAGGATCATAAAATTTCCGCAGTACTATGGGAATATCGCACAACCTGTAAGAAGTTGATAGGTCAAACTCCATTTCGATTGGTATATGGACAAGAAGTTGTGATGCCGATGGAAACATTATACCCAACATAAGGATTGTTGCGATCATAGAGATAACAAATGTTGCTGTTGTTGAGGAAAGATTGTGGCAGTTGATACAGTTAGAAGAAATCGTTTTGTCGTAGGGTATCATCAAAATGTTGAGAAAGAACGACATAAAGTATGGCATGATCGCCACATTAAGAACAAACAAGTTTAGGTCAAAGGACTTGCTATTATGTATGATAGAAAATTCTTCAAGCATCTGAGTAAGCTAAAAACACATTAGTTAGGACCGTATATTGTAACGCATATCACTTATGAAGGCACATTGCAATTGTAGAAGTTGGATGGAACACCTGCCAAAGGACTAGTAAACGGAAGTCAGTTAAAGCCTTATCAGGATAGCTAAGACTCGGTTGAATGAAAAAAAAGAGAAAAGAGAAAAGAAAGAAAAGAAAAACAAAACCCTCTTGAAAATTTTGTTTTGATCGTAGGAAATAAGTTGTCGCAAGAGGAAGTAAAAAGCGTCGCATAATGCTAGTATGTCGCAGAGAGAGGAAAATTGTCATAGACTCTTTGTCCATCACAAGAAAAGAAATGATGGTGAAGTCAATTCGTATGTTGCAAGAAAAGGAAAATGTCGAAGGATGGATACCGGTCACAGGAAGAGCGATGTTATCGCAAGTTAAAATAGAGTCACATAAATGACAACAGACCGTAATTAATTAAAAGGTGGTCGTAATTAATTTAAAGACCCGAAATATTTTGGCGGCGTTTTTTTTTGTCACTTCCATCTGCATTGCACAATAACTAACACTGATGTGATAGGAGAGTGGCAGCATGCATAGAAGTTTTCTAATAATAATTCAGATGATCAACCCATGTGACGGAAATGAAAACTACCTTTCCATTTATTACTTGCTCGTGTGGAGGGCTGACATAATGAACGGCTAGACGTTATCACCATTTGTGGTCGAGTATTCTGTTCATTCTGCTACATTCGAGAGAGAGATTGTTGTTTGTAATTGCAAGAGCTGAATTGATTTTTCCACAAAGCATGGTTATTTCGATTTCTAGTACAAGCACAGTTGCACAATCTCGTGTCGTGACCGCATCGACCACACCCATTATGGAAGACACTGTTGGATATGTTCCACCGCAGGCTATGACTACCAAAGAAGCTGAACAAGTCCCCATTTATCCCTACAGTCAGGTTAATACTAGACCCATCGGGTCCATTTGGTACAACAACGGGTAAATGTTCTGGAAGCCGAAAGAAGAAATCACCAGCACCAGCACCACCAGAGGAGGAGGAAGAATCAGGGTTTGCAACTATGTTGCCACCATATGTTCCACCAAGACAATTTGCTGCACCAAAAATTAGAGTCCCAAAGAATGCACAGAACCCATTGGTAGAACCAACTATGTCGGAAGGAGTTTAGGTGTCGCAGAACATTCTTCCAAACCTTAAGAAGTTGACCTTTGTCGATCACGACACACAAAAAAAATCCAGATTTGGACATGAAGAACTACATGGTTGTTATACAAGATACATCGGATGGCTCGAAGCGCCTAGCTCCATTGAAATGGGAAAGAGGACTGGACCAAGTAGGCTTACTGTCGTTGATGTATATGTCGCATTTCAGTTGAAGCATAGAGGTGAATGCGTGTGTCAAACAGTTAATAGTATCATTCCACAGTGGCTATCTATGGCTAGATAGAAAAATTATGTAGATGTCGAGGTGATAGCAGCAATTATAGGATTACCACTTGCAGGCGTAGGCCCAATGCCATTTTTCAAAAAATACTAGGACATTATGCTGATGAACAAGATAAAATATAAGTATGATTTGTCCAAATATACCATAGGCTTTTTTATAAGCTCCATCAATGACCATATTGTTCAGTTCACAACTAAGGTTTTAACTACCAAATTGGTACGAAAGATGTTATCGAACCAATGTATTGCAGGAACGATCGCAGTGGTTGAACTCTGCGTGGATGGAGTTCAAATGAACTGGTCACATTATTTACTAAATGAGTTATTAGCAGATGCAGAAGAGTTGCAGGGAAAAAGGTACCGCATTCCATTATTCATGGTTGCTCATCTTGATTTCGTTTGTCGCATGGTCAAAACCAATGAACTAACAAGGGGCAGATATACCAGTGCGATGTTAAGGATCGATACCAGAATCTCTGGTTCGAGAAAGATAAAAATGAGTGACATAGAGACAACAATGTACAATTCTTTATGCATGGAGAGACCTTGTGCTATCAGGTGAAACAACAAGCAAGAATCACAAACGAAACCGTTCAACGGTTTCGAAACATTATTAAAATTATAATTGAGCCAAATCACATCTTGTTGCAGCTGCGACAAGATCCACAATGCCAATGGTTAGCGACCCAATTCTTATTGTCTAAAGAAGAAGTTGAGGCCATTACCCAAGATTGATCGGAAGAATGGCGAGTTCTTGTTGCCGATGACCTATTATCTGCCGAAGAAGACCCACGATAGGATGATCCACCAATGCAGAAGGATGGAGAACAGGGAGGGGACCCACCACCATAAACACAAGGTCCACAAAATTCTCCCAACCTTCCCCAGAAGTATTCAAGCGCAACCCAAACAGATCCGGGGGTGGCCGGCGTTACAAGGAAGCAATCCGAGCATCCTAATACAAGACATAAGAAAAGGAAGGGTGACAAAACAACATGAATTGTCAGCCTTGACAGCGACGATGCTACCCTGCTGACATAAGTAATTATAGAGGTCGCTCTGCAGAGCATTCAAAAAGTAGATGAGTGAAAAACAGAGCTCACAAGAAGTATTATCGACTTACTCCATACGCTCTGTACGACGGTCAAAGAAGTAGAGGTTGCGTTTGACTACATACCACAAGTGGTAGTGTTGTAGGACTTAGCCGCCCCATCAGAAGAGCGACCGACTAATGTGTCGATACCTATTCCACCAATAAAAACTTAACTAGTGGGAGAAGCGCTCGACCTGGGAACGACAGCGTTGAATACCATGGCCAAGAACTTGGGCCTTGTCACCATCAATTTTCTTAGATGTCGTTATATGAAGTTTATGCGATACAGAATGTCATAGCCGCATAAATGAAGGTTAGAGATGGCGCATTGATCAAGCAATTACACACATCTAATAAGACTATTAGTAATATGAAGAAAATAGTCAAAGAAACCGAGCAAAAATCCAAAACCTGGGAGGAGGACAGGCACACGTTCGCCAATGCTATAACACTTGCTTGCAATAATTTTGCAAATAAAGGAAAAACAAATGAAATGTTTGTAGAGGCCAAGGTCATTCGACTTAGCGAAATAGCAGAGGACCTTCGCAAAAATGTTGCAGAGTTAGAAGCACAGGTGAGACCCAATACACCCCCAAAGGTGTTGGAAGAAAGAAGGATGACAACAACAGAAGCTGGGAAGAAAATAGAAGAGGTAGAGGCACTATGTGCCAAGGCAATTGAACAAGTTTTTCAGACGTGGAAAGCGTTGATCGACGATGCAGAGTTAGAGAAATTTGCAGAGTAGTTGCGCACTGCTAAGACAAAGAAGAATTAGATGAAGAACGAGATGAAATTTTTCCCCTTAGCATAGAAAATGGCTAAGGCTGCTGACATGAAAAAGATACAACAACAAGTCGAAGCGCTGCGAACTCAACAGCAGTAGAGGACTGACAAAGTCACTGAATTGCAGGCCAAAGTAGAAAGAGTTACGGGAATTATTCAACCTGTACATCAAAAAGTGCAACAAGCAGCAGAGTCCGAGGGACTTACAACATTGGAACACACCAGTTCCCACCTTGTGGAAAATTTGCAAAAGGCAGAATAAGAGGTGCGACAAGAAACATAATAGATAGTGAAAATATTCCAATATTTTAAAAGTAAAGTCGTCACTACCGAAGGACCGGATTAGTGTGGTTTGAGACGAGCCATAGGTGAGTGTTGGGGGCTTGTTGGCCCTAGGAAAATATAGGCAGAATTCAGTTAGAATTCTGCTAAAAAGTATGAAGAGTCTGGTCACGCGACAGAGGAAGTTGCAACATAGGAAGAGATACAATAGAAGAAGTTCGCGACAGAAGGGAAGATGCGACAAGATCAACCGCGGCAGAAGGAACCACGATAGAAGAAGGCATGCAACGGTTGAAAATGAGAGCTCGAGATATCGTGGGTAAGAAGTCAATTAGGATAGCGCATGCTTTAGGGAATAAAGCATCTTTGTATTTTGGGCCGATAGTCCCTACTAATAGTTGTAACTGAAATGAACGAGAATAGGAACGGTAGCCTGTCGACTAACAGAATGAAGTCAGCTGACTACGACGTGTAAGAGCCTATAAAAGGAAGAACCCAAGCTGTGTATAGGTTGGTCAGTTGGGTGGTCTGAGTTAGTCATGGTTGTCTATGTCTGTCATGAAATACGACACCCACTAATTCTTCTTAATAAGAACAAAGCACACCTTAATTCTTCTTCATAACATATGGTCAACCCACTTCATTTATTTCTATGCGTAGTAGTGCAAGGCTAGTGATCTAGCTACTCCTCTGTGAAGACCTTGTTATTCCTTGTGGTTGAGGCTCAATCCTAGCAACAATTGGGCAAGTGATAATGGGAGATTCTCATTGCGAACATCTCCCAGACCAACCATTGGAAAATAATAAGTTGTGAGTGCCCTGTCTTACTGAAGACATCATTTCCCTCTCATCTTTAGTGAAATGGTTTGCAAAAAACAATTACTTGTTCCAGACACTCTCTATGTACTAATTTTCTATTATTTATCAATAAATGCCCAATATTTTAGCCATGAGAAACACATTGAACAAAGCAAGGCAATATGTTGTAAAAAATCATCCAAAACAACAAAACACTCTTATCGTGGTATTTACAAAACAAGCAACATACAAGAAGCTATACCAGATGGAGCGGCCCAACTGGGTAAGGGTGGTGCAGGTATGGTTTTATGTATCAGCAAGAACCATTTTTTTCACTTTAAGTTAGGTTGTGGGAGTTGTACTAATACAAAAGCGGAGTTCCTTTCTTTGTGGGGATTTCTCCTCGTTGCTTCATTCATGGCGCTAATTCAACTGTTAGTCTTTGGAGAATCCAAAACCATCATCAACTGGGTGAGTAATGTTGGCAAATTACAAGTAATGGAACTTGACCACTGGTGTACTTGCATGTTGGCTCTTAAAGACACGTTTCTTTGCTTTGATAGCCAACATATAGAACATAATATGTTGGCGGATGGATTGTCCAAGGAGGCACTTAGCTCAATTGTGGGACATTTATCTTTTGTGGAATTTATGGATGGGAAACTAGTGTCTTCATCTACTGTCAAGATCTTTGACAGCCGAGTCGTAATTTTTTGAAACCTTTGCGATGGAGGGATATGGATTGTTATATCTTGTGCTACATTGTGAGGTGGCAGATATATCTTTTGTGAATGCTTCCAGTGCCCATCTCTTCTTTATTTTTCATATATGTTGTTTGATGTCATGGAGGAGAATACTCCTTGTTGCTGGTTGATGGTTGTTGTCATTTTGTTGACTTTAACACTATTTATCTTCATTTTGTATGAAGGATGTTGATCTGTTTGTTGGAAGACATGAACTATTGTGGGTAATATTCAATGAGATGTAACATGTTTCTTTATATATATATATATAAAAGAATTGATCTTTTCTGCTTGAAAAAAATACAAGAAGCTATACCATAACAAAAATCAATAGTGATGTTCATGATACGATTTCTAAATTAGACAGAGCTTACTGGAATTATTTATACAGAAAATTCCACCTTAAGCCACATTAAACCCCATTACAGAGAAGTCTTAGAACTTGAAACCCTAATTCTGTAAACTTTACAGTAAATCCATCAGAAAATTCACGACAAACATGACAGTTCTCACCATAATTTAATTTTTTTACAAGCCATTAACAATGACAAAGTGAACATACATAAAGCAAGAGGGGGAGTGAACAAACAAACAAAATAGAAGCTCACAACAACGTTCTAAGCATTTAAATGTTGTGTTGACAAACATAAGTGGATGAAGCCTATAGGAACAAAGTCCTACCAAAGGGTTCCTCCAACAACGTGTCCTCCATCAATTTGTCGAGAGGTGAGCACCTCCTCTCCAACTAGACGACCAACAACTTTATCCACCACCAAAACGACGTCAGAAGCAGAGGAGGGTTATCACCTCCATAGGCATTGTCCCACTCCCCACCATCTTTGATAGACCATCCGTTGACGTTTCAAACCAACACCTACTACCGTAGCACTCTACAAGCACACAAAGACTAGCCAAGGTGCTCACCCAACCAACAAAAATACACACAAAGAAACCACGGCGAGGTCGCGTAAAGAAAACCATAAAAGAGCATGTAGCATAGCAAGGGCAAGTTCAAGATAACCAACATGTAGGTACCGGCGCAAGGGTGTGCCACGACTTGGGGTGGACTCACTCATCGGCCCCACTTAGCAGGGAGTGGAGAAGTTTAAGGAGAAGACGGAGACGATGCCAAAACCGGGCTGAATTCAATTGAAAAGTCGTCGCTCACCGACCCAATACATGGCAGCGTCCCAGGCAACGGTGTTGTACGCCACATGGACACTGCCACGTGCCACGTGGTTTAATTGACGTGGAAGTGATAAAACAAGTTTGCGTATCCATCTTAAAATACGACAGATCTCTCGAGCAAGGCCTGTTTTTTTTGTCCTTGGGGATCAGTCGAGGTGATTGTACTTGTGAAGTGGTTTTAATTGGGCACAGTGTGGCGGAGTTCATCTGTTGTGGCGCAAGCATGGGCGATTTGGCACCCCCGAAATACAAATGCATCACCCACGTCATCTTCGACATGGACGGTTTATTGCTTGGTAACGTTTTTCATTCCCTGCTCATGCTTCGCATAGCATTTAGTATTAATACTCGCACTGCTGTTCCCATGGCATTGATGGCAACTAACTTTGTCATGGACCAATTCTGTGGGGTTTCTAAGGTTAGAACGCTTGTTTTATAATCATTAATATATTCTAATGGTTTAATCAGTTATATAAATGTATAAATGGACAACAGCTGCAACACTCTCAACAGGCTTCAGCAGTAGAGTATTTCATGGTTTTCAGATCCTGCCTTTTCATATTCAAGAGAAAACTTGCCCTTGCCCTTCGATTGCATTTTCAATTTATCAAAACTATAATTTAAACATAGAACTGTTGGGTTCTGAGATCAATTTTCTCACTCAGATCATTTTGACGCTATTTGTTTGTTAGTGTTCCACTGTGTAATGTTAACGTTGGGCCTCTTTTTTCAGACTATTAACATATGCAATTTTTTTGGGAACGATTAATATATGCAAATATATACGATTAGGGCCACAGCAAGCTAAGAAAAAGTTGGCTTCAAAAGGCCTTTGAAACTGTCAACAAGCACGCCTTATCAAAATTGCGACTTGACCATACAACAATTGAACGGGATGCCCTCGGGGAACAACTTGGAGTGATAAGAAACTAAACAAAGAGTCTTTCCATCAAGGCACAAATAGGAAAGATAACAGTGCCAGGAATATTATTTAGGCGGTCACTGTGTTTAGACCCACATCAGAGGGATGATAGTCATTCTCATTTCTGGCGTGTCCCTGCCCTACCCCGATGTTTATTCCGGGAAGTTTCTGTAATGTAAAGAAGTCATGTCAAGTCATTGTGGGTAACCCTCCTATTGGTCAAGGGTTAAAGTCCCCACAGTTGTGGGGCCCTACGGTTATTAGACTATCCTAGAGAAGTCGACCCTAGGTGAGTCATTGTAAGTCGGGGCAATAGTCCCCACCGTTGTGTTAAGGATAACCCTCCTTGTTGGTCGGAGGAGGCAAAGTCCCCACAAGTTGTGGGGCACTAGGGTTATTAGACACTCCTAGAAATGTCGGCTCTAGTAAGTAATTGTTAAGTGAGGCCGACATGTTGGAGTGGGTCTCAAGTGAACGAAAGAATATAAATAGAGAGTGAGCCTCTCTATTTAACACACACATACTCACTCATTGGGGAGCATGAGTGAGAGAGAGAAGTTGCTGGGACAAGAGAGAGACTGCTGCTGTCGGGAGATCATCTTTATGTTTTCGGGTTTTACTTTTGGTGTTGATTCTATCTCCGAGGAAGTTGCAGGGTTTTCACCATTTATGGTTTCCCCGAGGATAAACACTGTGTTCATTGTCTCTTGTGTTTGATTGCTGTGCTTGTTATTCTCTCAGTTAAAGATCCTAATATAATGCTAGCTTAATGATAAAAAATCTAACACAATGCCTCGATCTCCTATCGCTGCACCGAGATTGTCTGGGACAGATAATTGAAGGCTGAAGCAGGAGACTTGGCTGGAAGCTTCGTACTCACAGTGCAGGGAGTCCTCCTCAATATTCCAGAAGTTGGCATGGGTCTGCCACAACCATCTCCATTTTCTCTGCTTGTACAATGATTATGTTAGCATAATTGGAATCAGAAATGGAACTGAACCGGTCGACCAAAATATCTTGAACTCGACCAGAATTAAAAAAACTGATCAACTAAAAAACACATAATATTTTAATTTTGATAACAAAATACATGTTCTTGTGCATCAATGTAAAACCAAATCATGAGACACCAAATGTGCAAAATTTTCTCATTTATATTGCATGCAATGGTGAACATAGAAAAATGGCACAGAGTACAATACATATCTGAACCAAAAAATATAAACATTGAGGTTCTAATGGTTTCTAGGGTCCAAAAATAATCATACTTTTAGTATACAATCAAATCATACTACATAATCATCTGATTCCAGATCCCCTACATTCTCTACACGGATATGTTCAACAACTTGAATTGATGCCCATGTAGGTCCAACACCTATGTTCGTAACCTGTGGCGGTGGAAGTGGCTCCATGTCCATCTAGGTTAAGTTACCATTTGTTGCGACAAGGCTCCATGTCCATGTCCATCTCACTGACTCTCATAACCCATTCCGAGGAGGAATCAATATCCTCCAAGAACATGGTATCTAAATCAAGGGTCTTGTTTAATGACTGTTTGTGCTCAACTGAAGGTTTTATTGCATGAAGATCATATCATTCAACTATTTTAATCCAAACGGTTTCTATTTTTTGTGTGGATATTATGAAAAGCATTTTAGTTGTTTTCACACCTAGAAGCACTACATGTCCGGCTCAAGATTCAAATTGCAAACTTTTGTACTTCATGGCACTAAGTTCTAACCACTTAGCATCTTCCACCAATTGGCCGCGATAAGAGTCCAAGGCAAAAAATTTTCAAGAAACGAGTTTGAAACTTGGACGAGAATTTTGCAATGTCTAAGATAATGAATAATATAACTTAAAAACTTTGAAATTGATTACCTGGTTCGTCCTTGGTTCTTTATCTAATAGCCACATTGATGCCAAAGGCATCAATACCATCTTTGAAATGGAGGAGTTTACCGTGTATCTTATTCTGTATTTTTTGATCAAACCATGTGCTTTATGCATTGTTGCAATCCTTCTTTTACCTCCCCATTGTGTATGATGGAGCAACTTGTTTCATTCCATCACTCTTTAACTTCCTCGGGGTCTTCATCTATTCTTATAACCTGTTTTTGAAATAGTGCCCCCTTGATGTCATGAAAACTTGGGCCTTTGAAACTCGAATCACATAAAGGTATAACATCTAACATGGGCTGATAATTATGGGAGTTAGTAGCATTGAAAGGTATCTTTGCATCGTATGACAATCTAGCCTTGCATTCCCAAACGACTCCCTTTTCTCGCTTCGTCCATTTTCTATCAATGGTGGGATGAGAACTAGAGGTGGTGCAGGATACAAAGAATGGAGCGACCTTTTGCCTCTTAGTATTGGGGGTGCCATAATCACCCCCATGTCTTAGAGGGAACAATGGGAATTTAAAGGGATCCCTAGCAAGATTTAGATAAGTGGAGGAGTCTGCAAAACTAGGGTTTTCACTATCATGTCCACTTCCACTTCTCCCCATGTCTTGTTGCATTTATGATTTATCTTGCTTTGGCTTTCTTTGCTTTATAACCTTCAATAGCAGTTTGTATCTTGGATTTTAACTTGGTCAAGGCTTTTAAGCAAGGTTTAATCCACCCTGGTATATTTGCTAAAGTGTTGTTTCAGTGTAAATATTCCTCCCAACCAATTTCCTTGTGACAATAGTTGCACACCACTTTCCCTCCAAACACTTGGAAATGGTTCCATGCATGGTCCTTTTCTATTTTTGGGAGCCATGGCATTTCTCTACGATAAAAAATGAATATGCAAATAAAACCCTACCCTTAATTTTTACAAATAAAATCTACAATTTTACTCTTAAGAGAATGAGGGTTTGAGAAAAATTTGTACATATCTTCATAAGCTCTGAATCGGTGCTTTGAATCATCTCCAAATCAGCCCAACAACAACTCAGAATCAACACTTGATTCAGCTCCAAGAATAGGTTTGAATCAGCACTGTGAAGCAACAAAAGAGCAGCTCCAAAAGCCCAAGAAGAACTCCAGCTAATTCTCACTCTGAATTAGCTCAAGAAGATCTCCGAATCTGCACAACAATAGCGCATAATGAACACATTTTACTGCAAACATCAAAGTCTTCCCAATCTCACAAATGACAATGGGAGGGTGCGAGGCAAATAGCAGGTTGGGGATGTTGAAAATTTAGGGTTAGAGGAGTTTTTAACATAAGTAGTAAACTTTAATGCATGAACATATAAACTCAGATTCAGAATAGTACTACTTAATAAAAATTGAACTGTAATAAAAACAAAACATAATTTTCATCTCTTTCAACTTAACTCTCCATTAGTCACTGCGTTAAAGTTGGTCCTCGAGAATCATCAAATGCCATTTACAGTAACAACATGATAAAATAATGTATAGTAGATATCAGCAATAAAGATTCATAACCAATATTTGAATCAGCGTTATACTCAGATTTCAGATTTGATCTTGTCACCGAAGGGACAAGTCAACTAGGCAAACAATTTACGTACCTTGAGAGAGAGCCTAAGTGGGTTAAGGCAGAAGCATACTGACTCAGACTTCTTAGTCAACAAGCACAATCATACCCAGTACAGTCATGCTGACAAAGGACACACAGTCTTGTTGAGTAAGGATGTAGTCACATAGTGTAGAGACACACAGTCATGCTGACGAAGGACACACAGTCATGTTGAGTAAGGATGCAGCCACATAGTGCAGAGACACATAGTCATACTTTGCACAGTCATGCTTTCATAGTCATGCTGACAAAGGACACACGGTCATATGCTAAAAAAACACAGTCCACATATAAAGATGAAACTCATAGTTCACATAGGTACATGGTCACGCTGGGAGAGACCCAACATCCACACAGGCTCGCGGACATGCTAGGGAAGACCCAACACCCACATAGGCTCGCGGACACGCTGGGGAAGACCCAACACCCACACAGTCTCGCGGACACGCTAGGGAAGACCCAACACCCACACAGGCTCGCGGACATGCTGGGGAAGACCCAACACCCACACAAGCACCCACACAGGCTCACAGATGTGAAGTGAGCCACGTGGGTAAAGATATGGTCATCGAGAGAGAGCCCGATCACACAGTCACAAGGAGTCTCGGTGGGGGATCGTGGAGTGAACACGTAGATAGAGACGACCTAGTCCCTTGGAGCAGTGGAGTAGTCAAAGGTAAGACACACGAGAGGTAAGCAACGCTAATGGAATGCAAAACCTCAGTCATGTGGAAGCAAGAGGCAAAGTATTCAGTCACGCTCATGCCAGCGGAGGAACTAGTCACGTTGGGGCAGAGAATGGTCACACTGAGACCACACAGGAGCTCACACAGGAGAATAAAGAGATACGACCATGTTGGGGTGGAAACCATAGTCTCGCAGATGAAAGATACAGTTCGTGTAGGGAAGCTAGCGAAGGAAGAAACTTGCTAAGGTCATAGCAGTCACGCAGGTGCCTAAGAATTAGATCCCGATCCACACGTTCGATAAACTCCAAGGAATACTTTTTATTTTATAAGGTCGTGACTATATAAAATAAGTTAAGTAAATGGTCCAACCAAAATGAAAGGAACTTAGGTTAGTGTACCAAAAATAAAACTCATTAGCAAAGGTACACACACAAAAGAGTGCTAGGACCAAGTAAGATAAGGGACCATGAGTCAACAAAGGGGGCCACAATAAAACAATCCACAAACCCACAAGATCAAGGTGAACCAAATAAGGTGGACACACAACTTCTTTATAGGACCAACAAGACCAGTAAACTTTCCTCTCTCTCAAGGTACATTGTTTTATATATTTTTGTCATCATTGTATAAGGGGAAGACCCAAACCGGATGGTACGATTCTTTGGTCAAGGGGTGGCCAGTCTCTTGAGAAGCAACCTAGCAGTAACGATTAGGAGAGAGGACATCACACATCATCATCGTCCATTCTTTAAGAATGCCTCTCAGCCCTAGGCTGAGTTTCAGTCCCAGACTGAATCAACTTCCTGATAACTGACTAGGTGCCTCCATTTTCCCAGAGAATGGCTCTCATCCCTAGGTTGAGTTTTAGTCCCAGACTTAATCAAATTCTTGGTAACTGACCAAGTGCCTCCATTCTCCCAGAGAATGGCTCTCAGTCTTAGGATGAGTTTCAGTCCAAGACTGAATCAAAGTCTTGGTAACTGACCAGGTGCCTTCGTTCTTCTAGAGAATGGATCTCAGCCCTAGGTCGAGTTTCAGTCCAAGATTGAATCAAATTCTTCGTAACTGACTAGGTGCCTCCATTCTCCTAGAGAATGGCTCTCAGCTCTAGGCTGAGTTTCAGTCCAAGACTGAATCAAATTCTTGGTAACTGACTAGGTGCCTCTATTCTCCCAGAGAATGACCCTCAGTACTAAGCTGAGCTTCAGTCCCAAACTGAAAGTTGATCAACCACCTGCAGGACCTGCTTGGTCCCAGACCAAGAATGTCTCTGCCTCTACCTGCAGGATCTACTTGGACATCGTGTCCCTGGTCCCAGACTAGAATACCCTAGAGGCACATAGGTGCCCTAGCCACATGCTAGGGTCTTTGCCATGGCATCAACTTGCTTGGTCCCATACCAAGAACTCCAGGAGACTGTTGGGGGCCCTAGGGTATCTTCTAGGGTCTTACTTTTCCCTAGTTAACTGACTAGGGTACCATCCTCCCTAAGAATGGGTCTCATAGCTGCACTAACTTTAACAGGGGAGGGGTGCGGGACATTATTACATAGATGAGAAATAGGGTTGTATGTAATTGTAGGGTTTCTTTTGTGTTTTTTTTTGTGGGTGGGGGGATTTGGGATCAACCTGGTGCAGAATTGACCGGTTTCATGTTTTTGTCAATCAATTCTGGTTTGATGTGCTGGTTCTGATTGGAAATGCCCAAAATTGGTCCATGCTGTTTGGTTTTGATTTGGTTAGTTGTCTTCAAAACACTGTCCATGATATGTGGTGAACGATTAATGCTATCAACAAGTTATTGGCACAAGTGAAATGCTTAATTGCTTAGGCTTATAACAGAGCCACCTGCTTGGGTTTATTGGGATTATGAGAGAGCCACTTGTAACCATCAACCGACTTATATGTCTTGAGTGTCTTGGATTTGTTCTAGTTCTAGTCCTTTCACAAGCAAGTGGGGGATTGAAGTCCCAACTTCATGAAGAGGGAGTCTAGAATAATCTCCTTTAGGAAGCTAAACCAGCATGCCGGGATTGGCAATTTAGATATGCTCCTTAAGCTAGGAACAAGGAATCCAATTTTTAAACTAAGAGTCAAAAGTGTCTTGGACTATATTAATTCTTCTTTTCAAGGAATGCAAGAGTGAGGACCAATGCTATTTGGCTAGAGTTTTGCTTTTGTGCAAGAGGATAAGTGACAACCATAATGGGTGCTCGTTGAAAGGCATGCTGAATCTGAATCCCCGATCTTTCTAGTATAGGAATGATTTAAAGACCCCCCAAGCCTTCGAAGTACTTCGTGTCCCTTTAACTTTAACCACAATTGGAGTCATAACCAAGTTCTACAAGTTTAGGTTCGACCTTGTCATCTTGCTAGAGGAGCTCATCAACAGATATAGTTGCAATGGAGCACATTTCAGTCCTCCTTTTGTTCCAAAGCTTTGATCACCCATTTAGCATACAAGGCTTGAGCTCGAGTATGGGTTTTGAATCTTGATGATCTCCATTTCCCCTAATCCTTTAGGGTATTGGAGATTTCACCTTAATGACACTTAAATGCAATTTAGAAATATCAAGTTCTTTCTAGAAGGTTCCTTGGACCTTTACCCCAGAATTTTTTGCCCTTGGACAGTTGTATATTAAAGTACAAAGCACAACAAAAGAAGTACAATAATTCACTTTCAAACAGCGCTAAACTTTCTGGCAATTAAGTTTTCAGCGTTTCTAGTGCAACTTATCATTCAATATTCAGAGCTGAAAATGTACTTTTACAGCAGAAATAAAATAATATTACAGTAGTAAAATCAACCCCTTTACCTTCTTCTTTAGATGTCAAATCACTTAACAATTTTCCCCTTTACTTAAGGGGATGGCTAAACTTATATGTATGAAGGCAAGGGTACATTTTAATTTATTTACTCACTCTGGAGGGGCTCATCTTTGGGCACACATGTTCACAAAAAATATTTTAATATTAAGCTACTCCCCCAGTCTTTCCTAATGATACATTGAAGTAATGCATGGTGAATTAGAACATGTGGCATCATGGTGGTACATGTGGAGGTCAGCCACCCTTTGGAGGTGTATTTTTGCCGTACTAGGTGTCGTGCATCTTCAAACCTCTCTGCAGTAGCATTTAAGCTTATGACAAGAGTATGGGAAGCAGGATATGCTTGACATCTATATTGTTATTTACAGGAGTGATGGAAGTGGCCACGTTGATAGGGGTGAAAGGATAAAAAAAAGGCCTTGCTGGCGCAACTTCAGATGAGGCACATTCCCCTTATTATCAGGTTGAAACTTTGATTACTTCCAGATGATACCAAGCTATGGCGAGCATCAGGAGCAGCAGAGTAATGGTGTTTGCCATGAACATTTTGTGTGCTCTGTAGCATATATGAAGCAATTTGAAACCCTGCAGCTGGATTAGGGTATGTCTCATGGATTTTCAGTGGTTTGAAGCCTACTTCTGCTAGTAGTTGCACAGTTCAGCCAACAATAAATGAATTTGAGCCTTCAAACAGCAGTGAAACCACAATATTTTGCATTTTGAGCAGCCTAGTTTCCTGTAGCAGCGAATCTGGACAGACCTGTGCCATTAAAAACAGCAATTTATTCAAACCTTGGCACATTCTGGGCGGATCTGTGCATTCCTACAGCATTAAAACCACATTATTTCAAATCAGGGCGTGTTCTGGGCATGATTTAAGACCGTTCCTGTCCTCCTAACAGCATTCAACAACATTATCTTGAGTTCTGGGCTAGCTCTGTGGATAAAAGCAGCATTTCTGGGCATTTTATGAGCAGCCTGTGGAGTAGCAGCAGTCCTAAATCCATTTTCCTGTGTGATTAAAGCCTTGCAGGAGGAGTGTCCAGCCTTTATTCCACCTTGAAATGCCCTAGCCTTCATCCTATTTCATGTTCAGTGGGGCTGCAACCCTGGAGGAGGGTTTCTATCATCGTTTTGAGCCCTATATTCCTCCTATTTGGGCTGGCAGTTTTTTATGAGGCCGTCCACTCTAAAGATTTTGATGTATGCCTTATGGATTGTCTTGGAGCTGTTTGGCACATTTTTGAGCTACTCGATCAGTGGTCTGTCAGGGAGCAGTCCAGATCTGAAACATTCATCAATCTGAACCTGTTTGGAGGAACTGTTTTTCAATATCTTTCATAGCAGATCCAACAGTAAGACCCTTTTTCCAGCCTATGGCAATCTGACGAGGGAGAGACTTGATCAGTATTCATCCAGATTTGGTATGATGTTTGAGGTTCCATTCAGGGTTTTCTCTCATCATCTGTACTCACTGCTCTGTTTCATGAAGCGTTCCACCTTGGAGGCATATTGAGAAGGCCAACGCTCACCATAGAGGCACCCTCGTAACACTTGGCATGAGTGTCCAGTCTTTGAGAGGATCTTTCGATGAAACGTTCCCCTTGGGGGTTTCTTATGTGTAATTTATAAAGGGGTTCTCCATTGGTTGGAAGTTTTGTGCTTGTTTGCCACCTTTGGCTACCATCCTAGGATCATTCCATGACTTGTATTGTTGAAACATTCCACTTTGGATGGGCCATTGGTGCACATTTATGGAAGACGGTCCATTTTTAAGGTTTTCTTGCATGCCCTATGGAGGTCATTGGACTAGGCTTTGTCCACTTTCATGCCTTGTGGACATCTTTTGGTTGGAGTGTAACTTCTTGGAAGCCTTTGGAGGTTGAGAGTTGTTGATATGTGGACATATTATTGTTGGAGCATTCCTCTTGGAGAAGCCTTTATAGGCTGGTTTTGGACCTTGCTTGCTTTGCATCCCTCAATTGGAGGAGGTGCCCCTCTCTTTGGGCCTTATGTATCTCATACATTCTACATGTGACTTTTGACCACCATCTTTTATTCTTTTTGTTTAGGACTTTGTTAGGATTAGTGGAGTTTTATTCATTGTTTGCTCCACCCTAGGCTAGATCTAGGAATTATAGATTATTTTATTGTAAAGGAAGTTGAGCTACTCTTCTATATAAAGAGAGCCTCTTACTCTTTTGAACTCATGGTTGGATTTTGAGAGCTCTATCTCTTTTGGAGCCTAATTGACATATCTTCATGGAGTATCTTGAAGTGTAAAAGGATTTCTTCTCCATTTGTAAGTGTGGTTCATTGTTCTCATCTTTAATGTTGCAAATAATATGGGGAATATCTAGACTTGTTAATGAGGGCCATAAGAAGGGAAAATTTGTTTCATTGGAAGGATTGTGAGTGAAGAATCTTCTCCATCCCTTGTTGTTTTATGCATGGAGATTGCATTATTCCAAATCATCTTTATAGAGTAAGAACTTGTGATACTTCAGTAGTATAAGGCTCACCTTAATTAGTATTGTTTTGAGTTGGCATTGCAAGAGAGCTCCTAGTGATTTCCACATTTATGTTGTAATATGTTGGGCTTTATTAGTTGGCACCACAAGGGATCTAATCTAGCCTAACCCTTTCATGATCTTGCCCCGTCATTGGTCTTGTTTCCTTGACTCCATTTTCCTTGGGGATTGATGCTAGTCTTCATGGTCCTCCCATCACCCTTTATTATATACTACAAAAGACCAAACTGTTTTGCTAAGTCTAACTCTTCAATTCACCTTGTGCCCTTCCTACCATAGCTTAGCAACCCTATCTTAGGGAAGCCTCCCTTGAGTTGGAGAAGAGGCAACCTAAAGTGGGTAACACCTCTAGGTTACCCACTGTCTCCAACTCAAGGGAGGATTCCCTAAGATAGTGGGTAACACCTCTAGGTTATAGTTGGGCTAGCTGTGTTCTCTAGGGATTTAATCAGACATGTTAGTTCAAGTTGTAACACATCCCAAAGTAGTGTCCATTTACCTTTTGTGAAAGTTGCTTGCTTAATGATTTGACATGTTTTCCTTGACCTAATCAATAGAGCATATGTAGTATCTAGGGATACCCACTTTGTGTTGGCATGAACCAACCCAAATTGAGAAGAGGTCATGGGTTGACAAATCTTTTCTTCTTGAACTGCTCACCTAAGGCTTAGTTTGGGTGATAACAGAACCAATGTACTACAATTCACTTATATCGTGTATGTTGGTTCATATGCTTTTTGCCTCTCCTAACTTATCCCGCAATTCTCCTACTACTCTTCCCTCAGCATAACCATGAACATGCACACCTTGTTATCAAAGGTACTTTAGGAAGTCGCCTTAGACTCCTAGCCCCGTGCCATGTGTTACGTGGTACCAGTACCATCGCACCTTTAGATGGATCCCTAGGGAGAGAAGGGCATTTTTTTCAAACCATGACGGGTGTTATCCAACATTTTTTGAGTGGTGGTCATGGCCAGACGCTTTGGTCCTTCCTGTAGGAGTACAATGGTGTAATGGCATTGCTGACTGCCCTTTGTTGGGGTTTTCAACCTTGGGGTTGGTGTCGAGGGCTCTTAGGGGTGGGTCACTGGTTCACATGACCCCTCCCACTTATTTCTACTCCGACGACATTCCTTCCAGCTATGAGGCTCTTGCCTCTCTTCCAGGTCACCTTAAGCACCCTCCTAGTCCATCTACAGCCTAGCGCCCTCTCTCCTTGGGCCTCTTCCAGAGATGATGTCATCATCCTCACTAGGCCGTACTAGTTTTTTTTTTTGGGGGGGGGGCATTGAGGGATTATAAACACTGTTGGGTTTAGATAGGGCATGACGCCCCCCCCGCCCCCAACTTGCTTAATCCAGCCTTTAGTTCGAAGTAATTTTCTCAGTTTTAGCTATTTTAGTCAATTTTGGGTAAACTCTGGGGAAAATGCCCCAAGTTACCCACATATTTGATTATTTTATATTATTTATGTTATAATTTTAAGTTGACATTTTATAATTTAAATTGACATTTTAAAGGCATGTCAGCTTGGTTATTTTTGTAAAGTGAGTGTGAGAACGCTATAAATAAGCCTCTCCTCACTTAATTTCAAACATAAGACAAGTGGGATAGAACATTATGCTATTATTTTACCCTTTCTAGGGCTCTTGGAGTGATGCGCACCTCTTGAGGAGGGTTTTCTTTCTTGGTTTGAAGGCAATTTTCTAAAGTATCTTTGGTTCATACTCTTACAAAGTTGATGCTAAGATTTGTTTGTTAAACACATGCATAAGGAGGTATATAGGGTTTGTTTCTTGATCTCTCTTTATTAAAAGTTGATGGATGATGCTTGTTTGTGGATTGAATGGTAGCCACTAATGCTGCATTTTGCCTGAATTAGGTCATTTTTCATCCTTTTGTCACCTTGATTCCTTGAAGGACGTCCCATAGAAGGAGTCCTTCTAGGCTTGGGCTCGTGGATCTTTAGTTTTTTGACAAAACTTGGAAGTGACCTCTCAAGGGGAAGGTTGGTCGCCTTCCTTGATGCCCTAGGGTTTGGGTAAAACCTTAAAACCTATTTTCTTTAATCCTCATCCACTTTCTTCTTCAACTACATTGCATTGGCATATGTTTATACTTGCATTTCGTGGTAGGATTAGCTTAGTTTAGGTCTGCATTTTTTTGAAGAAAACCTAAAAAGACTAAACACGAACCCCGAAACAATCCGTTTTCTTCTCCTGTCCTACCCTCGCCTTACCTCCTACCTCCTCACGCTCTCACCCTTGCTTGTTTCCAGCCCTTGGCCTCTCTTTAGCCTCACTTTCCTACCCTTGGGTACCCTTCATCTTCCACCTTCTACCCTCGGCCTTCATCCTAGCCTGCTACAACACCCTTGACCACCTCCTACAGGCCTCGACCTGCTTCTTTGGGGCCTCATCTACCCTCGGCCTCCATCTTTTCCTCCTTGGCTTGCTCCCTTTAACAACCCAGTCCTTCCTCAGGTCTGGTACAGACCTCGGTCTGTCCTTTTTCAGGCTTGCCCTCCCTTCTTAAGGCTCGACCAAGCCTTTCCTAGCCTCAGCTGCTTTCTTTTGGGTCTCCTCTACCCTTGCCTCTTTCCCTATAGGGCCTCGAGTCTCTATTTCAGCCCATATCTGGGCCTTTTCAGACCTTTTCAGACCCTGCTCCTAAAGTCTGTTATAATTTGCAGACTGTCCATTTTATGACAGTCCTTGACCTTCTGCGACAAAGTCAAGGCCAAAGGCTGAAAGGTGGCATGTGAACATTGCATTATTTGTCCATGAAATATACTGATCTTTGCTAGTGTTTAGTGCTATACTTGGATACATAACAGACCTGAATGAATGATCTATTCTGCTAGAAGATTAGTGATCTAAGCTTGGTTGTGGTAAAACAAAAACATTGGATCATTGTGCTAATCTATTTCCTTACTGTTTATTCGCCGCTACTCTACTGACATTATCTTGCTTCAGTTATGCTTGTACTTATACTTGATGAATGACATCACTCATTATTGAGCTCTCATTGGATGTTTTACTACTGCTTATTATTCATTTGAATTGACTGTCAATATTGTAGTGGCACATATTGTAACAGTACTTATATTACTATGGTTACACGTTTAAGATGGATGCCTAATATAGAAAGAATCATATGCTTGTCTAATTCTATCATCTCTCTAAGGCACTAGTTACTAACCTTTTTGCATAGAATACATAGTTTGGTGTCTACTTGTTCTTACAGATTTGCAACAAGGGCTCTCCCCTTGGAGGTTTCAACTCTTTAAAGTAGTTTTGGAGGAGTGACTAAGGTGACAGTGGTCACTTTCTCCATACATTGTTTATCGGTGACTAGCCCTATTAGTTCATCCATTTACACCATGCACCACAACACATTTGTTTACTTTCTAGTAGTTGTCCTATGCATTGGTGGTATGGCGATGGATGCAAGACTATGGTTATGCATCTCTATTTTTTACTCACCCATGACTTAGCATCCATCTTGCATCTGCAAAAAGAGTATCGATGTCTCCTTCAACATAAGAAATGGTGCTTTCTTGCTTTGAGGAGATGTGAACTTCTTTTAGCCTTTCACACTTCCTCTAAAGCCTTCTTGCATACCCTCCCTTCTATGTGGTATTGATTACCTCTCTTGGATTTCAAATGATACTTTCCTTTATGAATTGCCTTGTCAACCCTCGTTCCTTGTTCCCTCTTCGTCCAAATCCAACCACTTATTTTCCCCGAGAGATATTAAGAGCATTGTTCAAACTTTGAATACTA
>LPNX010210278.1:600268-831885 GCA_001517045.1 Pseudotsuga menziesii
TTAAGAGCGTTGTTCAAACTTTGAATACTAGAAGAGCATTGACCAAGGAAGGTTTGCAAGGCATGTATTGATTCTCTTGTATTTGATATTGTTCATCTCTCTATCATCTCTCTAAGGCACTAGTTACTAACCTTTTTGCATAGAATACATAGTTTGGTGTCTACTTGTTCTTAAAAATTTGCAACAAGGGCTCTCCCCTTGGAGGTTTCAACTCTTTAAAGTAGTTTTGGAGGAGTGACTAAGGTGACAGTGGTCACTTTCTCCATACATTGTTTATCGGTGACTAGCCCTATTAGTTCATCCATTTACACCAAGCACCACAACACATTTGTTTACTTTCTAGTAGTTGTCCTATGCATTGGTGGTATGGCGATGGATGCAAGACTATGGTTATGCATCTCTATTTTTTACTCACCCATGACTTAGCATCCATCTTGCATCTGCAAAAAGAGTATCGATGTCTCCTTCAACATAAGAAATGGTGCTTTCTTGCTTTGAGGAGATGTGAACTTCTTTTAGCCTTTCACACTTCCTCTAAAGCCTTCTTGCATACCCTCCCTTCTATGTGGTATTGATTACCTCTCTTGGATTTCAAATGATACTTTCCTTTATGAATTGCCTTGTCAACCCTCGTTCCTTGTTCCCTCTTCGTCCAAATCCAACCACTTATTTTCCCCGAGAGATATTAAGAGCATTGTTCAAACTTTGAATACTAGAAGAGCATTGACCGAGGAAGGTTTGCAAGGCATGTATTGATTCTCTTGTATTTGATATTGTTCATCTCTTTAGTGACATTTCTTTTTAGCTTCCCCTCTTTGTGGTCATAGCATATCATCCACTCTTTTAAATTGGGGAACCACTTAGATGCAAATATCTACTGGACTATTATGATTGGACACACCTTTGTTTATGCTATGGTCTTGATTCTTGAACATGTGGTTTTTAGAACATTTAGAGAGAAAGGAACTAGAGTTAAGAGGTGTTACCACACAAATTAACACCCTTTTGATAGTTCATGAATGTCGGTGCTAAGATTAGCAACTAATAAGGAGATGCACCCACTGTCACCACAATGCATTCTCCTTATGCTTTAGGCCAACTCTAGAGGCCAATGGGGAGTCCCTAATGATACTGGGCAAACTAGCAGGGCAGCCCAGCAAGCACATGCACAGACTTATGACCCAATGTCACCTCGATCACAAATCCTTTAACTTCTTTGGAGAGACTTGTCCTCCAAGGGGAGAGCCCTTATCTCAGTGCCTATCAATAATCACACCAAATACCTTCCACAACCTCAAGCATAGATCAGTGCCACAACCTCAAGTATAGATCAGTGCCTTATGGAGTCAAACAAAGAATGAAGAAAACATATTAAGCATAAGTTCAACTTGGCACTAATTTAAAGATTGGTGTGTGAATGTCAAACAATAGGTTGTTTTAGGGGTGTATCTTGATCTAACGTCAAATATTCTTGCAACCTTCCAAGACGAGCAATTAGCATGCTCAAGTTAGCTTGTAAACCATATATCATTTAACACTAAGGATCAACCTTTAATATGTGCATGAACAGTCCAATGAGTACATTCACATATAAATTCTATGACTTGGAAGAAATCAGCAGGTTACTTATGAATTGCATTTAGGTTAGCAATTTCCAAGTAATGGTGTCATTCAATGGAAAGATAGCAAGCTAATCATTTAACCATTCACCTATATGTATGAAACTAGCATAAGCATGTCCACCACTATTAGAGAATATGTAATCAACCAATTGGGCACCCGGACCAACAATACAAATTAAGCATCAAAATGTCATTCATCAAACAGTAGTTATTCAATGCTTATACAAATGAGTTCGGTCCTATTCAACAACAGTCCTGTGGCATTAGATTTAACCTTTAAATAACAATAACAATTCTGTTATAACAGTCCTCCATTCAACAACAATCAAGTGCTTTTCTTCACAAGTTCCTTTTAATCCTTTTGCTAACCCTTTTTCATTGTTTTTCTGTGTGTTATGTGGCAGATTTCAGGCTGTTACAGTGGTAACTATGGGTGGTTACAGGTAGATTGAGGCTTGTCTAGGTCTTAGGAGGATGGTAGCGAGGGTTAGGAGAGGGAGGAAGGTTGGTCGAGGGCAGAAAAGGCAGGGCGAAATGTCAAGGAGAGGAGTTGAATTTTTAGGGCCCGAAAATTTCAGAACCCTAGGTTTTAGGGCCTGAAATTTTTGGGCGAGTTTTTAGGGCCTAAAAATTTTTGCAAAAAAATCATTTGTTGATTTTTATTTTTTATTTTTGTTGGAAATTTTTCAGTTTTTATTGTAGGGTTTTAAAACAGAAAATTAAACCTAATTACAAAAAGAAAATGCAAAATAAACCTAAGAATAATATTTACAAATGTACAACTAGGGTTTTTAGGTAGAAAAGATGGATAAACTTAAGGTTTTAATGGATATTACCCTTAACCCTAGCCTTGGAGGAGGGTGACCAACCTTCCTGTTGGAGTTCTTTCTCCTTGTCAACTAGATTAAGGCTTCTTGAAACAACTTCTAAGGTTCGTTTCAAGAGCCTAAACTAGGGCAAAGTTGGAGATCCAAGGCTAAACTTCGTAAAAACCTCCTTTTAGGAGCGTTTTTACTATGCTAAGGGGACAAAAAGTAGATAAAAGGCCCTATTCAAAGAGACTACAGCCCTAGGGATACCATTCAATTATTCAAGAAGTGATATTTACCTACCATTCATCAAGCAAGACTAAAAATGGAGCCCTAGGGCTACCATTCAATTATTCAAGAAGCGATATTTACCTACCATTCATCAAGCAAGACTAAAAATGGAGTAGACTTGAGCATGAGTTCTTCTAACCATTCTAACATCCACAAACCATTAGCAAACCAAAGAGAGCATCCAATTTCATCCACAAGAGCAAGAGAAAAACCCTCCAAGAGGTGCGCGTCACTCCAAGAGACTATCTTGGGTTAAAAAGTAACATAATGAAGCTTTGTCCCATAAGTTGTGATTTGAAATGAAGTGAAGAGAGCTTATTTATAGCTTCTCACACTCATTTTTACAATATAACCAGGTCGACATGCCTTAAAATGTCAATTTGAAATTATAAAATGTCAACTTAAAATAATATAAAATAATCAAATATGTGGGTAACTTGGGGCATTTTCCCCAGAGTTTACCCAAAAATGACTAAAATAGCTAAAAATAAGCAAATTACTTCGAACTAAAGGTCGGAGTAAGTAGAGGGGGGCGTCATGCCCCATCTAACCCTAACAATGCTGATAATCCCTCAACGCCCCCCAAAACAAGCAATACGACCTGGTGGAGATGATGACGTCATTAGTGGAAGAGGCCCAAGGAGAGAGGGCGCTAGTTTGTAGAGGGACTAGGAGGGTGCCTGAGGTGACCTGGAAGAGAGACAAAAGCCTCATAGATGAAAGAAATGTCACCGAAGTAATGAAACAAGTGGGGGGGTCATGTGACCCAGTGAGCTGCCCCTAGGAGCCCTGAACACCAACTCCAGGGTTAAAAACCTAATAAGGGGTAGCCAACAATGCCACTAAGCCATAATACTCCTAAAGACAAAACCAAAGGGTTTGGCCATAATCATCCCTCAGAAAATGCTGGATAAGACCCCTCCTGGTCTAAAAAAAAATGACCCTCTCTCCCTGCGGACACATTTGAAGGTGCGCTGGTACTAGTACCATGTAACACCTAATATAAGTGAAGTAGTCCTGCACAACAAGAATACCTCATGAGCAATCTCTTGACAAAGATTAGTGACTTATGGAGTCAAAGCAATGAATACAGGCACATTTACCAAGTACTTCAAGAGGATAGGAGTTAGAATGGATAAGTGTTCACAATTCTTGCATACGATTAGAAACCTTGCTCCTGTTATAAGAGAACAACCACAAAATATGTGCTCAAATATATATAAAAACCACTTAGAACAATGCCAACTTATTGAGGAAGGTATCCCTGATGGAGAGGGATAAGAATCTCACCTTTAGGGCAGCAAATGAATGAGTAATATAAATCTGAAAATGACTTACAAGATCTTGTTTATGCCCTAACCAACCCCCATAAATCACAAGAAGGTCAACTAGACCACTAGACGAATGCCTAAGAGAGTAGGGTTGATAATAGACCTTTTTTCTATCTTGAACCTCCAAAGATGAATTTTGATGGATGTACCTATCAAATTAGATATGAAAAAAACACACTAGCATTTGCACATAACCATAAATATCTCAAATTAACCACAGAAGTAGAATGCCCATCAAGATTAACCATGAAACTAATGAGGGTGTATCAATTGAACGGATTAGATTTTCCAATACTACAATATTTTTGGGTTTTTATATTTTTAGGGTTTTTCATGTATTTGACTTTTGTTTTTATATTTTCAATATAGTACAAGGAATTTTGTAGAATTAAACTAGTGAAGGTGAGGTGAATAGACCTAGGTCTTTTTCCATTAGGCAATAATAAATTGGGGTTAACGTTTCTCCTACGAATTGACAATTCAATATTTGACTGAACTAGGGAAAGACTAAAAATCCCTAGGTTGTGTGTTAGAGCTTTTGATAGTTAGGGAAAAGAAGATGCCAAGGCCCAAAACAAGAGAGACCCTTCAAGAGGGATGTTTCACCAACAAGACTAGACTATCATGCATGAAACCCTAAATTGCTCTTACCCTAGACACCTTTGGCAGTGCAAGACGAATTTCAAGATATTACCAATATTGAGAGAAAAAAGGATAACAAAAAGAGCCTCCAAAATCCTTTCACCTTGGAATAGCCTTGAAATATTTTAAAGAAATCTTCAAACATCAAGATTTATCCCTTAGAAACTCTAGAAATGCCAAGAAAGGAGGTGGACACCACTTTAATTGCTCATATACAGAAGAATAAATAAAACCTTAGTCATATTTGATCCCATGATCTTGATTTCTTTTAAACAAAAACAGTTATATTAAAGAGCAGTGGTATAACCATTGTGGAAAAAACCACACAGTTCAAGAGCCCTTATGGAAGCAGCAAATTCAAGTGCCCTTATGGGAGCGGCAATCATAAGTCCAAAATTAACCCATTTTTGTTTGAATTTTACAAGATGAAACTATGAGAGATAAACTAGATATAAAAGTCTATGATTCGTAAAAGCCAAACTAGAGAGTACTTCCATTAGCGAGCCTTTCCACCATGACGAGAGGAGGAGCCTGATGAATATGGTTGTCTATGGTTGTCATTGATGACAGCATTAATGACAAAGGTGAAGTGTGATGACATGTCATGAAGCCTAAGCAACTTGTAGGGGCATGGCCAAATGACCCATTCTGTGGTCATTTGTGACTTGATGAGGTCATGGACTCATGAAGATGGCCTTAGGGTTTGGCCTTGGTATTCACATACATTGTGCATGAGGACGTCTTAGGGCTTGGCAGGGACATGGTAACAAAGCCCTTACTGCCACAGGGTGAACCCTTCAACATGGCACCTCTTTTAATAGGGAATTACACAGGTAGGGCGAACTGAAGGTCCTCCACGTTGACAAAATCAGCCCAATCAAAAGAGATATGTACAAGAATAAAAATTAAATTAAAACAAAAGGGTATACAACAAGTCGTCCTAGTAACCTTTTCAAATAGAATTATTTAATACAATCAATAAAAAATAATGTATGTCGACCCAGTAAAACAAGGAGTCAAAACTTGACTAAAAATAAATTGCCAAGTCGGTTGCAAATAGTTTTGTGAAAGATAAAAATAAAAATTATTTTTGAAAAGTCGGCTCAGTAAAATTCATGAAAAAATCACTATAAATACCCTACACTTGTACCATTTGTTGGAGGCAGATTTCGTGGGTAAAAACAACAGCTCTGAGGAAATTCAGACTGTTGAAAAACGTAGAAAAACACAGTGGCCGAATTTTTTTTTTATGGTTAAGGCAGCTTGTGCATGGTGGCCTGTGGTGAATTCAGTGGTGAAATGAGCTCTAAAATTTCGGGATAACAGACCACTGAGGCAGCCGCAAAGCATCCCAATAGCAGCAGTACACACGTGCTAAAGATCAATTTTTTCTTCTTCTGAATTTAGGGTCTAACAGCAGCATTAAATCTCAGATTTTTTATGTAATGAGGCAACCACAAACATTCTTTCTGGTGTGATGAAGTAAAATCAGTAAAGGCAACAGTTTTTTGTGCGTCTCCTCTATTCTGGTGTTTCTTTGAGGTAGCTATTTGAAGAATGAGGTGGGAGCTTTGTTGAACGTGGACATAGCATCCTCTCTCAAGTATGTTCTCCATCAGAGTTATTTGAGAGTGACAAAGAAGACATGACTGTGGCAGTTTGATATTGGTTGTCAACACAATATTGACAGAATTGTTTTGGAATGTTGTGACTTAGATATGGCTTGATTTGACAGAGATAGTGAATGATTGAAATGACTAAGCTTGATATTTATTCTGAGCAGTCATTGAATAAATTCTTGATGTCTTGAGTACATTGAACAGACCTTAATGACTTGCTTGACCTGATAATGGCATGATAATGGACAAGCTGTTGATATGACAGAATTATTTGAATAATGACATGATTTTGACATGATTAGAGAACAACTGAGCAAATGACAGAGATAGTTGATTGGTGACTGCAGTGGACGAGTCAAGAAGTAGAGCAACAGGCCGTTGACAGTAACATGACATAGTAGCTAGGTGAGTTGACATGACCATACAGCAGCAGACTTATGACATGATATGATCAGTGTTGATGAGCCGCAGATGATGACTTGAGGCATATTGATTTGATGTGTTCGGTGACAAGATACTGTGATGTGCAACTTGATGACATGATTGTGAAATGCATGTGATGAGAGTGATGAGCAGAGGTGTAATGATGGGATTGATGTCATGATGATGTATGAGATGTAATGTGACAAAGACGTAATTTGTAGGTATTTACAAGCAGGGTCTTCTAACTATTTTCTTAGTAGGATCTAAGAAAAGACCAAGCAGAGTCTTGGATTGAAGTAGGTGCTGATTTACCTCACGGTCGCAGATGTTGAAATATAAAAGTATTACAAACATTATATCTTGTGTCTTTTGTGCAATGTGTTGATGATTATGCTTTTTATTTGATGAATGAATTTGATTATTGATGCATAGTCTATTGATGAATATGATGTTGAGTTGAATGTGAAATGATGACTTAAGTTTTAGAGCTTGAAGAAGTGAAAATTGAAGTGAGTCCAAGCTCACCAATTCACCCCCCCCCTCTCGGTGAGCCATTGTGTCTAACAATTGGTATCAGAGCAGGCCTTCAACATAAGCCTAACAAGCTTGAAGGGGTTTGGGGACATAATCATGGAAGGATCAACAAAGCTCATTAACCATAAGTTCCAGTTTTGGAGAAGTCAGACTACTTTGGTTGGAGAAGTAAAATGAAAGACTACTTGAAAAAATTCGGTGTTTGGGAAATAGTGGTTAACCCACCTAAACAGCCCAACAAAAAGACAAAGGCAGTTGTCGAGACATACAACAAGATTGCCTTGAAATTTTTGATGAATGGTCTATCAAGCTCTATTCAAGAAAGTGTAAAAGATTACACCTTTGCTAAGGACCTCTGGTTCAAGCTGGAAGAATACCTAAAGAAGAGTCAAGACAAAGAAAAGGAAGCAGAAGTCAAGGATGAAAAGCAAGAAGAAAAACAGGTACAAGCTTCAGATACAAGTGAAGGTAAGTACTCTTCAATGGATGATAACTCTGAATGTAATGATGATGAAGTTGTTCTTATAGAAGATGAAGAAGATTTGTTGAAAGAAAATAATGCACTTAAAAGCACTTTGACAGACATAGATCTTAGATCCAATCCAAGACTCAAGAATAAAATGTTGAGGTCATTTGAAAAATACAAAGAGGAGACAAAAGCTTTGTTAATGAAGTTAAAACTCAAGAACAAAGACTTGCAAGTTAAGCTGCAAGATCAAAATGATGAAATCAAGGAATTGAAGATTGGATTAACAAAAGAGCAAGAAGAGATTGGTGTAGATCCTAAAGATCTTGAAGAAGCAAGATGGGTTAATACTGACCTAAAGATCCAGTTAGAGGAAGCTAAGAGAACAGAAGATGTTATGAAGTTTCAGCTGGAAGAACAAGAAAGAGAAAATCAGAGGCTTGAAATGGAAGTTGTTGGTCTTAGAAAGAAGATTGAGATGTCAAAAGATCATGTGAAGTTCAATGAAAGTTCAGTGATCCTGGATGAAATTCTGAAGTGTCAAAGGCTTTCCTCTGATAAGTCTGGCCTTGGGTTCAAGAAGGAAGAAGACAGATTGAAAGAAGTCTTGTGTTCCCCCAGAACTCCAGAAGCTGGTCCATCAATGACCAAGGATGAATTCGATGCACCTGCACACGCCAACAAAGAAGTTGAAAATTCAAAAGTACCTCATGAAGCTACTCCCACTCATCAAAGCTATTCATTTGAAAGAGGAAGGACAACTCCAACATGGAGCCAAACATCAAGGTATGTAAATAGATTTAATGGCTATTGTTTTTCATGCTCTAATTTTGGTCTTAAGGTTATGGACTGTAGATCCAATGGAAGAAGAAGTGTTGGAATCCCTAATGACAAAGTTAGGAGTTGGACATGTAATCATCTTGGCCATATTGCTACCAATTGTCACACAATGAGGTGCTACTCATGTAGTGGTTTTGGTCACAAGGCTCAAGAATGCCCAAGTCAAAGGAGTCAACCTAGGGTGAGCCTATCATATACATCAGCAAGGAAAGTCTATGAATCTTGGAAGAAGGATGACACAGGCAGTTTTGAAGGTCAAAGGAGAAATGATGTCAGCCAAGGATGCTTTAAGGTATGGGTAAGAAAAAATATTTTGCTGGATCTAAATGAAGTTGAAGACCAATGCACAAAAGGTGAAGGTGGCTGCCATATGGCAAGCCAAAATTGAGGTCTTTCAATGACCTTAATGCACCTTGAGTTCATTGTTGGAGGATGGACTCAAAGGTATATGACAGCCACTCCAAAGGCAGGTCCTAGGATCATGGCTACATTGGCAAGATTATAGGGGGAGCAATAATAATTTCCTGTGATCTCATGAACTCTCCCTAGTTGAAGCAAATGAAGTGAAGATGGCAGTTAAATGTTAATAGGAGGAGCAATAGAACTGAAATGTTGTCATTGATGCTTACCTTTTATGAATTTATTAATGCTTGCTGATGTATTCATTAATAAAAGTGCATCAATGACTCTCTCTAGCTTTGGATATGATTGACAAGGAAGTATTCAAGAAACTCTTAGTGCTGGTATCTATGATTCATGTTGAGCTGGTTATTGAGATTTTTATCATTGTATAAAGACAATTCCTAGGGATCATATGAAGAATTGAGCTAAGTACTAAATGCCAGATCATAAGGCAACACTCTGCAAGACAACAGAATTCAGAAGTGAAACTACAACATCAACATTGTTCAAACATCAAGAGTTTGATAAAAGGAAGTTGGTTGATTGGTTGCAAGACTACTGGTGCATCTTGACTAATGCAGGATTAGTTTTTCACTGTCAAAGTTGGTTGTGTTGCTATTGTAGATTAAATAAGAATGCCAGCACAAGTGAAATTGTTTTAAGATTCAAAATTCAAGTAGCCTACATATACATCAAGTTTCAAGTTTCCAAAGATCAATTTTAAGGTCTGTGAAAGGGTCTGAATCATAAGCAGAATACAACCAAAGTCTGATCTCTACCATCCTAAACACTTTGGCATCCGAACTTCTGATCTCTATATACATTTTGTGAAGACTTCCAAAGTCATCCAGTATAGCTTTGGCTGGCATAATTAAAGGCTAAGTTTGGATCCTGCTACAAGCTTAAGCATGCACAACAAGACAACATTGGAATCTCCCTTGCAACAAACATACCGTGGCAATTTGATATGCACATGAAGTTTGGGCATTCTCCATAGTTGTGACAACATTTTGGGTATGCCATTGAGATCCAAATTGCAAGCATCTCTCCAAAGGACTGAATGCTGATCAGTCTGACTCAGAATTAATGGTGTCTGATTGAGACAAGAAGCTGAGTGAATTGTGATTGAGAGAAGACTAATGACATCTAAAAGTCAAAGATTGATTGAGTATAGAATTGTGTTTGGGGAACAGTTCACCAGGGATTGTTGGCTTGTGAGCAGAAGTAAATTGGGCAGTTGCTTCATGAACAACATTGACATAGGAGATTCCTTTGATAACTGGACATTATTGGCTTATAAGGATGAACAATACAGATCCATGAGCATGTATGCATATGAACAGAAAAAAAAGGACATTGCATCACAACTTTGCAAGCACAGACTTAAAAACACTGGAAACTTTCCCTTGAATATGAGAAGTAATGAGGTATTGCAGATGAGTTTGCACAGTTTTGAGTGATGGTGTAGCTCAGCAAGGAAGGAGAAGAATAAATCTGCTTGAGAATGTTGAAGACTGTGGTACAACAGAAAGAAGGTGTTGATAGAGTAAAGTCTGTTAAAGGAAGCAGACTGGCATGTTGGTAGGGGGAGCAAGGATAATATGCAGTGACTTCATAGTGAAGAAACATGGTTGGAGGACTGTCCTTGATGTGTGTTTACCATTCATGAATTTACTATACATTACCCTGATGAAGTTTGAAGCAGCATATCAGTTAGGGGGAGTGTCTATACTTGTGAAATATGAAGATGACAAATAATGAGAGCATAAATCTCAGCAGTTCAAACAACCTATTTGAAAGGGGGAGCACTTATGTGGAATTTGAAGATGATTCAAAGCTCAGATCAAAAGTTAAAATGATGCACCCAAAGCAAATTTTTTTTGGGGATTGTGAAGCCTTTAATGGCTCATTGACCCTTTGTCATTAATGTCAAAGGGGGAGAGAAAATGAATGTTGGTTGCCATCAATGACAAAGGGGGAGATTGATGAATATGGTTGTCTATGGTTGTCGTTGATGACAACATTAATGACAAAGGTGAAGTGTGATGACATGTCATGAAGCCTAAGCAAGTTGAAGGGGCATGGCCAAATGACCCATTCTGTGGTCATTTGCGACTTGATGAGGTCATGGACTCATGAAGATGGCCTTAGGGCTTGGCCTTGGTATTCACATACATTGTGCATGAGGACGTCTTAGGGCTTGGCAAGGACATGGTAACAAAGCCCTTACTGCCACAGGGTGAACCCTTCAACATGGCACCTCTTTTAACAGGGAATTACACAGGTAGGGCGAACTGAAGGTCCTCCACGTTGACAAAATCAGCCCAGTCAAAAGAGATATTTACAAGAATAAAAATTAAATTAAAACAAAAGGGTATACAGCAAGTTGTCCTAGTAACCTTTTCAAATAGAATTATTTAATACAATCAATAAAAAATAATGTATGTCGACCCAGTAAAACAAAAAGGAGTCAAAACTTGACTAAAAATAAATTGCAAAGTCGGTTGCAAATAGTTTTGTGAAAGATAAAAATAAAAATTTATTTTTGGAAAGTCGGCTCAGTAAAATTCATGAAAAAATCACTATAAATACCCTACACGTGTACCATTTGTTGGAGGCAGATTTCGTGGGTAAAAACAACAGCTCTGAGGAAATTCAGACTGTTGAAAAACGTAGAAAAACACAGTGGCCGAATTTTTTTTTATGGTGAAGGCAGCTTGTGCATGGTGGTCTATGGTGAATTCAGTGGTGAAATGAGCTCTGAAATTTCAGGATAACAGACCACTGAGGCAGCCGCAGAGCATCCCAATAGCAGCAGTACACACATGCTAAAGATCAATTTTTTTGTTCTGAATTTAGGGTCTAACAGCAGCATTAATCTCTGATTTTTTATGTAATGAGGCAACCACAAACATTCTTTCTGGTGTGATGAAGTAAAATCAGTAAAGGCAACAGTTTTTTGTGCTTCTCCTCTATTCTGGTGTTTCTTTGAGGTAGTTGTTTGAAGAATGAGGTGGGAACTTTGTTGAACGTGGACATAGCATCCTCTCTCAAGTATGTTCTCCATCAGACTTATGTGAGAGTGACAAAGAAGACATGACTGTGGCAGTTTGATATTGGTTGTCAACACAATATTGACAGAATTGTTTTGGAATGTTGTGACTCAAATATGGCTTGATTTGACAGAGATAGTGAATGATTGAAATGACTAAGCTTGATATTTATTCTGAGCAGTCATTGAATAAATTCTTGATGTCTTGAGTACATTGAACAGACCTTAATGACTTGCTTGACCTGATAATGTCATGATAATGGACAAGCTGTTGATATGACATAATTATTTGAATAGTGACATGATTTTGACATGATTAGAGAACAACTGAGCAAATGACAGAGACAGTTGATTGGTGACTATAGTGGATGAGTCAAGAAGTAGAGCAACATGCTGTTGACAGTAACATGACATAGTAGCTAGGTGAGTTGACATGACCATACAGCAGCAAACTTATGACATGATATGATCAGTGTTGATGAGCTGCAGATGATGACTTGAGGCATATTGATTTGATGTGTTTGGTGACAAGATACTGTGATGAGCAGCTTGATGACATGATTGTGAAATGCATGTGATGAGAGTGATGAGCAGAGGTGTAATGATGGGATTGATGTCATGATGATGTATGAGATGTAATGTGACAAGGACGTAATTTGTAGGTATTTACAAGCTGGGTCTTCTAACTATTTTTTTAGTAGGATCTAAGAAAAGACCAAGCAGAGTCTTGGATTGAAGTAGGTGCTTTTGACTCAGTAGGTGCTGATTTACCTCACGGTCGCAGACGTTGAAATACAAAAGTATTACAAACATTATATCTTGTGTCTCTTGTGCAATGTGTTGATGATTATGCTTTTTATTTGATGAATGAATTTGATTATTGATGCATAGTCTATTGATGAATATGATGTTGAGTTGAATGTGAAATGATGACTTAAGTGTTAGCTCTTGAAGAAGTGAAAATTGAAGTGATTCCAAGCTCACCGATTCACCTCCCCAGTCTCGGTGAGCCATTGTGTCTAACAAAGCCAGAATATGCCGCTACTTCCAGCTTAACCACCTTCAGTTCCAATTTTTCCAACTTGATTTCCAATTTTGCAAGAAACTTCGTGAACACTTGTTCATTTTGCTTGATTGAGAGCTCAAATTCTTTCCTTAGCTGGGCCAAATCCTGATCAACATTTGCTAGCCGATGCCCTCCTTTCGTGTCCATTCTGTTCAGCAAGTGGTTCATCCTCCTCATCCCCTTCCTGATATCCCGAATATCATTTTCCACATACAGAGGCAGATGGGAGGACGCAGTGGACTTTGAAGACGTGTCCATGGGGATGAAAATGAACAAAAATCCGGCAGCACCTGTAACTCGTGTAAACCTGCAAATTGTCCCACGACGAGGAAGACAGAGCCATCTGCCACCTTGTTTAATACCATGCACCTTGCTCGTCATCATTCCAAGTGACGCAGAAGGACGGGAGATCTCCAGAATGCGCAGAAGGGCAGGAATGGAAGCATGCCAAATTGGGATGACAGGAGACAGATTAGACGTTGGACTAAGCCGAGTGTACGAAGAACTTTGAGCATTTAAACCAGCGCGTGCCACATGCAGATGCCAACGCGCCTTCACGTGGTTCCAAGGACTACCACGGGAGAGGGAGGAACACTCCACGTGTTGAGGGGAGGCCCACGTGGTAGACCCCGAAGAAGGCTCCTTGGGACTGAGGCAGAAGGTCATATGGGTAGTCATTGAATCGAGGGCTAAGGAATAGGACAACGGGACCTAGAAGCATTCAACAAGAGGACACCTTTGTCTAAGTTGGATGCTAGGTTCGTGGCCAAGTTGGCCAAAGTATTATGCTTTCTGAGGACATGAAAAAAATTGATTTCCTGGAAGGTGGAGACGAAGCTTTGAATTTTCCTTAATAGGTGACAAATCTTCAGCTCCGTGGGAGGGCTGCTTGTCGTGAGTGCCTGGATAACAAGCCCAGAGTCTCCAATAACCACAATGTCATTGATACCTTGATCTTTGGCTAGATGAAGGCCTTGCCAAAGGGCCAGAGCTTTGGCCACGTTGTTTGATTCGAGTCCAAGACCCCAATAATAGGACATTTCCTGTTTTCCTTCTGGGGTAATGAGAACCCCTTCCCCCTTGCCGCCCTTGGTCCCATGATCTTGATTACAAATGAGAAGTGGATGCCTTATTTATTAGAAAAAAGGATCACTTTATCTCTCCTCTAGGTCGACCTACCTAATTTGTCTTCAAATGACTTTCAATGATTTATAGGGTTTGTCACCCACAAACAGGGACTAAACATCATAAAACATAAAATAATGATAAAACTTAATGATTGCTTCAACATGATGAAGCGTTGAGCTTGGGAGGAGGATGTCATGCCTCGTCTAACCCCAACATGTGTCTTTTTCCCTCAACGCCCTCCTTCAATTGGTATGGCCTCTAAAAGCTTGCTTTTAAGGTGGAGGACTTGGCTTTTTTTTTACCAAGATTACCAAGAGGGAGGAATGATACAATAAAATAAGGTTCAAGAGGGTACGAATGAGGTGTGAAAAAGCGGGTCTGACAACCCTTACATTTGCAATCACCTTTACAAAGCATATAATGATAAGTGTGGCTAGGGGCTCCTGAGCCATGTGTCCTAATGGATTTGCCACAAGGTGTACCAATACACACCTAGGGCATAAATGCTTGACATGATGAGGGGTTACCACCCATCAAGGGTTAGTCAATAGTTCCACAAGACCAACACACCTTAGAATGAGGACCAAGAGAACCTTCCAAGACCTTGACCAAGGGTCTTGAGCCCCGCTAGACTAACACTTTTACATAAAGGAAGCCCCAACTTGGCCTTTTACAATGGAAAAAAGACCCCCTTCTTTGGCACATTTGGTAGGGTGCGCTATAGAGAATCTGGGGCATAACAAGTGGCAACTAGGTTTCAAGAGAGATTGCCAAACAATTGACCACATATTTACTTTTCATGCTATTATCAAGGAGTCTAGACAACCATTGTCCAAAATCTTTTGTTGCTTTCTAGACTTCTGAAATACTTTTGGCTATGTTTCAAGGGATTCCTTGTTCTAGAGATTGCGTGATATTGGCATGCCTAAGTCTCTCATCATTTCTATGTTAAGGCTCTATGAGATAGTTATAGGTCGGCTTTACACATCCCAAGGATTCTTTGGCTTCATTAGGAGCATCATTGAGGTTAACCAGGGGTGTTCCCTCTGATTGGGCTTGTTTATCAATAATGATATTGTATTTAATTTGAAGAAAACAAACAATAATATTGTATCTAAACCTCGGAATTAAATCATTAACTCGAAGATCTGTACAAAGTTCAAACTTACGAGGGACTTGGAAAATATATGCAACTACAGAGGGATGTTTGGAAATCTTAACCTAGTCAAACAAAATGATCAAAACCTATCTTTTACTGTAAAGAGCAAATATTCAATAATCTCTAACTATGGGTTGCAAGGGCATGAGATTTAACTTTCCTTTTTGGCACTTAGTTCCTTATCTAGCAACATTAGAGACAAGCACCATGAGACTTCTCATCTAGTTCATAACCTTTATTGAAATCCCTTTTAGTACTCTACCTTCATATTACCAAAGTTAAGTATTCAACAACCTCAATGTTTAATGCGAGTGGTCACAACAAGCAGAGGATTCTAGCTAAACCAAATACTGAAAACAAGATCTTATGTGAAAATAAATAATTTCGACTCTGAAAGTGCATGAAACAAACATCAATTTCTCTTTTCATAAACAGTCTAGAGATAACGCTTTACTTCGAAAACAAGAATATCTACCATTTGCACGAAAACTACAAGTACTTTGTTTTAACTAAAACTCATGTAAACACTAATTCTAGTCTAAGAAACAAGTTCTTGTACTTTACCTTGGATGGGCCCTGATCCAAGGAAAAACAGGACCATAAAGGAACTCAGATGAATACGATAACTTGAATGCTTTTCATTAAATTGTAGAAAGTGTCAATACCATGAAACTTTGTCTCAAATAATCATTGTTAAAATAAAATGTACTATCATATAAAAAATGGATAGTAGCTGCTCTAGCCAGACCATCTAGTTTAAATATATCAACTATCTAACCTACGAACAAAAAGACTTATAGTCTACTTCAAAAGAATGTGCCATGCGCTGAGCTGAGTACTTAAGTGTAGTAAGTGTTCATGCACACGATTGTGAATGGTGGAAGCTGTTGGGCCACACTTGGTTGTCAGGGACTAGGCCTCCATGTGATGTGAGCGTTGTGGATCGTTGAACACCAATGTATGCGCCAAAGTGACTGTAGTTTGACTGATTCTTTGTTTGAACTGTGCATCGAACTAAAATGAACTAGCCCAACAAATAGAACTCCTTCAATCAGAGTTGAACTCGTTAAAAATTGGAACCAAGAGTGATTTGCTGTGATGATCAAGTTCTTGAGCAAACCGGGTTGGTGATCTCCAGATACGAAAAGTGTCAGTTGAGCTTGTGTCTCAAAAAGGTGTTGTTGGCAACCAACCCCATTAGTATTACATATGCAACTTAGTTAAGTAAAAGAAAGACTACAACATCTAAATAAATAATTTTAAATCTCTCTATAATCCAAACTAGAACGTATACATTGTTCATCAACTTGTTACCATGATACTTCTTTCTAGGCCCTAAACTATTGATAAAATGGAGAAAGTGAATACCTTTTCTTATCCAAAAGTGGGAACCATCACCATCATTGAACTTATTTGGGATCTACATTGATGAGTTGGAGGTACACCCCAAGGAGAACACATGTTGAAAATGCTACCTCTTACACCATGTTTTGATTTCACTTCTCATGTTTGCAGATGATGTGTTTCTTTTGCCCCTCCACCTCGAAGGCCTACAAAGGCACTTTGATGCCCTTGTCAATTTTTGTGATAGTAGACAATTGGTGGGGAATCTTAGCATAAATAAGGTTATGGTATTCATTATTTCTAAGAATGCTTTGTCAGATTTCCACTTCTTCTTGAGAGGGGAAGAGGTGGAGATCACTTCAACTTATACTTGGGTCCCAATCATGGATCCTAGATTCATCTTGCAACTTGCTTTCCAACCTTGACTCAACAAGGGGTATGGGCATCCCTCTACACTTGAGTGCCATTGTTTCTATACACATTTTCAAGATATTCCCTCAAAGATGCAACCCTTTGACATGATTATCAAACCTATTGTACTTTACGGTTTTGAGGTTTAGGGGCCTACACTATTGCCCGTTGACTAGGCTTACGTAGATAGATAAGTTAAGATAATTTTATTCATGTCTAATGAATAATTCCAATTTATAATGCTCCATTATATGATTTGTTGTAAATAGATTGTCCTACAAACCACCATCCAAGCCAAGTTTAGTGCCCACCCCTTGTACCTTGAGAGTGTTTTTTAAGCTAATCTTTTTTCTTCAGAAGATATGTTCTATGTGTGTTTCAATTATAGGATGAGAAATATATCCCTACCTAGCCTATTGTTCTTTAGAGGAAATTGCCTCCACAAACCCCTCACTATAGATGCAGTGTTGGTTTTTAGAGGCTTCTTTGCTTCTTCAATCTATTGACATTTCTATTGAGTGCCTCAAACCTTTTTGGTATTCTCTAAACTCCCCTAGCCAACCATTTAATAACAATATATTCAGGTCACTTGGACACCCCCTTGCAAGCTCTTGGCCCTAAGATGGCCTTTTATAATGAGCACTTTCTATAGTTGAAGGACACCATCATTGCCCACACTAACTACATTCATCATCATTGACTAGATGACGTTAGGATTCTTCTCGACCAGTTGATGGTTTTCTCTCATCATTTACCAGTTGAATTTGATGACTATATCTTGCAGATGGAGAGGACTTGTCATTTGTGTCATCTACAAGAGATTGAGAATTTGAGGCTGAGAAGCACTTCATCTTCAGATCTCCCATATATTATGAGATCTGACATAGATATCATTTTCTATAGTGTAATTTTGGAAAGTCCCTTGCTACCTTCTTTCGTCGTTCTAATCAAAAGTGTTTAGTTCTCTATATAGTACATACATGAGGCTACTCATAGACAATAGACCTTATGGGATTTATCCGGACCTTGCCCCATTAGGTTGATCAAATCCTCCTTCTAACATATCTTGGCGACTAGGGGTGCTAAAGCCACGGGGGCGCGTCCCCAGCGTTTTTGACGCCCTTGGGACTGGGGGGGGTACTTGGGGAAACGTTTTGTAGTTCCCTCCTTTCTACGAAATGCATGAAAGATGTGTTTCACAGAGCCCCCTCCCAAAAATGGGGGATGCCCAAGTGCCCTCCCCTTGATTTTTTAAACTTTTTTATGAACTTGATATCTGATTTCTGATTTAGTATTTATGTTTTTAGACTTGGGCATTTGTTGAGTTATTTACTATGTCACAAGGTTCAAGTTCAATAACCATTAGGTTCATTCGGGTTCGAATTTTCCAATGAGATTTGAATTAGGTTCACCATCAGGTTCCTCTCTATATATATACACACACTATTTTTTAAAATAATAATACCATGCGACTGATCTCATTAAAGGTACAAAGTCATTATATCATCATTAAACAAATACTATGCAATACCATTGCATTATCGTGATTAGCTAGAATCCTATAGGTAAAAGAATAGTACTAAATAATCATTGTATGCTCACTTATATAACATATTTACTAAATAACCATTAGGCTTTATATTATATACACCATGATAATACCATCATCATTAACAATATATACTATACGAATGGCTTGATAATGTGTTAATGAATGGTTATTTAATTATTAATATTGTTTTTAAAGGCGCCAAGTTGCCAACAACTACCAGGTCAAGGGCACATGAAGACAGTGTTTATTGCTAGTGGTTACCACCTGTTACCGGTTGAAATGGCAGTCCAAGTCACTGGCAAGCATGTGAGGAGGCAGTGACCTCTGCCACCTTAGTCACTTCTCCCAACTGCTTCGAAAGCCTAAGCCTCCTAGGGGAGAGCCCTATTACGACTCTGAAAAGACACTAAAACACCAAAGATATTTCTTTCGAGGATGTTAGTGACCAATGCCTTATGGAGTCTAGAGAATGAGTAAAGGAGATGTACGGTTTGTGTGTATAGCATAAGTGTATTTTGTACATTCACATTAGTCTGTAATCAAGAAAACTAATCTATAAATAAAACAAGGGTGGGATGTAGTTAAATTTTAATGTAATTCACCAAAAATGGAAATACCTCTTGCAACACCATTTATAACAACAGTATGTGCATATGTATGTCAGTATTAAGTATAGAGGTATAAGTGACATATAGCAATCATTAATGCAACATTATCATATAAAATTTTAGTGATAGATCATAGCAGCGACAATCATCATCTTACCATAAGAAATGATCACTGCTCCTTATGTATTAACACTTGACTTTTATGTGTGCATTTAGCAAGTACATCAACATATATCGGTCATTAATAGTATGCAACAGAATCACGACTAGTATGCAACTGTAAGAGTATCATTCACACTATTATCTATTGACAGGAGTAGTAACTTAGTGTAAGAAACAATTATGTATATGTAACCAAGCATTCACCAAGCAATTGTATCAACCTTGAAAGATGTTGCCGACTGTATGTGAGGGTAAAAGCAGAGATGCACACAGTCCACTTTTAGTGGCATTCTAACCAATGTTGAAAAAGTCGGCGAGGGTCCCGAATACAACTTCTCGGCAACATCGACGAAAAATTGAGAAAAATCGGCAAAAGTTGGCAAACATTAAAAAATAGAAAATACATTCATTTTTTTTAGAATTTTAAACATATAAAGCAACAATAACATCAGAAAAACATATTGGAACATAAATATGAAGAAAGCACTGATATATATCATCATCATGTAGTCATGCCAAATATAAAATGATACATCAAAGTCGATACTGAAAGTCTGAAACATCATAGTTGTCCAATCAAGGACTCAAAAGTGTATAAAGTTTAAACAATACAAAATGACATCATATATATAAATGTATCTGAGGAAAACTAGCATCTAGCTATTTAATATCAATGCCCTCTTCCCTTTTACGGGAAAATATCATGGGTTTTTTGTAAGGCCTGTCCCTAGCACTAGAAGTAGCAACAAAAAGCCCTAGCCTTGCATCTAATACTAGACGCTGAGTGATGGATGGAGGACTAGATGTATCAATCGGTGCAGAAGGTGGTGGCGATGTTAGCACATCACCCTCCATGGTGTCTCCAACCACCTCCACCTCCTCGTCCTCCACTTGCCCCTCCTCTAGCCATGCAGGTGACTCCTCCATGATAGGAGTCTCAATCTCCACCCTCCACTTAGACAATATATCAATATTGTCCAAGGAGATGGCATTTGCATATGGTTCTTTCTGTATCTGTGTCATCCACAAGCGGAGGTTGTAATGGACATACACCAAGTCATTAAGATGTGTGAACTCCAACCTGTAAGAGGATAATAAATTTTTTTTATGAGTCTAGAGGATAATAAATTAATAAATTATAATATCTTAGAGGATCATAGATTCATAAATTGCATTAAACATTTAAATGCAATTGCTTTATTGAAATTCTAAGATCTAAGTTTCTAACCTTCTGCGTCTCTTTGCATGTTTTTTTTCATATACACTTCAATTCCGCTCACATCCCGACGCTGTACAGGTTTGGCCAAGGATTTTGATGGCAAATTTTTGTAAATTTGGTGTCTTCACACCATAGGTTCGCCACCAAGTGGCTACACCAAACAAGAAATAAAGATAACTAAATTACATTTTATTACATTCAACATTGGAAAACTAAAATAGGAAATAAATATAAATAAATCATAATTCTTCTTTCAAATAAAGGTGAAAACTTAAAACGCTCTAATAAGTTAATAACTTACCTGGCATGAATTCGGTCCTGTCACGAATAGCATCACCAAAGCTAAATACTCCAGTACCATCCCGATACACCTCTATCTCGCGATTAACTGCATTGCGAGTGTCATAAGCAGGTATCATCCTCTGAATACAAGTGAGAAGCCCCTCCAAATCCTCACCATCAAAATCAAAATTGCATTTGCCTACAAATGCGGGGTTGAGGAAGAGTCATGCTGCATGAATGGGTCGATGAAGCATCCCAGTCCATCGAGTATCAATCAAATCCCATTACAACATGTGCCTGTTATGCCCTGGGGTACCCTTTCCCACATAGAAATTTTGAATGGTCTCTTTGGCCCTATCCATGGCCTCATTTAAATAGCCCATTGCGAGCTTATCACCATCAACAAGTCTCAGAACCCTTACTAAAGGTTCACTCACCGAGCACACTTCTCCATTCCTTCTTAGAAGGCGTCAGTGTACACTAGCTTGGCAATAGTTTTCCCATTCTCTATCCTGCTGTAAGCACAATCACGCCAATCATCACAAACAAACATTTGCCTCAAACTCAAACTGACATTGAAGCAAAGACTGAAGAGTAAAAAATGTGGTGGCAAAATGCGTGATTGCAGGACGCTTCAACTCCTTGTTTTTGGTGTTCCTCCTCATGAGACTAAGAACAAAAGCATGGTTGTAAATGAACTTGGGGATGGTCCTAGCTTGATCAATTACCACCTTGATAAAGGGAATTTTCCCCATATCCTCCAACATCAAATCAATGCAATGAGCTGCGCATGGAGTCCAAAACAAACAGGGGTACCTATCCATAAGCATCCTGCCAACAACCACATAATTAGCTGCATTATCTGTAATAACTTGCACAACATTGTGCACCCCAATATCCTGGATGAACCCATCCATCAACTCACATAAAAGTGTTGCATCTTTTATATGTGCCGATGCATCAACTGATTTTACAAACATGGTACCTCTAGGACAATGTATCAAGAAGTTGATAAGGGTTCTACCCTTACCATCTGTCCACCCATTTGACATGACTGTGCATCCAGTGCTCTCCCATGACTGCTTGAACTCTGTCAACCTAGCATCGATGTCCTTCTTTTCTGCTTGAAGGATTGGACCTCGCAACTCCTCAAAGGTGGCACTTTTATACCCTGGGCCAACTACTGCAATGGCATCACACATCAACTGCCAAAATGAATTGTTTTTAACAATGCTGAGAGGTATGTGACTCCAGTAAAGACACCTTCCCATTACCCTGTCCGCTTCTACCCTTTTCGATTTCTTTATAATGGACTTGATAGAAGGTTGTGATCCTGGTCCAACAAAATGGGATGAGAGCCCCGCCCTCCCAAGAGGTGAAGCTGTGGAGCCCCTCCCACTATCCGCACTGATAGTGGTAGATAGAGATGCACCTACACTTCTTGCTTGGCCAATAGCTGCAAGCTCAACTTTGTTTGCAACAATCTCATCCTTTCTCATTTTTTCATGGATGGCTTCATGGGCAGATCTCATGATTTTTGGGGTCATTGTGGTACAAAGGCCAACATCATGGCCAGGTAGTTTGGCTAGATGGTATTTCAACCTGTTAAGTCCTCTTGACATGTGATGCCCACATAATTTGCAACTCAAATTTTTCCTAGTTGTTCCATCCTCAGGCTCACCATACTGCCAAAATGGGTCCAATATCTTTGGCATTTTTGCAATTGGAATGCTTCAACTCAAATGCAACCCTAGGGCACAAAAACAAAAAAAATTACATTAAACTCCATTGGAAAAAAATAGCAACATTCTAGCTTAAAAAATCAGACCTCTAAATTTAGATTTTAAGCCATGAAAGATAAGAAGAAGAGGGTGGCTAAGAATTAAAAAAACAAGCATGCTATTTTCCATTCTAAATTTTTAAAACCCCCTTTTACATTGTGACCGTTTTTCATATTTTTGGGCATGGAAATCAATGGCAAAATAGAAAAAAAAATAGCAAAGAAATATGCAAAGAAATAGTCAAAGAAATATGCAAGAAAAAATGCAAGAAATCTTTCAAACAATCCACGGAAAAGATAGAAAAACAATGGGATAAAATGTACATACCTGTGAGGAATCTTGAACACTTGCTCCACAAAAATCCTTGATTGAGATGGTAAATGGTGTTTGAAAGCCTCCAAAGGTGTTGGTGGTCTCCTCAAGCCCTTCTCCTCCTCTTCCAACAAATGTATTTGCCAAATGACATAAAAAATGCCGTTTTTTCCTTTTAAAATCCGCGGATTGGAGGCCTGGGCGACTTTTTACATTGACTCACGACTTTTAAGGAAAATTCACGATTTTTAAGGAAAAGTCGCGACTTTCCGAATTTTTAAAAAAGCGCGACTTTTGCTCACCAAAAAATTGGCTTGGAGCAAAAGTCGCGACTTTTCCGATTTTTCGCGAGAAGTCGGTGAGGTTTTCAACACTGATTCTAACAGCTCAAGATAGCAATCATAGCAACCTTTACTAACCATCATTAACCCAATCCTTGAATGTGATATGGTAATTATGAACAACAATAACAAGGCCAACAATGTTCCAATGGTTAGAAATGTAATTATAAGCACCAATAGATAGACAGACCAGTCCTCCATTTAGTGACAAACATAAACCATATATGTAATCTTCTAACCCTTCGTTTGTTTGTGTGCAGGGATAAAAGGAAAGGCACGCAGATGCAATAATAGCAGGCCTTAATTAAGGAGGGTTGCCACTGTAAGGGCAACCTTAAGGTATGGGTAAAGAGGTGCTGCAATAGCAGGCCAGTGGCACCTCAAGGAAACCTTAAGAGGCAGGCCTGAGGACCTAAGGCAGCCTAAAGGCAGGCCCAAGGAAAAGGAACGGGAAGAAGGAGGGCTACTGAGGGTAGGGAGCAACCAAGGTGTGAAGGAGGAGCAGACTCGTGGGGAAATAGCAGGTCGAGGTGTTCCCTAAGGGAAGATCCAAGGGTAGAAATGGGAAAAAGGGGACTGCTGAGGGTAGATAAGGCAGGAAAGAGGGTTGCCGAGAGTGAGAAGGTAAGGCAACGAGGGTAGAGGGTTGAAAGGGGAAAATGGAAGGAGAGTTGAGGAAGGAAAAGGTTGCAGCGAGGGTTTAGGAGGGGAGCAACCAGACTGTTTTAGGGTTGTGGTGGTTAGGAGAGAGGTCTGGTTAGGGCAGCGAGGGAGTAAACTAGGGCAACACACTAACCCTAAACTAGGTCTCTACTGACATAAGACTAACCTAAACCTTATCTAACCTTAATACCAACCTTATGCTAGGTTTTGGAGAAGAAGGGTGTGAAAACATAGGGAAATTAACCTAGCAAGAGCCCTACCTCAACCTAGGGAATCTAGGGAGGATGGCTAACCTAGAGAGGAAAGAAACCTAGGTCAAACAACCATCCTAGAAAACCAAGGGAAAATCCTAAAGGACTCTCACAAGGAGACGTGCCTCAACTTGCTAAGGTGACAAGAAGGTTTGAAATGGCCTATTCTAGGAGAAAATGCAGCACTAGGGCTAGCATTTCGTCTTGAATATGCATCATCTACCAACATTCAAACAAAGGGATAAGAAGCCTCACCTCCAAGTGCTTGTGTTTAGCCAACAAATCAAAACATCACCTTGCAAAAGAATTTCACCCTAGAACACTAGAAAAAGCTTCCATTAACCAAGAAATCCTCCCTCAAGAGGGGCGCATCTCTCTAAAGGGCCCTAAGAAGGGTAAAACAAATGCATAATGATTTATCCCATGTGTCTTATGTTGAAATGAAGTGAGGAGATCTATTTATATGATCTCACACTCACTTTTTACAAAAATATCCAGGCTGACATGCCTTTAAAATGTCAATTTGCAATTATAAAATGTCAACTTAAAATTCAAACGAAATAATAATAAAATATAACCATAACGTAGGCTCAAGGTAGGCTACCTGAGGTATTTTTCTCCTAGGTGCCAAAATCACTCAAATAAGCGAATCACTCTGAACGAAAGGATGGAGTGAGCTAGAGGGAGGGCGTTATACCCAATCTAACCTCTAGAATGCTGTAAAGTCCCTCAACAAAGCATCAAGAAGTCCCGGTGTGGAGGATGGCTTCCTCTGAGGAGATATGGCCAGGGAGAGAAGGTGCTAGCTGATTGAAGGGCCAGGAGGGTGTCCTAAGTGGCTGTGAAGGAATATGAATGTCTTGTAGCTGAAGCAGAGGCCACCGAAGCATGCAAACAGGATATGGAGCCATGTGGCCTAGTGGTCAACCCTTAGGAGCCTCGGACACCATCCCCGAGGTTAAAAACCCTAGCAAAGGGTAGTCGATAGTGCCATTAAGTCATAGTACTCCTAAAAGAGGAACCAAAGGGCCCAACCATGACCACCATTGCTCGACAACACCCCTCTCGGTCGAAAAAATTGGCTCTCCTTGAGGTACATCTAAAGGTGCACTGGTTACAGGTGCAGCCTAACACCACTGACCGATTGTCTTTGCTCATGGCTACTGTATGCCATCCATTGCAAGAGAGATACACCAATGGCCACACAATTGAGAAAGTGGACCAAAGAACTAGAAAACAAGCAAATTTTAAACCCGTGATTTGCATATACTCCTAAATTCACATGGTGAGCTAGATCACGAGAAGGTTTAATTTTAGTGTTTTCATTTCTCTTTCGAATAATGAGAAAAAAAGCAAAATAACAAAGGCTTTCATTCTTCAAAACCACACATATGGTTCCATGGTGTTAGAATGACCAAATTTCATAATCGAACTTGAACGAATTGGATTTTTTTGTTGAAATTCATCGAATTTTGAACTTGATGGTTAAAATCCGGCGAACCATGTGACATTGATTATTTAATATTGACTGGTAATATTGAATTCTTAAAGTAAAAGTGACATTCTCCTTATCTTTCATTTTCTATCCAAAAGGTTAGAAAATGAAAGATAAGGAGAATTTCAATTTTACATAAAAACTTTTACCATTAATTGTTTCAAGATGTTTGTTTGAGAGTGGTTCCAACCTCATCAAACTTCATATGCAAAAAGTAGAATTTTAGATCCCATTCAAAACTTTAACTGGTTTAACAGTATTCATGATTTCAGGATTGCAACGTTTCCACTGGATTCTATCATGTATGAGGGTATGGGATTGGCATTCAATAAGTACATAAATCCCTCTATGTACCTTGATGTTCGTGGTGCTGATTGTTGAACTCCTCTATCATGACTTCAATAAAAATGTACCCTTCACTTGAGCAAAATAATTTATTAAGCATGGGAATATTTTTGAATTTTCCACCTTATTTTAAAGCTTGGATTAGGAGGTTTCATCAAAATTGTAGGGTGTTGACTAATGTCGTTGAAGGGTCAACTTTGAAATTCAAGGCAGGAGGCAAGGGCTAGAGTCTAGAGGAGGGGGCCACAGGGTGCTATTGATGAATAGGATCCTGATATGTGAAATTCATATATTGAAATGTCAAATTTTAGCCTTCAGGAGTAGCCTTGGCACTCCCACATTATGTTTCTGACTTTTATTTTCTAGTCCCATTGAACTATCTTTTGCTTAACTGTGGACATCGATAAATTTGTCAGAACTGTCTTTTGGTTAACAGTGGACATCGATAAATTTATCTTATCTCGGTTTTCTCCAAGTGGATAAGAGTATAATGCTTCCTACGCTAATAATACATTTTCCTTTGATTTGGATACTTACTGTAGGAGTTCTTGAAGCCTCTAGGACAAGAACCATATCAAAATAGAGACTTGAGTTTGCTTGTGGCTTCTGTTGGAAGGTTTATAACATAAATATATAGCATATTTTTGGTTAGTTCATATTTGAATGATTTTATCCATTTATATTTTAAAATGCACATTTGATCATTTGACGGAGCTGTTTCCTCAGAATTCTAATTAATGGCATATTTTATTTGTTATCCCATTTGGATAAATAACTAAAAAACATGATATGTTGTTTGGTTCCAGATACAGAAAAGTTTTATACTGTTGTCCAGGAACGTATTCTTGAGGGATATGGGAAGCACTTTGATTGGTCCCTGAAGGCCAAATTAATTGGCCTGAAAGCATCAGAAGCAGCACAAGTATTTGTAAAGGAGACTGGGCTTGAAGGAATTCTAACACCCGAGGAGTTTCTCAGACAAAGAGAAGACATGCTGCAGCACATGTTTCCAGAAACTGAACTTATGCCAGGTATGCTTAATCTTTGTGCTATTAAAATACATGAAATTAAATCAATATCCATTTTCTCGTAAGTTGTTGGTCTTCAGAAGTGAATAGAGTCTAGGTTTGATCATAAAGGCTGAACCCTATGAGAAGCAATAACATACATTGGCCTAGACGGTAAGCCTATCAATGTTCCTACCAATGTCTTTCTTCCTTGTAATATAAGGCAACCTGTTGTAGTAGTCACTTTAAGAGCTTGTGCTGTTTGATCTGAAGTGTTTGTACCTTTTCTTTTATTCTCCATGAGAGGGCTCAGAAACATATTCTTTATTTGAAAGTGAGATGCGTTTCAACACATATTTTGGATGTTATGTTTTGAACATGTGCTGTGGTGCAGGAGCAGAGCGTTTAGTACGTCATCTATATGGACATGGAATACCCATGGCTGTGGGAACAAGGTATAAAAGAGAGTGTTACTCTTTCTAAGTTCAATATTTCTATGCTACTTTCTTACTCCTGCAGAAAAGAATTATTTTGCATCACAGTCCTGTCCATAACTTTTATCGTAAGAGTTGAGATTCCAGTTTTTCTCTTCGACCAGTAAGTTAAATGGAGTTGAAGTAGTGTGAACTGTGAAGTACTAAGTGGGGTTTGTCTTATGACTTTACAGCTCTCATAGGCGACATTATGAGCTGAAGACAACCAAACACAAAGATCTGTTCTCATTGATGCATCATATAGTTGTGGGTGATGATCCAGAAATCAAACAGGGAAAACCATCCCCTGACATCTTTCTTGTGGCAGCAAAAAGATTTGAGGTGTTTGATTTTTCCTCTGACAAACATTTGAATTTGTTACCCTTTTAGCTTCAGTTTTCTTTTTCTGTTGTTTTCAAAGTTGGAATTATCATTATGAGTTCATTTTTCTATGGAAAGTTTTTTATGTTTAATTCAGGAGCCTTTTCTCCAAGTAGAAAAGGTATTGGTTCTGGAAGATGCTCCAACAGGTGTAGCTGGAGCTAGAAATGCTGGCATGTAAGTATTATTTCTTGGCAAATATGATTGAAGAGTATGTTTTAGATTCTGACAAAACTTGAGTAGTGCTGTACTGGTTATAAATGAATTTAAATTTCATAAACAATTCACATTAAAAGGACGAAAATATATGAGAGTTGCTTAATATTTTAGTGACATGTGACCATATTAATATTCTAATGTTTAGGTTTAGGGGTTTAGGTGTTTACATCACAATAACTAACCTAGGGTGCTATATAATGATATATTGCAGGATGAGTCACTTGAGAGAGTGGTTTATGTAATGTGGATGGCCTACATCTGGCTTTCATAGATGTAATCGCTGCAATATATCATTAATATATGTGACATTTATTAATCTCTTCAAATATGTTCATGTTATTGTGGTCTTTATGTTCTCATGAAATCCTACTACCACATGGTACCAGAGCATTAACGATCCAATGCCTATGACATAGACCATAGATTGGAGACCAGGAAGGATACAACATACCGCTAGAGATCGAGAAAGGCAAGGACCATGGAGGGAAGTGGAGGTCTGCAGGCCTGGAGGCAAGGTGAGTGAGTATCTTGAGACACCAGGAATAAAAATGACAAAGGCACATATGTTAAATTTAAATTTAGGAAAGAAAAGAAGAAGAAATTTAAATTTTTTTAATGTTCATAAGTTGAACATTAGAAAAGCTAAAGAAACAAATTTAAAGGAAGGAAATATGTAGTGTGCTCTCTCAATGGTAGCTTGGTGCTTCATGCCCGACCCTTCTTGTCGAATATGGAAGAGCGATAGGAAGCATCCATGGAGACCATCTCTCTTTACCAGTAGGTCTTGCTATTTGGTTCTACAGTGCTTGAGGAGGAGGCCATTGCAATGTTCGTGGAAAGCCTTGTTGAAACCCCGGGAGGTTGTGGATTACTACATTGATTGTGGCCCTTTTAAGGTGATGAGGAAGGAACCTCATACTGTTTCCATATTGTCTAGCCCCAGTGAGGTGCCCCCTTTATCTCTTGACCAAGTTATTGGGGTGCCAATCACTGTCCCCATCTTTCAGCTGAGGTAGAGGAGGTGCATGTAAGCCCTATTTTGGAGCCTAGTCTTTTTGTTGGGGTTTCCGAGAAGCAATCTGTTCCAAACCCTAGTGCCACCTAGGTGAATCAACCCAATCTAGAGGAAGATTTTATTTTTTCATGCACTTCAATAATGAATATGAGTAGGGTCACCAGAATCTCAAACATAGGGGGTTATTCTATTTTTTTTGGATTGAATGATGGATCAAGACACCTTCAACGAATGGTTATTTTGAATTGGGAAACTAAAGGGATCTCTTTGCACTTTTACAAGGTCCTAGAGTCCATATATTTGTTTTTGTTGTTTAACTTTGATGTTGTTGCACGAAATGTCCTCTAGTCTGGTACATGGAACATTGTTGGTTCATTGGCCTATGTGCAGCCTTGGCAGTCCAATTTCCAAATTTCCAATGCTTGGTTCTCTTGCCAAGCCCAAGTCCATTTTATCAGTGATTGCCCCAATCGCAAACCTAGATCAATGCAACCTAAGGAGTCTTTGGTGCCCAAGCCTCGTCCCCCCTCCAACCCAGTCTTGCCATCCATTCTTAACATTACTCCTTGGAAAGAGGTGCATCTCCCCAAAGATTCTTAGTCCTCAACCAATTGGATTAGTCATTAGAGAGAATTTGAGGTAAAAAATGGGCCTCCTAAGAGATGTACTACAAAAATATAAGATATATTAAAATATTATGAGTTAGGGGTTTTATGGGGTAGGTATATATGACAACTCACCTCCTACACTACTTTTTATGCACAATATAAATAACCATGGTTGAGTTACTTTTCTAAATTGACTATAAATAAAATTAATAAAATAACTCTACAATGATATGACTAAGATTCATTGTAAATTCCCAAAAAATTATTGTCCTTCAACATTTATTTGTCTTGAACTTGTAAATAAAATTAAACAAAAATGAATTTAATTTATATGCATAACTAACATATTTTTTCATATAAATATCATTCATGAATTTAATTTATTTTAAAAGTACAAGATTATATATATATTAGTTTGACATTATCATATTAAATACAATTGAGTGAATATATAATTTAAAATTAAAAAACATGAAAATGACAATGTATTATTTTATAAAAAAATGTGAAAATACATTTTTATGAATTATGAGTACTTTATTTGAAAATGACAATAATATTATTTTATGAGAAAGTGAACTGTGAGTACTTTACTTGAAAATAACAATAATATTATTTTATGAGAGTGTGAAATGACTTTTATTGTGAATACTTCACTTTATGATTTAAAAGTATTTGTACCACTACCTTGGTTAACTATGGGTTTTCATCTACCATAGAAAATGTGACAAATAAACATTCTTAACTCATGCAATGCCACCTCAACCATGGGGGATGATGTCATCTACTAGAATGTAATTGGTTGATTTTTATAGTACATTTTGGTCCTTTTGAGGCCCATTTTTGACCTCAAATTCTCTCTAATGAGCCATTCGAGGCCTTAAACTCGACCTCCCACGCTAGGGGCTATGGAGATTGAATGAGGTTTGATAGTGCAAACGAGTAAGAGGGAGCTCAAGTCTTCTTGGGTGGAGCAACAACTTACGGATCTTAGGCCGATGTCACTTTCCAAATCCTATAAGGATGTGGCTATGTGCTTGCTTGAGTGATGTTCCTTACAATTGGGTGATTTTGTCTCTAATAATAGTTTTAGTAGCTTGAGTATGGGTTTAATCCTTGAATGAAGCTTTCTCTCTTGTCTTGGAATGTCAGGGATGATTATCCTGAGTAGACAAATGAATGTTCAAGATGTGTTGTGGAAGGCCAAACTTGATGTGGTTTTCCTTCAAGAAGTGAAATCTGTTGGTTTTGAGGGGCAGTGTGAGCGACCTCACTATTAGAAGGGCTCTTATTGGACTTTGGAGCACTGCTAGGTGAGTGTTGGGGTGGCTTTACCCCTTTCTTCATTCTTACAGAGCTTCATCGTTGGGCATGGTTTTGACCACTTACACAAATGAGTGTGGGTTATGGTCTTGATTCATGACAGGTTGGTGGGTTTTATTTCGTTGACAACCTCAACTCTAGTAGTGACAAGTGTACTCTTTGGGATTGGATTGCGTCCTCCATCCCAACTATGGAATGGATTGTAGGTGGGTATTTTAATGTGGTTGAGTGGTCAAGAGATAGAGATGGCAGTGTTAGCAATGCTATATTTGGATTGAAAAGTAGGCCTAGTCTTATTGCAACGTTGCTTTGTAGGGGTTTGACCTTAATCAGAGAAAGAAAGATTTAGATTATGGGGGGTGGTTCACTTGGTGTGACTTTCAATAGTGTAGAGCTAGAGTATTCTCCTCCATCATTCCTTTTCGAGCTGAATGTTTCACACTTAGAATCTTTCAATTTTAGAGCTTTATTTCATTGGATTTGGAATCTTTCCCCTTAGGCACAAGGGGACATATGTATCTCTCTGTCGTACAAATAAGTTTATGCGAGGTAGGGGTAGGCTTATTGCTTGAAAGTAGAGGTAGTTGAAGGAGACTCAAAACTAGCTAGAGGAGGTCTGTGTAATTCTGGAGGACTTGCACAACACTTTGCTTCAAGAAGAAGCAATGTAGTGGGAGGTGGTTGTTTGGAGAATGGAGTAAATTTCCAGGGGAGCTAGGGTTTGTGATTTCCTCCTGTTATGCTGCACCTGTACCCAACGCACCTTCAGATGTACCCGAGGGAGAGAGAGACAATTTTTTCGACAAGGAGGGGTGTTATCGAGCAATGGTGGTCATGGTTGGGCCCTTTGGTCTCTCCTTTAGGATTACTATGGCTTAATGGCACTGCTGACTACCCTTTGCTGGGGTTTTTAACCTCGGGGTTGGTTTCAGGGGCTCCTAAGGGTTGACCACTGGGTCACATGGCTCCATATATTGTTTGATTTCTTTGGTGACCTCTGCTTCAGCTACGCGACATTCATCTCCCTTCACAGCCACTTAGGACACCTTCCCGACCCTTCAGTCAGCTGACACATTCTCTCCCTAGCCTTATGTCCTCAGAGGAAGCCATCCTCCACGCCAGGCCTTCTTGATGCTTTGAGGAGGGCGTTGAGGGACTTTACAACATTCTAGGGGTTAGATGGGGTATAATGCCCTCTCTCCAGCTCACTACAACCTTTCATTCGGAGTGATTTGCTTATTTGAGCGAATTCTGGCAGCTAGGGGAAAGATACCTCAGGTAGCCTACCTTGAGCCTACATTATGTCTATATTTTATTATTATTTTGTTTTAATTTTAAGTTGGCATTTTATAATTGCAAATTGACATTTAAAAGGCATGTCAGCCTGGATATTTTTGTAAAAACTTAAAAGTGAGTGTGAGATCATATAAATAGATCTCCTCACTTCATTTTAACATAATACTTATGGGATAATCATAAAACATTATGCATTTGTTCTACTCTTCTTAGGGCTCTTTGGAGAGATGTGCCCCTCTTAAGGGAGATTTTCTGGGTTAATGCAAGCTTTTTCTAGTATTCTTTGGTGAAATTCTTTTGCAAAGTGATGCTTGGATTTTTTGGCTAAACACGAGCACATTGAGGTTTGGCTTCTTATCTCTTTGTTTGAATGTTGGTAGATGATGCATGTTCATGACTAAATGGTAGCCCTAGTGTCGTATTTCTCCTAGAATAGGCCATTTCCAACCTTCTTGTCACCTTAACAAGTTGAGGCACGTCTTCTTGTGAGAGTCCTCTAGGATTTTCCCTTAGTTTTTGTTATCACCCGCCTTGTAGTTTCCTGTGTGAGGTGGATCCAGGATGGATGGTAGAGGGGCAAGCAACTAAGGGGTGGAACCACGACTGCCTAGACTCCCAAATGGATGGTTGTCACGCCAATCAAGGCAACCTTCACTTTATGTTATCCTAGTCCAAGACAACAATGGGGGAGACCCAGATTTGCTCCCAACAGGAGAGATCGGACCTAGACACCAAAAGAAGATCAGATGGGGCTTCAGGGTACTTAAGGTGCAAGGTAAATGGAAACCCTAGCTCTAGGGTTAAGGTACTAGCAGCAGATGGAGATGACCACTGTCTTGGGAAACGTAACTGTGACAGGGTGAGCAAGAACAGAGTTGGGACTGCCTAGTACCAAGGGGACAATCTCAGTGAAAGATAGGTGACTTGAGTTATCAGTAGGTGTTGGCAAAAGGAATAGGAGTGAGGTCAAGTTGGGGCTAGCACTAGATAGGAGATCAGTGCCTTGTGTGCATTGGGCAATGGAGTCAGCAGTAAACCAATGTTTCAGAGAACCCACCTGGGAGACACCTTGATCTACGAACCCAGAAAGTAGTTGGTCCGGAAAAGCTAAGGTACAGGAAACCCAGTTCAATGGATGGCTAGCGCTAGGGCTTAGGAGGACAGATCTGCAGTTCTAGGGTTACCTGGAGGCTAATGGCTTAGCGTTGAAGGAGAGAAGAGGTCAGGGTGACCTGATCTACAAGCCCAAATCAGAAAATCAGCAGAAAAATCAAATCTGGAAAAGTCAGAATCTGATGAGGGGGGCTAGGAGGCTGAAAACCAATTTTTCAGATCTAGGGCAAACTGGAGAGAACTAGCTCAGTGTTGGGGGTGTTTTGGAATGCTCGGGACCCGATCTATTTGTCTATCTTGTCAGATTTCAGAAAAACTTACTTCCAGAAAAGTCTAATTTTCAGTGAGGGCGCTAGGGCAGTTTCAGTCATTTTTTCAGATCTAGGTCAAATGGTCAAGCAATTGGACAGCGTTGGGGTTGATTTAGACTGTGTGAGACCCGATCTATCCGTCCGTGAAGTCAAAATTCAAAAAAACTCAAAACCCTAGCAGGTCAATTTTTCAGTGGGGAGTTATGCAGTGTTTTGTTTAAAAATCAGATCTAGGTCAAACTGTGAGGAATATGACCAACGTTTCAGTTAATTTGATGAAGGGGAGGCCCGATCTATGAAACCCAGAAATGGTTTGGCAAAAGATCGGACTATTCCCAAGTTTATTATTTTTTAGGGTTTTTAGTGCTTTAGGAGTTTTTAGAAAAAGTTGAAGAAAAGCAAGGTACAATGGAATAAGATTTGAAAAAGAAGAGACCTACCTGCTGGATCTTACCTGGAAATGCTTGTAGAAGTCTGTAACAGTGACGATCTTTGCTATCCTGATCAATTCTGGAAGATCCCCATGATTTCTATGGCATATGCAAGCTCGAAGCCACCAATGCGCCCCCTACCCTGCATGAGCAAACGTCAACCATATCAGATTTGCTAATACAAGATAAAGAAACTGAATGCTACAAGACAGTAAAATGAAGTAATCATAGATCACAATGAAACTAATGAAACCCCCCTGATCCAAGACGAAGAGAACCGAGCGAGTTGAGGTCCCCCTACAAAAACGCTCCAGCCAAAACGCTAGCCACGAAAAATATAGATCTCACGAGAATTTCCACAATGTTAGGAAGCTGAAGACTAGCTAATCATCATTTGAGCACATCAGATGCAAAGCAGATCCAGAAAAATTTCCACAAAAAAGTCTTTCTATTATTTAGATCCAAGAGCCAAAGACCCCTTACAAATGAGAAGCTCTCTCCTTTAAATAGAAATGAGAGAACCTCAATCATAACCAAATCCTAACCACTTTCAAAACAAGTGGTTAAGATTAAAAGATGAAATGTTCTAATCAATGGTTGAAATGAGCTCAACATACAATACATGGATCAATATAACCATAATTTATCAAAGTGGATTAACCCACCCAAAAAAGGTAACCCACTCAACAAGAAATAAATCAAAGCACATGGTTGGTCCAAGGAGTGTTTGACTAACTCCCTTTGGGTGTCCCCATGGCACAATAAATAATATAACAATTTAATTCTTTGACTTTTGTGCCTCCTTGAGGAAATCGTGAGCCTCCAAAAAGAGCTCCAGAAAATAATAAAAAATGCCCAAAAAATAGGTGTGGGCCCAATCAGGAGTTGCAACTGCTGGAGAAGGCGCGGAGGACATCACTCTCATCATCATGGCTCATCCCATGTCATTTCCTTGCCTTAGTAGCCCAAATCGATTTTTTCAATAGCCATTTAATCATTTTTTAATCTGCCTCGGGAAACGTGAACCTGCCAAAACAGCCTCCTAGGGTGCCTGCGTTGCCAAACTGAGCGCACCAGGTTCTCTGGGATGGGGGTACTATGGTACAAACAAGTGGTTACACCCCTATGTTCCATACAACGCCCTAGGAGATCCAACTAAAACTTCTCCCTACTCAGACATATCAACCTATGAAGAAAACTGCATCAGAAAGGCAGAATGAGCCTGATCATATTTGCAAGTGCCCGGAACTAGAAATAAACTGTCTCATTAGACTTAGAGAGTCCAAATCCATCTAAGGTGTATACTCATACCCCTCATAGGTCTCTATCTAATCATCAACCATATCCAATAAACAATATAACCCTCTGTAAATGATCGGACACCAATAATAACTCAGACTATTATCCATCTGCTGCAAGTGTTAAAAGGCTAAGACATGCTCTACAACTCATTCAAGCAACAATCACAACAAGTAGCAATCATTTCACTGGCGGTACATCAACAAATACATATATAAGGCTTTATTTATTATTACTCAGACTTAGACTTTCAAGACTATACTCACTTCATAGCTGTAGTCATTTTGCTAGTGAAGGGTGAAGGATGAAATTGACAAGGCTAAGGCAAAGGATGACTTCCTACTCAACATCATGACACTTCGGAGATGGAAAGGGAATACTCACTATAACCAATGTCGGACAAACAACAACACAAGGAATGGGTGAGTTGTTTAGAGAGTGCTTATTCAACTTAGGCATCATGACTACATCAAGCTTGATCCAAGTTCATTAGGGTCATCATTTTATTCCATGGCCTTTTTGGCCTATATGACCCTTTTGGGACTTCACCAGTGCTTAAAAGCACAGCTAATCGCAGCTTTCATCTGGGACACATTTATTTTAATAAGGTCAGCAATTTTTGGATATAGCATATTTTAAACCATTGCTTTTTTAGACCTTTTCTTATACTCTTCAAGGAGTATTTTAGCATTTCATTGCTCTTGCCCTTTTTACATATGTTAAGAAACACAGTTTTATAATTTTCATTTTCCATGGGCGCATATTCAATATTTTCAATACAGGTAGTACATGAGCTTTCAGTTTTAGCCAACAACATCTCAAGTGACCAAGGGGAGTTCTGCACAATGCCAAACATCGGGACAACCAACCAGAATGATTTAGGCATACAATCCAACTTACCAAAGGCAAGTTTTGTCACCAACTCAGAGCCGAGACACAATATAAACAGGGAGGCTTGTCCAACAAAAGTTCTAGCGGGGAAAAAGGTCCTCCATGCCATAAGTCAAGAATTCAGTTGGGTTGAAAACTAAATTGGAAGGTAATGGATGGGTGGAGACAATGAATGATGGAGCCAACACTAGCAAGCCAAAACAATGGTGGGAATGACTACCTCTATTCTCCTTAAGGAGGGTAAAACCAATGAGTATAGATCAAGAACTTCCAAGTCTAAGTAAGGACATCAATACATAGTACAAGATACAACCAAGTCCATATAATTATGATCGCTAGATCATGATACCACAAGTTAATACATGTCACAAGACTCGGTATAAGAGCAATAATAACCATAACACAATATAAAATGCTGAGTCATAACCATGCAATATAATCCTATCTGAGACACCATCTGTCCAATGAGAAAGAACTGATATAAAACTGGGCATCAATGACTGCTCTGAAATGACATAAATGGTTACATCGGTCCTCAAATCTGAGTGTCTTGAGACTCAGTCCTGACATGGGAGAGTACAATAGTCCACTAACATAGTAATGATCCATCAAAACTGCTCATCTCAGCATCTCACATGTAATAAGAGATCTGGCTGAAAAATGTACTGTGTCTGAAAAATAGAATATGGTAGCCTGGCTACTATATATGTGATAACAGTTTTCTAAGATAGTTGTTTGACCTAGGATTTCTTCCTCACTAGGTAAGCCATCCTCCCTAGATGCCCTAGGTTGGGTATGGCTTTTGTTAGGGTTAACCTCCCTTTGTTTTCACACCTTTTCTCTTGTAAAACCTAGCCTAGGGTGAGTTGTAGGTTAGTTTAGGTTAGTTGGGATTAGTGTTAGATTCCCTAAGCCCTTGCTGCCCTAAGGGAGTCTGCTTGAAGTTTGAACCCTAGCCTACCCTCGCTGCCCTTTAACGTATGCCCTAACGACCTGGTGCTACCCTCGCTTGTCCTTCTTCCACTCCCCCACACCTTCTCTAGGGCCTCTCTCTCTCTCTTGGCATCATTCCCTGGTGTCATTTCCCTACCTTGACTTCCCTTTAAATCCTTTTCTAAACCCTTGACAAACATTCCCTACCCTCAGCCCTGGCTTTAGATAGCCCTAGGGGCCATTTCCCTACCCTCAACCTAGATTTAGATAGCCCTAGGGTCCATTTCCCTACCTTGGTTTCCCTCTAAAACCATCCTAGGACCTTCACTAGGCCCCCTTCCTTCTCAGCTTCCTTTCTTTGTCCTCCAACCAGCCCTAACAGACCTCAAGTCTGTCCTTTAGGGCATCCCTAAGGTTGTTCCTAGCCCTCGGACCTATTGTTATCCAACAGGTCTCCTCCCTTCGCTAATCTCTCTTAACCCTAGCCATAACTCCCAAAAGGCCTCGTGTCTCCATCCTTCAACCATTTGTCGCTTTGCTGCCCTATCTTCTCTTCTTGGCTGTCTTTTCAAGCCTCCCTTACACCCTTGGCTGCTCCCCAACCTAACTTCTCTATGCTTTCCTTTTCATACTTATCCTACAACCCTGCATACAAGGAGACACAAATTGGTTAGAAGGTCACTTTACTGATGATAATCAAATGTTGAATTGCTAGTTCAGACAACCACTGAAAGTGGACTGTTCATATCCTTTACTTTCATACATACAGTCTGTAATTTTATTCGGAGATGGCATGATTGCTTAGTAAATGCTTGGTTGTATGGTTGTATTCGGAGATGATATGATTGCTTGGTAAATGATGCTATGATTTCTTATCTTATAGTTAACACCCGAGTTACCACTGCTGTCAGAATATTAGCATGCATGATTGATATATACTGATGTACACACCAAATATACATATAAAGTTGGGTTTTAATACAAACAATAGTCTTACAATAAGATGATGACTGCTACTTACATTGTTGCATACTATTTATGATACTGCTAATAATAAGTACATACAATTTGCTTTCATACTAGAAATAATGATATGGTAAGTATACACATTGGTGTTATCTACGCTAGGTCTGTTATGAATCTCTAAACAACTACTGCTATACTTAATACTGACATGCATATGCACATGCTATTGTTATGATTGGTGTTGCACAAATACTTACATGTTTGGAGAATTACCTTTTTATGTTAACTACATCCCACTCTTGTTTATTTATGGACAGAGTAGTTTATTTGCTAAACCCTCTTGATTACAAACTAAAGTGAATGTACTGACCACACTTATGCCATACACACAAATCGTACATCTTCTTTACTCATTGTCTTGACTCCATTAGGCACTGGTCGCTAATTCCACTTGTTTGTAAGATACATTCGTGCGTTTAAGTGTCTTTTGCAGAGTTGTAATAGGGCTCTCCCCTAGGAGGCTTAGGATTTCGAAGCAGTTGGGAGAAGTGACTAAGGTGATAGTGGTCACTTTCTCCACATGTGCTTATCGGTGGCTTGGACTGCCGGTTAAACCGGTAACACCTCCTGTTACGCCTTAGAGTGTCTGAAGCATTCCTTCTAGATGTGCCATAGTGAGGGGTTTCTTTTTCTTTTGTAAAGGCTAAGTTTTTGGGGCTATATTATATATAGTGTTGATTTTGCGGCTAAATATCTCTGATCAGGTCATGGCAGGTTCGCTTGGTTTTTATTATAGGAACTGTTGGCTTAGTGGCATTGATGATTGCCTCTTGATGGGAAGAAGTCCCCTATCTTGTTGGGCCATTTGGACCATGGGTTGGTGGTCGGTGCTTCTTGGGGTGGGTCCATTAAGACACATGACCATACTCATTTTTTGCTTTGTAGAGGTGATTGCACATGCAAGGGTTGTCATACCTGATTTAACACACTTCATTTTGCCCACTTGGACCTATTGTTTTGATAGAAAACCCCTCCTCCTGGTCTCTAGACCAATGACGTCATTCCTTAAAGAAGCCTACATTGTTAAAAAGGGGGGCATTGCGGGACAAGCATCTGTTGGGGTTAGGTGGGGCATGACTCCCTCCTTTGGGCTCACCTTGAACTTGGTGGAGCCCAATTTCACATTTTTATTGCTATTTTATGTCATTGTGTGGTTTAGTCCCCAAGTTTGTGGGTGCACTAACCCAATTTTTTATATTTGTCATTAACTTGTAGGCTCAAATTTGTAAAAGGTTGAGGGGTTGTCTCATATAAATCAGACATCCTCACCTCATTTGTAAAACATGGACAAGGGTTCAAATTATGTATTCTTTTCTTTTCCTATTGGTTTATGAGAGCATTTGAAGCCAAGCGCACTTCTCTTGGGATGTCTGTTTCTCTTGCATGAATGGTGAATGGAAGGATTTTTGGGTTTTGACAATCACATGCTAAGTGAATGCTAAGAATAGTTGTAATAACTCATGCTCAAGGGTGACCTAAGGTGCATCTCCTTGCTCATTCCTTAGTTAATGTTGTAAGCTTATCTCCTAACCTTAGTTTAAACTTTAACGTCATTCTTGAAGTGCTTTGGGCTAAGGTAGGGTTTGTTTGCTAGCATTTTGTCTACTTGCTTGAGGAGACCTTCCTATCAAGGATCTCTCCATAGTTCTATTGGGCCTTGGAATCCTCTATTTATTGTAATTAGGGTTTTGCTACCTAACCATAGAGGTTGCTAGCTTTCCCCTGGTTGCAAGTAGTGGAAACCATCTTAAGAGGAGGGATATTAGCCTTGATCTCTCATAGCCCTAGGGTTTGAGACAAGAATTTAATACCCTATCCTTCAACTCTCTTCTTTTTTATCAAATTTTACACGTTTTATTTTATGCATAGAAATATATTTACATTGGAGAAACCCTAAAAATCTAAATAAATTAAAAATCCAAAAATAGTCATGAATTTGTTTTTTGGTCCACCCTAAAAATTTGCCCTAGGGGTTTAGCCACAAACCCTAGAGGGCATCCTCATTTGAAGATGTGCATTGGGATTTGTGAAACCCTCATAAATTGTTAACTAGAGGGTGTTTGATATTTTTGTTTTATCCTCCAAGTTTGCCCTAGTCCAAATTATTCTCTTTTCCTTGAGAACGCACTTTTTGGAGTGCTTGCCGTGGGAAGTGCGACATTGCCTTGAGAAACATGAAATTGCCTCAAAAGGCGTGATTTTATTTGATAAAATGATTAACTCCATTTACATATGATTCTTGTGTCTAGATTTGATATTGTTTGACTCCGATAAGGCACTAATCATAGCTATTAAGGTTTCGTGGAAGGTATTTGTGTCTTGTTGGTGGTTGCAAGTATCTTTCACTGATTAGGATCTTCCCATGGGTTTTCGAGTTACTCGAAGTGTGGATAGGTTAAGCTCTGGTGGCATTGGGTTTAACTCTCTCCCGAGCTTACCTTCACTAGCATTAAGTATACATTGCCTTGATTTGCAAAGGGATGCTAGTTTGGGTGGTAACATTTTTGGGCGGTAACCTCAAAGAATAATGGCGTCGTTCCATTGAAGAGGGATTCCTGGGTTGAATCCATTTATTTTTCAGATACATCTAACATCTTTCATGTAACTTAGGTACGTACTAGTTTTGTACTTTGGTGAGATTTGTTTTGATCTAACTTGTCAGGACTCACCCGACGACTCCACTGAAGAAAAATAAAGAGATGCTCTACAAGAATGGGTCCAAGAGGTAAGTTTTGCTTTGTACTTTGATAGGATATTGTTAAGGGCCAACCTTGTCGGTCCTATTTGGCAACTCCATTGAAGAAAACAAATCAAAGAAGTGCAATTCAAAAGGAAAACAACAAGCCTCAACTATTAATAAGAAGATGATATGGTGTCCTTTGATGAAACATGGCTGCACAATTGATATTGTCCATTGGATTTCTCAAATATTCCGGGATATCCAAATTGGCTAGGTAAACTTGGGTGGCCCAAGTTCATCCCAATATTTCATGAATACGAAGATACAGTTGGAGAGCTATTGTGAAATTCGGAGAATTTCTTGTGGCATGGGATATTATGGATGAGGATCTTAGAATGAAGACATTCGTAGACTCTCTTGATTTGCAGAATAACAAGGGTGTGGGAGATTGGTATGATGAGCTTCCTCCTAAGGAAATACCTTCACTCTTGCAATTGGTCAAGAGTGGCTGCCTCGTAAATGTGCCTATATAGGTGACCAACCCGCTACTAAAAATCAGCCAAATAAACAATGCCAAAGAGTTGTAATGCTAAGCATAAGTTACCATCTATATTCCTAGTTATTTAGATGAGGGTTTGGGCATGGAAAGTTCATAAAAATGAAAAATAAACAAGGATATGATAGCTGGGTTGTATTTATGCCTTTCTTAGCATAAAATGACCCCACTGTATTAAAAATCAGATCTGTAATCACCCAGAACAGCGAAGTAAAATAGATTGCAAGTGGCTAAAAACAGAGATTTTAATGGCTAAAAATTTATTCTAAGACTAGTTCCTATCCTAGAGGACCAATGGAGCCACAAATTATTCATTTAAGTGAGAAATGAACCCTCTAGATATACCTGAAAGCTACAGCCATCAAAATCAGTCTAAAACCCCCCACATGCAATACAAAAAAGGTTGGGAAAATTTGTAAATATTTTGACAAATGGGTTTTAGAGATATTTTACCAAGGATCCAGGGTACTTACTTTGTTCCGGATGTTCGATGGAGTCCGTTCTCCTCACTCAACAACCACCAAGTAGATCTCAGCAAAGAAAATCTCACTCCAAGTTTGGCTGTATTTGTTTTCGGTGACTCTCAACCTACAAATGCCCAAGAAAATAATTAGCAAGTGAATCAACAGAATAACTAAAAGATAAACTCAGCATTTACAAACTGAAATAACAAACAAGAGGCAAGAAGAAATAGCAAAAAATATGATAGCATCTAAGCAAATCGATTTCATCCACAGAGATCCCCTTTGCCAAGAAACCAAGTTGCTATAGGAAAAATCAGCCTCCTTTCCTGCATACAATCACAAATAAATCTCCCAAGCAAGTAATGGCTAAGATCTAGCAGTGGTAGAAGCTTGGCAAGGAGGAAAATCAATCAACATTCATCGAAGAGACAAGAGATTTGCACAACATGAACTCTGGTTTTTACTAACTGCTGAAATGGGCCAAAAGTACCTACAATAGAGAGCTCACTCTCTTTTATAAATTGAGAGTGAGCAAAGTCCCTAATACAAAGTGATGGACGGTTGAGATTACAAGTTGAGAGGAAAATATCAATGGCTGAGATCTTTTCTCTCTTTCACAATTTATAAAATAACTGAAAAATACATTTTGGTGGAGGGGAGCGAATTGCCTCCTTGAGCCCAAGTATAATGAAATAACTCTCAACTGGTAAGTGTTTTTCATCACTAGGGGCCACTAGGGGGTCCCCTTAGTGATCTATTACACTTTTTACATCATAAAAAATGTCAAAGTATAACTCTCAATTTGCTAATTTCGCCCCTTAGAAGAGGAGTGCTCCCCACCATAGTTACATATATCGGCGATATATCGTCCAGATCATGATATATCGCTAGTCATTCCCCTTGGCGATATATCGCCACTAAAAGATCGCTACATTTACAACATTTTGAATATATCGTGATATATATATATATATATATATATATATATATATATATATTGGGAATATATCACGATATTTTGGAAAATATCGCCCTACTAAAAAAATGCATGGAATTTGGGAAATAAGTCCGTGGGTTAAGTTGTTGGTAGTGTTATTAAAACCTGAGATATTAAATTATTAAAGTAATAAATGGTAATATTAAATTCTTAAAGTAAAAGGATAAAAAATGAAAGATAAGGAGAATGTCACTTTTACTTAAATTTTTAACATTACCATTAATTGTTTCAGGATGTTTTAGAGTGGTTCCAACTTCGTTGGACTTCATATGCAAAAAGTAGAATTTCAGATCCCATTCAAAATTCAACAGAATTAATAGTTTTCAGGATTTCAGGATTGCAATGTTCCACTGGATTCTATCATGTATGTGGGTATAGGAGTGGCATTTAATCAAGCACATCAACCCCTCTATGTACTTTGATGTTGGTGGTGTTGATTGTTGAACTCCTCTATCACGACCTTAATAAAAATAGACCCTTCACTCAAACAAAATCACTTATTAAGCTTGTGAAGCCTTTTCTACCTTATTTTAGTGATTGGGTTAGGAAGTTTCATCAAAATAGGGTGTTGAGTCTGTTGACTAATGTACTTGGAGGATCAACTTCGAGATTTGAGCTAGATGCAAGGGTGAGAGTCTAAAGGAGGGGGGCATAGGGTGTTGTTTATGAATAGGATCCCGATATAGGCAACGATTTTGATGATATGTAGTTATGGGAGGGGACAACTCACATTCGCTTCCACCTTAGTCCTATTACCTTTCACCATAGCTCGAGTAGTTGGCGTTTCCATGTTGAAATGTTACCTAGCAAAGTGATTGTTCACCTGGTATTGCCTTGGGGTGGACAAGGTCACTTAAATAATGGACCCCTTTGTCATTAATGATTAATAAAGTGTGATGTACTTTGTGTTTGCAAAGTGACTTTATTTAATCATTAAATGTCATAAAGTGAGATGTACTTTATGTTTGTAAAGTGACTTTATGATTAAAGTTCATAAAGTGAGAATACTTTATAATTCAAAAGTGACTTTATGATAAAGTTAAGTTGTGGTTATATCCTAAGTTTCACTTTAATGGAAAAGTGAATGGGTTTTTAATTAATGAGGGTCTCTCCTAAAGTTAATTTAATGATCGACTTAAGTGCACATTAATGTCATTTATTAAATCATAATGGAGCACTAAATGAGAGCCATTGATCTAAATCCATCTTAGCCATTGATTTGGAAAGTTGATTACCATGAACAAAAAGGCAAAGGGCAAGGCAAATGGAATTCATTATTCACTTCACTCATTGAGATTTTGAGGAGAGGAGAAGAGAGAGCAAGAGGAGGGCGAGTTTTCCAAGGGAAGAGCATCAAACCCTTGTTTAATTTCTGAGAGAGAAATTGACTGAATAAGGGCACGATTTCCAAGGGAGCACTCAACATTTATTGCAGCCATTAAAGGAGGCCATACAACAGAAATTAATGGAGGCTGTACAGCAGAAATTAAGGCAGATTGTACCAGCATTTATGACAGCCGTACAGCAGCAAGAGGGCATGGAAATCTAGGTGTTTGATCAACATTTATTGCAGACCGTACAGGCACAGAATTCGAGGCAGATTGCTGGTCATTTAATGCTGGCCGTACAGTGCAATTAATGCAGACCGTACAGCAGCAGTGGGCATGCATTTCTAGGCAGATTTGTGTGCACACTTTCCGAGAGGGAAAGCAAAGATAAGTACATGCTGTTTGTATTTAATTTTTGAAGCTTAATAAGAAGAATTCTCTTGCACAGGTTTTCCCCGGAGGTTGGGGTTTTGTCTGGACCGTTGGTCATTTCTGTGTGTTGATTTTTATGTGCGTGACATTTAATTTTCTGAGTTTAAATGCATGACTGAAAATTAATTTTCTGAGTTGGTTGAGAAATTGGGAAAAGTAATTTTTCATTCCAAGTGTTTCATGTCAGTCAAATTTAAAGTTTAAATTTGTGCATTTTGGGTTGGGCATTAAACTGAATGCAGAGAAGCCAAAAGGCTTGAGATCGGGTGGGGTTAAAAGCAGTGGTTATAAATTTGCCAAAATTTAACATGGTATCAGAGCCATAACCAAAACAGAAATCAGAAATTTCAATGTGGGCCAGAAAAATCAGATTTGCAAGTTTTCAGTGGTTTGGGGTTTGAAAGTGTCAGTTTCAAGTTTCAGTAAAAATTCTTCTATTTCCAGTGTTGTTGGGTAAAACAGGGCAGCCATGGTGTTAGGGCTTAGAGTCGAAGACAGGTTAGATGGGGTGGCAAACTTCAGTCCATGGAAGGCTAGGATAGCCTTGATTCTCGAGGAGAATGAGTTGTGGGACATAGTGGTCAGTACTGCAACAAACCCTGTCACTGTTCCAACTGATGCTACATTAAAAACAGCCTTCATGAAGAAAGATGTGAAAGCAAGAAGGATCATCTTAGATGCTGTTAGGGACCATATCATTCCTCATATTTCAGGTAAGGACCATGCTCATCAGATGTGGTCGTCTTTGACGAACTTATACCAGAGTTCAAATGAGAACAGGAAGATGGTGTTGAGGGAGAAGTTGAAGAACACAAAGATGAACAAGGGAGATAACATGATTTCTTATCTTACCAGGATCTCACAAGTTCATGATGAACTTGGAGCGGTAGGTGAGAAGGTGGAGGATGCAGAGTGGGTTCGGACAGCACTGAATGGCGTGGTAAAGCCATGGATGGTCTTTGTTGAGTCTGTGGTGGCTAGGGAGCACATGCCTACATGGGATCGTCTGTGGGATGATTTCGTGCAGGAGGAGACTTGTAGGGGTTATGTGCAGGGTAGTTCTTCTCACAGCAGGGAGGATGAGGAGAATGTAGCATTGGCAGCAAAGGGGAAGAAGAAGAAGTTACACAAGGGTTCGAAGAGTGGAACCAAGCCTAGTATAGGTGGAGGTGAGCAGAAGAAGGACTTGAGTCAGATCAAGTGCTTCGCCTGCAAGAAGTTTGGGCACTATGCAGGTCAGTGTCCGAACAAGAAGAAGAAAGGTAAGCATCAGCATACAGCAGCTTCAGCAGAGATGGATGAGTTCTCATCTCAGTTTGAGAATGAGTTCTCATTATTTTCAGGATGCACAGAGAGTACATCATTTACCAGCAGGGAGTTGGTGGGTGATGATGATGTTGATCAGGTTCAGTGTTCACTGGTTGGACACTCATTCAGTGCTACGGCCACTACTGCCACATGGTACATTGATAGTGGGGCTTCGAGCCACGTGACATGTGTTCGAGAGATGTTCACCGAGATGACTGAGACTGGCTTGAGTCTCGAGGTGGTGTTGGGTGATGACACTACAGTTAGTGCAGTTGGGCGAGGGACTGTCACGTTTCAGAGGGAGTCCATGCAACCCATGACCTTGCGAGATGTGCTTTATGTCCCAGGGCTAAAGAAGAACCTTGTTTCAGTTTCCATGATCAAGGACAGAGGATATGGGTTGTATGTCCTTGATGGGAAAGTTCATCTCTTTCCCAAGTCAGCTGGACCATTTGCTTCATGTGCCATTGGAGTGAGATGTGGGAAACTGTACAAGATTCTCTTTTAGCTACACTATGCATTAGCCCACACCAGTAGCAGTAGTGTTGAGACTTGTGAGTTGTGGCACAGGAGGATGGGCCACTTGCATTATTCGGCATTGAGGTTGTTGAGGGAGATGTCGACAGGTCTACCTTAGTTCAGCACAGAGTAGGGTGAAGTGTGCAGAGGGTGTGCTTTGGGAAAGTACACCAAGACTGCTTTTCCTAGTAGTGACACCAGAGCAGGTGGTTGTTTGGACTTGATACATTCAGACTTGTGCGGGCCCATGTCTTCAGCTTCCATATCAGGGAATGAGTATTATGTTATTTTTATTGATGATCATTCCAGGAAGACCTGGATCTATTTCCTGAGAAGTAAAAAATCTCAGGAAATCCTGTCACGGTTTCAAGAGTTCAAAGCTCTTGTGGAGAACCAAACAGGTAGGAAGATTCGGGCACTCAGATCAGACAATGGGGGTGAGTATACCTCCAAAGAGTTTGATGAGTATTGCAGACAACATGGGATCAGGAGGCAGTTGACAGTACCATATACTCCACAGCAGAATGGAGTGGCAGAGAGGAAGAACCGTTCGGTAGTGGGTGCAATTAGAGCTATGTTGCATGATCAGAGTCTTCCTCTTTTTCTTTGGGCCGAGGCTTGCTATACTGCTGTTTATCTGCAGAACAGGAGTTCGCACCGAGCAGTGGGGTGTAAGACTCCTAAGGAGCTGTTCACTGGAAAGAGACCTGAGATAGGTCACTTTCGGATTTTTGGATGCCTTGCATACTCCCATGTCCCTTCTGAGAAGAGGACAAAGTTGGATCCTACAGCGGAGAAAGGCATTTTTGTTGGATATGACGAGACTTCGAAGGCTTTCAGGATCTATCTTCCCTCGCAGAGGAAAGTTGTTGTGAGGAGGGATGTCAGATTTGAGGAGGAGAAAGCCTTCAGGAAGCCCATTGACTCAGAGTTGGGGGAGCAGCAGGTTGCACCTCCACAGGTGATGGGTGCACCGAGTCAGGTTTCAGGTGTGACTGAGTCACAGGTTACAGGTACATCCAGTTCAGGGACTCAGTCTACAGGGACCACTAGTACAGGGACAGATTTAGTTGATACTGGTTCAAGGTCGGCAGGTTCAGGTTCTCCAGGTATAGGCACTTCTTCATGCAGACAACAGTCTGATGAGGAAGTTATGCAGGAGTTAGCTTCTTCCAAGAAACGAAAGCCAAGTTGGCTTAAGGATCTTGTGAATGAAGCTGAGCAGTCTGTGGGTCCTCCCAAGAGGGAGATCAGGGAGAGCAGGGCACCAGAGAGATTCTGTAGCTATATGGCTATGCTGACTACTACCATTGATTCTGAGCCTTCTACTTTTGAGGAGGCCAATTCCCACCAGGTTTGGAGAGATGCCATGATGGAAGAGTACACTTCCATCATGAAGAATGATGTGTGGGATATTGTTCCGAGACCAGAGGGGAAGTCAGTGGTGACTTCCAGGTGGCTCTACAAGGTGAAGAAGGTTGCAGATGGCAGCGTGGATAAGTACAAGGCCCAGTTTGTTGCACGAGGGTTCTCACAGGTCGAGGGAGTTGACTATGATGAGACATTTGCACCAGTTGCCAAATTTTCTTCGATCAGAGCAGTGATCTCCATTGTTGCAGAGATGGGTTGGAGGATTCATCAGATGGATGTGAAAACCGCTTTCCTAAACGATTTTCTACAGGAGGAGGTCTACTTAGAGCAGCCACAGGGCTTTGAGATTCATGAGAGAGAGTCTCATGTGTGCAAGCTGAAAAAGGCCTTGTATGGTCTGAAGCAAGCCCCTCGGGCTTGGTATTCCAGGATAGACTCTTACTTGCTTTCGATTGGGTTTTGGAAGAGTGAGGCGGATCCCAACCTGTACTACATTGTGGTTGGTGGTGTTCCGCTCATCCTTCTGTTGTATGTGGATGACTTGTTCATTACTGGAGGAGAGGACCTAATCGAAGCAAGCAAGAAAGACTTGGCTTCAAAGTTTGAGATGACTGATTTGGGTTGATGCATTTGTATTTGGGCATGGAGGTTCAGCAGGAGGAGGGGCATGTTTTCTTGAGTCAAGGGAAGTATGCTTCAGAGATTCTGAAGAGATTTCAGATGACAGATTACAGGCCTATGTCCACACCTATGGCCACCAACCTGAAGGAGCTTTATGCTTCTGAGGGAGAGTTGGTGGACCCTACTTTGTATCGGCAGCTTATTGGTTCATTGATGTATTTGGTCAACACCAGACCATATATGTGTTTTGCAGTAAACACTCTCAGTCACTTCATGGTGGAGCCCAGGAGAGTGCACTAGATTGCTGCAAAACATGTCCTGCGGTACTTGGCAGGTATGGTAGATTATGGACTAGACTACAGGAGATCTGATGGAGTGGGATTGGTTGGATTTACAGACTTAGATTGGGCAGGCAGTGTTTCGGATCGGAAGAACACTTCTGGTTGTTGTTTCAGTTTGGGCTCAGGTATTGTGTCTTGGTTCAGTAAAAAACAGAAGTCCGTGGCATTGAGTTCAGCTGAGGCAGAGTACATGGCAGCCAGTCAGGCCAGTTGTGAGGCCTTGTGGCTTCGCAAGTTGATGGTGGATATATTTGGTCAGCAGATGGGGCCCACAGTGATACGTTGTGATAATCAGAGTTGCATCAGGCTCTCTGAGAATCCAGTGTTTCATGATAGGTCCAAGCACATTGAGATCAGGTATCACTCCATTCGTGATTATGTTCAGAGAGGAGCAGTCCTGTTGAGGTACATTTCTACTGATGAGCAGGTGGCAGACATTCTTACCAAATCCTTGAGTAGAGGGAAGCATATTTATTTTAGGGATAAGATGGGAGTGGTGAAGAACACTTTCCTTGGTAAGAGGGAGTGTTGAAATGTTACCTAGCAAAGTGATTGTTCACCTGGTATTGCCTTGGGGTGGACAAGGTCACTTAAATAATGGACCCCTTGTCATTAATGATTAATAAAGTGTGATGTACTTTGTGTTTGCAAAGTGACTTTATTTAATCATTAAATGTCATAAAGTGAGATGTACTTTATGTTTGTAAAGTGACTTTATGATTAAAGTTCATAAAGTGAGAAGTACTTTATAATTCAAAAGTGACTTTATGATAAAGTTAAGTTGTGGTTATATCCTAAGTTTCACTTTAGTGGAAAAGTGAATGGGTTTTTAATTAATGAGGGTCTCTCATAAAGTTAATTTAATGAATGACTTAAGTGCACATTAATGTCATTTATTAAATCATAATGGAGCATTAAATGAGAGCCATTGATCTAAATCCATCTTAGCCATTGATTTGGAAAGTTGATTACCATAAACAAAAAGGAAAAGGGCAAGGCAAATGGAATTCATTATTCACTTCACTCATTGAGATTTTGAGGAGAGGAGAAGAGAGAGTAAGAGGAGGGCGAGTTTTCCAAGGGAAGAGCATCAAACCCTTGTTTAATTTCTGAGAGAGAAATTGACTGAATAAGGGCACGATTTCCAAGGGAGCACTCAACATTTATTGCAGCCATTAAAGGAGGCCGTACAGCAGAAATTAAGGCAGGCTGTACCAGCATTTATGACAGCCGTACAGCAGCAAGAGGGCACAGAAATCTAGGTGTTTGATCAGCATTTATTGCAGACCGTACAGGCACAAAATTCGAGGCAGATTGCTGGTCATTTAATGCTGGCCGTACAGTGCAATTAATGCAGACCGTACAGCAGCAGTGGGCATGCATTTCCAGGCAGATTTGTGGGCACGCTTTCCGTGAGGGAAAGCAAAGATAAGTACATGTTGTTTGTATTTAATTTCTGAAGCTTAATAAGAAGAATTCTCTTACACAGGTCTTCCTCGGAGGTTGGGGTTTTGCCTGGACCGTTGGTCATTTCTGTGTGTTGATTTTTATGTGCATGACATTTAATTTTCTGAGTTTAAATGCATGACTAAAAATTAATTTTCTGAGTTGGTTGAGAAATTGGGAAAAGTAATTTTTAATTCCAAGTGTTTCATGTCAGTCAAATTTAAAGTTTAAATTTGTGCATTCTGGGTTGGGCATTAAACTAAATGCAAAGAAGCCAAAAGGCTTGAGACCGGGTGGGGTTAAAAACAGTGGTTATAAATTTTCCGAAATTTAACATTCCATATCCACCCCAGGCTCATCTAGAGCACCCACAAGACCACCTATTGCTTCTAGAGGAATTTGGTTCCCCTTGCCCGTAAAAGGGGTGGAGGGGATCGATGATTCGTATTATTTATGATTGTACTATGTAGTATCTAGATGCCTTGTGAGTCTCATCTCACGAGATACATTTATTTTGATTATTTGAGGTGATTTTGTATCATTCTATCAAGAACATAGTTCAGTATTTTCAATTTATCATCGATATGTGATCATGATCCCCCATTTGACATCTTATGCATCTTATATATTAGTTGTATTTTCATATTTACGTAGTAACATGTTTATAAGATGTTGCTGTTGCTTTAGATGTTAAAAAAATTGAATTTTTTTTGTTATATTTGTATTTTTTTGAGGTTTTACGACATTTGCCGATATTTTCATCGATTCTGCCGATAAGTTACATTCTGGACCCTCGGCGATATATTCGCCGACACGATATGTGTAACTATGCTGCCCACCATGAAGTGTCTTGCCAATTATTGAGTGTGTGATGATGGAATGGTAATCTGATGATGAAAATGTGTTTAGGACCTCAAACTAAGACAACCTAAGTCATTGCTTTCCTTTTTTGGAATCTTGTTGCCATACATTCCAAACCATAGGAATTTTTTTAAATTGGACTTTGGGATAAAAATAACTATTAATTGGATCTTTGACTTCCCTTGTCTGAGATGAAAAACTGAAGCCATAGATGAGTTTCTTGACCTCAAAAACCATAGGATTCACCATTCTTGTGCCCAAATCCAATCTGAAATTGCTTCTTTGAAATCAGCTCCTAATATTTGATTTTTACTTGGGATAAAATTCTAGACTTTGGAAAATATTTCCAATTTTAGCCAATTAATTCGATTCTGCCACATGCTATTTGGAAGGGTCCAATTGGCCTCTAAATAATGAGAGATGATGTCTGATAAATATGTTGGTGTCCCATGCTGCTGGTTGACCCTTTTGACTAGGTCACACTTGGGTTTGACCAAGTCAAAAAAGTCAAACTTGGTCAAACTTTGACCATGTTGCAAAATGATGGGATAATCATGTGTATAACCTGTAGAGGTGAATCAATACTTAAGTTATAAGCAAGATTGACAAATAACTAACATAAGATCATACCCTACAACATGTGATTACCTAAGTCACAGGGTTCGCCGAACCGCAAAAAAAATTTGAAATTCATTCAGGTTCGCCGAACCTAATGTCAAAGCTGAAGCCGAACCCGAACCTGAAGGCGAATCTAATGTCGAACCTAAAGTCGAACCCGAACCTAAAGGCGAACCTGAAGGAAATTTTTTTTTTACTGAAAAAAATTCAAATTAAAAAAAAAACCACATAATACCAATAAATTAAATGTTGTCTATAAATTAAATGCTCTCTATTTATTTATGTTGTCTATGAATTAAATGCTCTTTATTTATTTAAGTTATTTATAAATATAATGTTGTGTATAAATTAAATGCTCTTGATTTATTTATGATGTCTATAGATTAATTGCTCTCTATTTATTTATGTTGTCTATAAATTAAATGCTCTTTTAATTTGAAATATCATACCTGTAGTCTACATAAGAACACACCAAACAACAAGTAAGAACATAGATTTACGCCTAAGAACAAACTACTGCTGTGTGAAGCATGTAAATCCGTTGTTAAACCACAAAAACCTACTCTTAGAAGCACAAATTTGTAAGTAGAAATGTCATAAACAACAAGTATATATGACGAAATTATGAATAGTGACCTAAGTGCTTTGAATCCTATGGGCGATGGGGGGTAGAAAATTAGTTAAGGGGGAGTATATGAAGAAAGTTTATATATATATAGTCGAACCTCATCCGAACCTCATTAGAAAATTCGAACCTGAACCGAACCTAATCCTTGCCAAACCCGAACCCGAACTCGAATCGTGTGACCTAGGTGATTACCATGTGACTCCTCATATGACATGTTAACATAACACATAAACATAACATCACATAAAGTACAAGAAAATGAGTTATATATATATAATTAAAACCATCACTTAGTGTTGTAAATATCATCCCTCCTCAATGGGTGGAATGGGTGGTCAAATAGTTAGAAGGCTTGGATAGGTGAATTGTTGATTAGTGGAAGCCATGAGTTTCTCGTGGAGATAAGGGATATAGGAGACCTCTGTGACATTTGTTAGTTTAGCAAACACTAGGGAACAGGGTGTCTCACAAATGGATGATATGCTTAGAAGGTACCCCTTTGACTCTAGCAAGCCCCCCTTTATTTCACTTTACAACTTTTTGCCTTTTCATTCATTTTTTTCTTTTGATGCTTTTCTTTTCTTTCTTTGGATATTTCTTTGAAGCACTTTATTCATTTTCAATCCTTTAGTTGGATAATGATAGAAAGGTACTAGCCCTAGATTTCCTTCTAGGCACCAGTTATGACACAACCTTAGCTCTGTTACCAGCCACCGTCCATAGATGTGAGTTGCCATAGTAATTCCTTTTTAGAGCAAGTAGGCTTAACCTCTTAATTTATGGAGTACCTACCCTCCCAACTACTAACCAATTTCAAGGATGGGGAGCACTTGTTTCAAGTCTAGGTTTTAATCTTCCAGTGATTAGACCACCTAGGCATAGAACTCAACATTGGTAGCTATTCCGACATGAAAATTAAGGTTTTTTATAGCTTTGTCACACACATTAGAGGTGAGACACCGGGGAATACATGGAGGCCATCCTAACAAAGAGGTCACAGAGGGAGAGAGTCCTCGTGTCACTTAGTCGTATCCAAATCAACAGGGTTTTTTATATGCAAAGCGGAGTGAGTGGAATGGGGACAAGATCAACATGGGAAACCAAAGGGCCAGGTAATGATCCATGCAACATTGTGGAGACTTGTCAAAGAACAAAATGTATATAACCCACAAACTAACACAAAATGTGATGCAATGTTAACGCCCTTCTCATCATACTTATCAAATAATCACCAATTATAAAATAAATCCTAATGCATGCCAATCCATCAATATTATATACAATCATCCATACAAATAAATGTCCTTAGGACACACTGTCTGGTACGTGTGATGAACATAGAATACATCATAGGCACACATTGTGAGGAACTATAAGTCAAATTCCAATTCGCTGTCCAATAGTGGAGAAATAAACTATATGCAAGGTTCCAAAATGTATGGCAAGGGATCCCAGAATCAGTAGGTGGATGACTTGAGGCCCTACTCTGAAACTTTTCCCACTCAACTGATCTAGTTGTAATCTCAAAAATGTATCTCAGCCATATGCAATTGATACTCTATCTCTGAAACTCACTGTCAGGGACCCCTAAAAAATCTGGCCTACTCTGGCAGAAATGAGTAAACCCCTACATAATGTGTGATAGTGAAACCCTTAAACAAAATTTGCTCCAAAGAAAGATATTATCAATTAAGCTCCAAAAGAGAGAAAGATCCAAAGATCCAACCATCAATTCAAATGAGGAATTAGCTCTCTTTATACATGAGGAGCTAAACCTTTCTTTATAATAAAATATCATTATTTCCTTAGATCTAGCTTAGGGTGGGGTAATAAAAACCCCACTTGCTTTTAACAAACTCCTAACAAAGCATCCGCGAGATGTAGAATAGTTGGTGGTGGGGTATGGTTAAGACGCCCCCTAAGCTGAAAGGTCGCCGGTTCTAATCCCGTCGGATACCAAAAAATCCAACCATGTTAAGGGTTGGTGCGGTCCAGGCCGGGTGCGATCCCCGGGTGATTTTGACGACTTAGATGCCCCTAGTTTGTGGTTACTTAGCCAATGGCAACCGTGCTAGTCAGGGGGGTTCCACCACTTTGCCAACAAAAAAAAACAAACTCCTAACAAAGCAATAAAATAAAGTGGTCAAAGTCGCATGTAAAATACATCCTCAACATCAAAGGAATGCTCCAATAGCATGTACAAGAGAAGGGCGTTGCCATTTCCAAATAGAAGAATTACCTACTTATGGTTTATCTCCCCTAAATCACAGCCAAGAGAGACGCCCTTCCTAAGATGACACAAGAACCCTTTCAAAACTCCAAGGAAGCATCATAATTGTTGATCTATGTATGGAAGACTATGTTTATGATCATCCAATGTTGGACTAGTAGCTGCGTGAGGATCATCCTCAAGTCGACCCTGCAAAAAGAACAAAAGAAATATAATAAAAAAATGTATTTTATTATTGCTAATTGACAAGTCGGCCCCAGTAATCATGTCAAGTTGACCCAGTTAAAAAAGTGGCCCAGAAATTGTATAAATAGAAGGCGCCCTCCTTCATTTTGTCACAAACTGCAACTTGAGCATTGCAACAAGTTCACCCTCTGCTAAGAGAAGTTCACTACTGCAGTTGGAGAGGATTTTTCTATGGTTTCTCCATCTTTGGATAAGGTTTTCTTATTTTCTCTTATTTTCTTAGGGTTGTGCTACTACGATCTGGAAGTACTTTATCTCTAGACGATTATTTTCCCTTGGAAGGGCGAGCTTGGGGGTGACATTGATTTGTCTATGGTTGGGAGATGATCTTTGTGATCATTGTGGATAAACGAGCTCCACTCTTTGTTTTGTTTTGTGCTTTGATATTTTTCTAGTGATCTTGGTTTTGCAGTTGTCAAATTCTAATATGGTATCAGAGCGGTGCTACAAGAAGTCATTGTTTAAAGCTAGGGCTCCACATCTTGGAGTGTTTCTCACCTCATATCATCCCGAAAGAAGCATAGGGAAACTCGCTCTCCTAGGGCACATCTTTTTATGGAGGCCAAACTCAGTTTGGTGGAACTTCAATTTTTGAGCTAATACTATAGGACCAAAACCTAGGGTCTCTTGGATCTATCTCTTCAGTCCACAAAACTGACTCAACCTTAACTTGCTCCAACTCGCCTCAATAGGGCGCATTCATCTGTGGCTTCAGTTTTGCAATCCACCACACTTCATTCGTGACCTAGCTCCTGCTAGGGTTTCTAAAGTTGTTCCTGATTTTGCAGTAAAGATGATTGGGATGAAGTTCGAAGATAGGCTTGATGGGACTTCAAATTTAAGCTCATGGAAGTCTAGGGTTCTTCTTATACTTGAAGAAAATGATCTCTTGAAGTTCATAAATGAGAATGCTCCAGAACCAGAAAATGAAGCCGAGAAGGCTTAGTGGAGAAAGAACAATGCTAGGGCAGAAGAATCTTGGTAGATTCAGTGAAGGACCATTTGGTTCCTCAAATCTCTGAGAAGAGGATTGTTAGGAAGATGTTTAAAGCCTTGAAGAAGCTATTCCAAGATAGCAATATCAACCATGCTCTTGCCCTAAGGAATCAACTGTCGAACCTCAAGATGTCAAGATCAGAATTGGTTTCCTCTTACTTTTTGAGGATCTCAAAATTGAAGAATCAACTAAGCACTATTGGAGATCCAGTTAGTGATAAAGAACTTGTCATGAACACTCTTAATGGTCTCCATCCGTCTTGGGAAGCATTTATTCAAAGTCTTGTTAGGAAACCAAAGTTACCTAAGTTTGATCGTATATGGGAAGTATGTATGCAAGAAGAGACAAGACTTGTAGTGAGAAGCAGGATACATGGCACCCAACACAAAGAAATTCAAGCCCTTACATTGCATGTCAAAAAAGGAAAGGGTAAAGGGAAAGAAGTTTCATGGCAAGAAAGGCAAGGGTGGAAGATCAAGTCCCACTTTAGAACAAAAGAAGAAGAAGAAGGATCTTTCAAGTATCTGTTGCTACACATGCAATAAACCCGGACACTATGCCATAGATTGCAGAGATTCAAAGGAGGCATGAAGCCTCAACTACAGATGTTGAAAATGAAACCTCTTAAAAGAAGCCAAAGAATGAGGATGGTACGAAGTTCTTCTTCTAGAAATTCCTTTGTTGAGGCGATGAGATGAAGACCTAGGTGGCGATGGAATACCATCATATGAAGATCAATGGACTCTGTTAGAAGGCAGTGGGAGCCCCCACAAAAAATAAAAGATAAGTATTTGATTTTACAAGCATTGGTAGATTAGATTTGGTTGTTTTTTAATATGTTTATGGAGATATAGATTCCTAGAAGTTGTTGAGCATGTAAAATGGTTCTTTTATTGATAGTAGGCTCATGTAGTATAATTTAGCCCATAATGCTGCACAACACTTCATGGACTCCTCTTGGATGACATCTCCTTCTAACATGCTTAGAGTAGTGCACACTCTTGTTTGCATGTTATAATGGAGACCGCTAGCATCCAAAATGTTTTTACTATAAATTGTACCTAGACTATAGAGTACAAGATAGGACATCCAAAACAAAAAACTAGAAAATGTTTTTTTTTTAAATTTTGCAGATTGTGATGGAATCATGTACAAAGTAGGGTAAAGAAATATAAAAAACATATAATAACTAAATTAGAAATAAATCAATGAAGATCTGAATAACATGTCTGAAACATAGACATAAACCATATACATACAATAAAGAACTTTAGTTGAGCCCACAGACTTAAAAGCATCTCATGATAAAAACTTTCATCAAGAAATGAAGTTATACGCAAGGTAATCAAATTGATCATAAACTCAAACCAAAAATAAAACATCAAAACATGGCTTATATAATATCTTTCATTCCAAATAAACAGTCTTCAGAAACTTACTAAGAGTTTGTCATATGTGCCTCTGATACAAAGCATAATAGCATCTAATCCCAAGTCCAACACAAAAACCTCTAACCTTTTTACCACTAGATTGCCCCTATTTATATTACAAAAAAGACTTTCAACAGTTTTTAAATGAGATCCACTTTTTAAGGAATCGAATCTTTTCAAACAGTTTAACAAAATGAAGAAGTTTCTAAATATAGAAAATTAACTCCTAAAACTTGACATGAAATTCTATCTTAATATTTCATTAAAACCTAATTGACAGCTAGAATATTATCTTCAGATTTGGCGAGCTGCCTCTGCTAGCATGGTGAGTCCATCCAACGCTTGTGATATTTTAAGAAGATGAGCCTGCTCTGCTTCTAGTACTCTGACCTTCTTTGACAATTCTTCATTATGCTTGGTTAAGTCTTCAATCTGGTTCTGTGCATTTTTCTTCCTCTTTAAGGCCTACTTCGCAACTGTGATCAGTTCTTGATAATGACCATTCACTTCCTCCAAATCTCTTCTTAATCTTCTATTAGCCTGCATGAGTTTGTCATTTGCATCATTTAAATACTCATTCTGAATTTTATATTGCTGTGATGATTTCCTGAGATTTTCGACCTCTGAGCCAATTTTTATTTCTTCCTAATGTATTGGGCTTTCTTCCTTTTCCGAGGTTAGGGAAACCTCCAGTTTTTTAATGAGCAAATCTCCCTGTATTTCCAATAACTCCCTTGGCTCTTCTTCATTTATGTCTTTTGTTGTGGATTCTGTATAAACAAATCTTGAGCTTGACCCAAATTCAAAGTTTGGAAAACTTTCTTCTTCACAATTTCTTCCCACTAGTTCTGTTTCATTTTGATTATTTTCCTTCGGATTTATTTTTAAGTTCTTTCTCAGTTGAAGACTCTTCAATTGTCATAATCTGCTCATTCTTTAATTTAGGGTTTAAAACCCTTTTCATATTCAACCTTAACTTGTTTGTTGGCCTGGTTTTGGGCCTCCATTTTGGCACTTCTAGCTTAGATAAAGGCTCAACAACAACTTCAATGTTGGTAGAAGGAATCATACCTGTTTCTGATAATTTTTTATTGATGATACGAGGAGTATCAGGGGCTGACGAAAACTCTTCATTGAATGATGCTGCAATCTTTTCTTCTGGTACATGCTCCTGTTCCGGTTCTTTTAGCTCTATTGGTTCTTCCTCCAAGTCATCTTTCAACTCTTCAATCAGGATTTTCCTCAACCTTTTTGTGGTGATAGTCTGCTTTCGAACTTGATGCTTTTCCTGTAGGCTTTTATGCCTGCCAACTGATTTTTTAGCTTCTTCTTGATTTGGGATTTTCTCAGGTGCAAATCCAGACCAAAACAAAAATGCTGCCAAGAATGATTCTTCTTTTTAAGCTTTGTCAATATTATTAACTTAACCGGACCATGGTGAAAGAAATACTGATTTGTATGATCTATACGGACTTTAACCCTATTAGACATTTTAATGCGGCTTTTCAAAAAGAAGAAGGGTAAATTTATCTTCGACTGATCATTCAAATGTAATAGAAACTTGAAATGATATTTATACATAGTAGCAAACCTTCCTTCATAAGTTATGTAACGCTGAACAATCCCAATAACTTCTCTCCATTTTGGTTTTACTGTGCTGAGTTGAATGCCCTTGTTCCAATCCAGAGATTCGAACCCAGGAAACCGAAATATATTTGGGTCAAACTCGAAAGGAAACTTTTTAAACCAACACTCCCCTTCAATGGCTAAACCAGTTGCTTTTGATATCAATTCTTTAGTTAATTCGATCTTTAGGGTTTGAAATTCAACACAAGAATTTGAACAATTTTGCACAAAAGATCGAGTAACCTCAAATTATAACCTGTAATCTTCTCAAAGAATGAAAACCAACCAACCCTTCTGAATAATTTTGCACACTCTAGAAAATCCTCCGCCTATTTTGTGCTAACCGGTTCCAATTTGCATAGTTTGCCACTTTTCTTCATTTTTAACTCTCTACCAGATATCTACTGTGTCTGAAAAAGAGCTCCTTTCGACTAGCAGATAGATGTTTCGATGCTCTGTGATAGTGGGAACGTGGAGCTAGGGTTCACCCATATTCTTTGTTTTCAAAGCGACTGATGTAAAGAACTTGTGTTGACAGATGTAACATTGTCCCTGACCAAATCTAGGGCTAATCTTTTATGAAAAATGATGCATGAAACTGAACTTGTACTGACCATAATCCTTAATGATTCTCGGGATTCCCACAACGCTCGTATATGTAGAGTGTAAATGACTTTGCTGCCGAAAAATATTCTCTCATTTCTCACTTTATGAAATGCTCACAAAAAACCTTTGTGCATGGATTAGTAACATTATAAGAATTGAAGACAAAAAGGAAGATTTGAAATTTATAAGCCAATGTCCAATAAAAAATTCAACAAAGAAATAACTAATAATGAAAAATAAAAACAAAAGACAAGACAATGAAAAATTAAAACAAGGCACAATTTCAGCTGTAACATCTGGCTCTAATTGGGGGATGGAATCCTCCTTGTGAGGTTCCAAGATCATGTAGATTAGTGCCTTTCTGAAATCTGAACTGAAACCATCCTGTTATTCTTCTGAATTTAAAACTAACACTTTGCTTCCATTGGGCTGGAGTCACACCGATATATACAATGAATAAAATGATTAATTTTTTCAGAGCATGTAAAAGTGTTTTAGGAACCGCCCATTGACTGGGGTTGAAAGTTCCTCACCTTCCAAATTTTGCAATACAAAAGTATTATTACCTAGAATTTTAGAAATTTTGAAAGGCCCTACCCATAAATTATCAAACTTACCATGTTGACTATTCTGATCCCTTCGTGCATCCCATTTGAGTACCATATCTCTTGTTGAATTTTTAGCATTAGCGTAAACTTTAAAAATTTGCAGATCTACTTAAACAAACCAGTAGTGCAGTAAAAACACATTCATCACATCGGCACAGATGGACACAATATTATTCACTAGGGAAACCTTCAAGGACAAAAACCCCAAAAGCATTAATACCTCATCTCGTAAATGAGATGACTCATAAAATTCTTCAAAAAGTTCCTCAATTCTAGATCTGGAATTTACCCACAGTACTGTAAAATTTATCAGTTAAAATCAGACTGATAATTTTACCCACAATTTCCAGAATTTGCAAAAATTACAAATTTAGGGCTTTTTAGAAAACCTGAGATTTTCTCTCTCTTGCCCGAAATTGACAGAGGTTGCCCAAGTCAGATATGATTGTCACTGACACTTTGTACCCTTCTGCCGTACAACTGTACGGATCCGTACGGATCTGGTCAAACCTACTCGACTTACCTTTTTCTGCCTGATCTGACCTTCTCCCTGCTCGGCCTGCCTATTTCCTGCTGCCCACGGTTTGCTCCTTGCCCTACTGCTTCCCGTCCTCTCCTTCCTCTGCCTGTGGCCACAACAACCCTGTTAGGGCCTGCCTTAGGCTGCCCGTGGGCCAAACCCTCACGGGTATGCCTAAGAGAGGTTGCCCAGGGTGCCTACGGTGAGCCTGTGTGCTGGAAAGGGCCATGCCCTAAAATGCTGCCCCGGAAAGAGAGCAGGGCTACCCAAAGTCTCTGCTGCCCAAAAATAATACTCAGCCTGAAAAAGAGAGAAAAGACAAGCAGCCCGTGAGGAGAGAGTGTGTGGGCTGCTTGGAAAAGTTAAAATGCTAAAGCTAAAGATGACTGTCAAAATCTTGCTGAAGCTTAAAACCCTAGCTGAGGCAAAACACTTCTTCAATAGAAATAGAAGCTTCACCTGTTAGATCAAAACTTGTGCGTATAATGAGAAGACTTGATCTTCTTTTATAGCCTTTGTTCACCTGTAAGTGGACAAGATTAGGAAAGATAAAAATAATAATATTTTTAATCTTTTCCTAATTTCGCTTTGACTTTTACCAAAAAGGTCCTTTTATTTTTTCCTTTGACTTTTATAAGAAGTCCTTATTTATTTTGACTTTCACTTGTGGTCATTTTCGTGTGGTCAACAATCTTTATTTATGTTGACTTTTGATTTTGGTTTTTTTCCAAGTGCCCCTGTGGTCATTACCTGTGGTCCTTTTTTATTTCAAAAGTACATCATCATAAACCAAGAGAGTTATTAATGCTTTTATCTCACACATTGTGTAACACCTAGATCTGGTACTTGGGTAACTTAACCAAGGGTAGGTAATCCTTCGAGAAGCATACCAAGCCCATAGATCAAGGGTCTAAGTGCCACACAGATGCCTAGACCTACTCTAGGGCTTACAATGTCTTCATTCTCCAGGAGAATGGCTACTCAGAACTAAGCTGAGTCTACCAGTCCCAGACTGGTCTACATCGTGGTCCCGGACCAGATGTCTACTCAACACAAGGTTGAGTTTACCTAGGGTAGAGCTGGGTCTATATCATGGTCCCAGCCCAGATATCTACCATTCAATAGAATGGTCACTCAACACTGGGTTGAGTTTTCACCATGGTCCCAGACTAGGTGGTCCCATTCTCCTAGGAGAAGGGCTCTTGATGCTGCTCCGAAAAATCAACATCTCCAAGGAGAAAAGTATCTTCTTTGATTCTTTTATCGAACTTTTCTTTTACCTTATCCCTGTAAGCTTGTCCCCTTTCTGCTAATGCTTCCCTTTCTTGTTGCGGTTCTATCAATGAAAAGATTCTTCTTTGAATATCATTTGGCTCCTCCTCATTGTCCTGAAGTAGTTTCATTACTGGAATTCCCAATTGAATAGGAAAAACAACATCTGTGCCATAAACAAGATGAAAAGGAGAAAATCCTATTGCTTTTTTAGTGGTTATGCGATTTGCCCAAAGAGCATACTTCAACATTGTGTCCCAAGACATTTTATTCTAAGATAACATCTTTTTTATACTATTAATGATATTTTTGTTTGTTGATTCTCCCAGCACATTACCTTGAGGGTAATAGGGCGTAGAATGTTTAAGTATAAAACCATTTTGCTCACAAAAATCAACCATGGCTTTTGATTTAAAGCTTGTGCATTATCAGTCACTAGTTTTTTGGGACAACCAAACCTACTCAAAATGTTCTCTTGTATGAAGTTGATAATAATCTTATCAGTTGCATTCCTAGTAGGAATCGCTTCTACCCACTTAGTGAAGAAATCTGTGGCTATTAATATCCATTTGTGCTGTCAACTTGAAGCAGGATTAATTTCACCAATGAAGTCCAATCATTACTGTTGGAATGGAGCATTCACTGCAATAGGCTTTAATGGTAAAGACTGAATTTTTTGTTTTCCAACAAATTTTTGACACTAAATGCGAGCTCCAACTTGTTTATAAACATCTGAAAATAAAAAAGGCTAATAGTATCCATATTTTAAAATTTTAAAGGCTGTAGCTTTCCAATACCTATGACCCCCACAAGCACCTTCATGTGATTATGAAATAACCAATTCAGTCTCTAATTTTTCCAAACATCTGAGTAACAACCATCCTGGATCTTTCCAATGTAATTGTTGACTTACTAAACAATATTTAGTAGCTTTCAACTTTAAAGATCTGCTTTCTTTTTTATTTAGATGAGAAGGGCATTGTAAATGTAACAGAAAGTAAACTATATTAGCATACCAAGAACAGTTTGAATACTTATCCATAATATGTTCTTTGTTTTGCTTTTCTTGCAATTCATCTTGTGTTGGTTGATTAGCTACCAAATGAAGGCCCAAAGCTTCACAATTGGAATCAGCTAAAAGTCTTGCCAAACCCTGTCCTTTAACCAACTTAGTAGGTATGATCTCAACATCGTACTCCATGTTTTTTGCTATCCATCGACCTCTTTTCCCTTCACTGTTAGGCTGTATCAAAATCTCCTTGACTGCAGTATTAGGTACATAAGCTATGATTTTAGAATGCATAATGTAAATTCTAAAAAATTTCAAAGCTTTTACCAACGCATAAGCCTGTTTCTCCAATGTATTGTATTTCAATTTTGAATCTCTCAAGGTCTTACTAAAAAAGGAAATAGGTTGTTCCAGTCCTTCTTCATTCTTTTATAAAAGAACAACTGCTATAGTAGCTTGAGATGCAAAGGAGAAAGTCAAAAAATCCTTTGAAAAATCTAGGCTTTGTTACCACCTAAGTTGTACTTAGTGGTTTTTTATCAAGTGAGCCTGGTGAACCGAACAAGGATAATTTGTTCGGACTTCAGAAGACCTTTGGAAGTACTTCTGGGAAGTGCTTGTTGTACTATATCACATGTTCATACCCCATGGGGGAATTGTAATAAATGTTCTAGCATGATAGTGTCTTTAAAAGACTCGGTCTCTTAGACTTTATTTGTCAATCCGATCAGCCCAAGGTGTTTTTTCCCTTGGTTATTATTGGTTGTTGAATAAACGATTGATAATTTCTGAGTTTTTCACTCCATACCTCCAAAGTTGGGGTGGTCGGCTTGGCATTTAGGCCTATTGAGGTTATTAGAGTCTATGTGTCAATGTATAAACATGCTAGGCATCATGGTTGAGTCATATGAACATGTCTAAGTCCCCCTAAGTGTTTTCAACTTTTTTATTTTTCTAATTTTTTCAGTGTTTTTTATTAAAATTTATTTTTTCCAAAACTTAGGCTATTTTTTAATAGTTTAATTGGAAAAATTGATTTTGTAATAAAAGTGGGCCAAATAATCAATTTCAATCATGTAGGTGCTCATTTTCAAGCTAAGAGCACCATGTAAACCCATGGACCCACTATTTCCTAGTTTTGAGTGATTTTCCATCACTCAGGTCAGAAATCCCCAAAAAATCAATTATTAATTATTTTAATTAATAAATTGATGAATAATGGAGCAAATCCAGAATCCTAGATCAGGGGATTCTCAGTCGATTTGATTGAAATCAGTCAGATTTGAACCAGATTGACTGGATCTGACAAATCCTTAATTGAAGGAGGTGATCAAATCAGATCCAGAGTTGATCTTCAGCAGCCTTTATGGGGAATTGCGCCCTCTCTCTCTCCTCCACACGTGTGGGCTCTCCTGGAAGCTCTGTGGACCGATGTGTCGGTTTATGGGTTGATGTGTCAGCTCAATCAACCCCCCGGTTGACAAGTAGGCTCAGTTCAGCTTCAGATCAGCATTCATGGACTCTCCCTCAGCTGCAGTGATCTGTCTCCTTGGGATTTGCGCCCCCCCCCATGCTGGATCTCCTGGTTTTTGTATAAATAAAAGCACAAGCTGCCTCTTCCAAGCTAGTTAGAGTTGGATTGAAGGGTTTGCTATTGTAATACTGTTGTAATCTTTTGATTGTTGGAATAAAGAAGCTTTGGAGGCCAAATGGTGTAATGCTCTCATGTGTGTGGATTAAGCATTGTCTTACGGCTATTGATGTTGCTGGCTTTTCTCTCAATTTCTGCATCTGAACCCTGTTTGGCTTGAACGATTCAGCTGAATCAATAGGAGTATAGTTGGGCAAGTAAGGTTACTTGTTTTTTCTATATCTCATAGCATATATGTTTGAAGATCTATATTATACATGTTTAATAAGGTTATTTGCATGTAATTCTTATCTCTTTTTCATATATATATATCCAGATCTCATGAGGTTTCGTGCAGGATTGTGTGTTTAGCTTTCAGGTAGAAAGGATTGGATGAGCTGTGGATCTAGTTTGACTCCACTGTACATCCAAAAACTTTGTGAAGGCGTTGCCTCTCTGCATTCCACTAACAAGTTTCCATTGCAGATCCATCCAACAACGGGCCTTTCCCCTTCTCTTCCTCCTTTCTATTAAAATCAATCTTCTGGTTACCTGTCTCTTCCTCTTATGATTAGATCTAGTTCTAAGAATTGAATATATATTGTTAGATCTAGTTTATAAGAGTATTGCTGCTTAGATTTATAATTTCATAAAGAATATCATTTCATAAAGATAGATCTAGGTGTAGGAATTTCTTTTTTTGCAAGTAGCTAAAGCATAGATCTAAAGCTTGCTCATAAGGTAGTTTCTTTTTTCGTTCTTCAAAGATTTAAATTCTGCAAGAAAAGTGCATATCTCATTGGCTGTCCAAACAACAAGCCAAGATCCCAAGGAAAGCTTGCTTTCCTTGGTTCCTTTTTGCAAAACTAGATTAACCCCTTTTAACAATTTTTTACTTAGTTTTTTTCAGTAACTAGCGTGGTGACCCAAAACACTTCTAAAGTGTGTTTGGGTACATTTGATTTTAATTGCTCATTGTTTTTTAGCAGGTCTAACAAAAAGAGAAGGAGACTCTGCCCATTTTCCAACTCTTGGACGAACCAGAGCTTCCCGGAAGCTTCCCCCACCGCCGTGTTTTGATTTTAGCTTGTTACAAGCTTGTTGTAAGCCTTTGGATCCCAGAGAACAAGGACCAAAGTGCATCAATTTCAATTTGCTGATATTGTAAATCGTTGCTAATAAAAACAAAAGATCTTTTCGAATAGGCTCTTTCGAGCCTATTCACCATCCCCCCTGGGGGGAATTGCGTCCGTGTTTTTTTTTTCTGCTTTTCGTTGATCTTTTTTTAATTTAGCGTAGTTCTAATCTGCAGGGTAGTATACTTTGATTTATAATCATTTCCATATTCCATATCTGAGGTTTCAAAGTAATTTTAATACTTATCCCATGACTTCCCGATTGACCCGAAAGGGGAAAGAGATGCGTGGTAGGACTAATTAAAAAACCGGCATTGTGTATTTTTGTTTTCTTTTTCATCAACTATTTCATCAGCTATAATAAAATTAACCCCTCCTTGATTCCCCGATTGAGATCCACTTGGATCGAAAGAGGTTCCTGGAGGGTTTTCTTTTTAACAAGAACACCTATCTTAAAATTTACTAAAATTGACAAGACTCTGGTGTGTATGCTCTGCACTTGGCTGCGGTTCGTTCGATCAGTCAAGCTGCATCAAAAGCATTTGGGTGACTAGAATAATTAGGATTCACTCTTCCAAATTGACAAACCATTAGGTGAAAATCCAACACCTCGATCAAACCATTACGGTGGCAAAATACCCAAAGGAAGTGGGAACTCTTGAAAAGTGACCTCGGGGCGCCGATCTTTGTTACACCTGTGGGTGCATTATGAACAATAGCTTCAGAGACTCCATTCAGCCCACATATTCCTTGCGGGTAGCCGTGAAGGTTTAGTTTTGGACATACTCCAAGTACTCTCGGGTATATCTGGAGTCCACCCCTTTGCGTAATTTTAATCAACTCATATTTCACATTAACTTAAAACGTACCAAGAGGCAATCGCAAAACATTCACTCCAAGCACATGCAAGTACATGGATTATCTTTTGACTCCATTTTAAGGCACTGGCTATTTTCTTTATATATATATATTGTGTCTCAGCATTGTGCTTTCGTGCGCTCATTTGTATCTTGTCATCTATGGTTGTTTATGGTTAAATTTCAAACTCCTAAGTAACTCATTCAATTTAACATCACCATACTAAATAATTTTGCCTTAGTAACTTAATAGGGTCTATCCCCCTTGGCTTCGTTAGGAGTTGAGCCTAAACGAAGGAGTCAAGAACAAGGTGATAGCCTTGACTCGAGACTTGCCTCCAAGGACACACCGAGTGGCTTGAAGATTTATGCCACGTGACCCAGGTGTGTGAAAGGCGGCAACAGGCTTACCAGTACTGGAGCTTCTCTGAGAGCTTGTTTGATTTTCTCAAATGAAGATCTAGCCTCAGCTGTCCATTTCACCTCCTGACCCTTTTTTAGCATTGAAGTTATTTGCTTTATAGTCTCTGCAAAGTTAGGAATGAACCACTTCAAAAAGTTTATCTTCCCAATAAATGACTGAACATCTTTTTTACTTCTTGGAAGACTGATTTTAAGAATAGATTTGACCTGCTCAGGATCAATTTTAATTCCATCGGCTGAAACTAAATGACCTAAAAGCTTGCCCTCATGAACAACAAAATGTGAATTTTTAGGGTTTAAGGACAAACCGAACTTTCTGCATTTCAAGAATGTTTGTCTAAGATGCTTAAGATGTTCTTCATTAGAATTGGAAAACACTGTAATATCATCTAGATAAATTACCACAAATTTTTCTTTCTCACCAACAAAGGCTATATCCATAGCTCTTTGGAAGGTTGCACTGCATTCATAAGACCAAAAGGCATTTTATCGTACATGAAAGTCCCCCATGGAGTAGTAAATGTTGTTTTCTCCCTATCATCTGGATGCATTGCAATTTGATTGTAGCCTGAGAACCCATCAATCATTGAAATTCTTTGAGCACCCACCACCTTCTGTAAAATCTGTTCAATCTTAGGCAGTGGATAATTATCTTTAAGTGAAGACCTATTCAAATTACGAAAGTCAACACAGCCTAATTTCACCATTTTTCTTACGTACTGGCACCAAATTGGCTACCCAAGAAGAATATCTGAGAGGCACTATAATTTATGCATCTAATAGTTTTTTTACCTCTTTTTCTAAAACTGGGAACAATGTTGGATTATTTCTCCTCAATTTCTGTCTAAAGGGCTTAGTGTTTGGCTTTAATTGAACCTTGTGTTGGATTATACTCGTATCATAGGTCTTCAAGTCCTCATAGGACCATGCAAAGATATCAAGAAATTCCTGCAGCAATTTAACATACCTATTTCTTTCTCTAGCTGAAAGTGCTTTAGAGACTTTAACCATCTTAGTTTGATCCGCGGTACCAATATTGCAATTCAAAACATTTTCTTCTGATGACTGCATAGTGGGCTTCAACAAAGTATCATCTTTAGAAAATAATCTTTCAAGGAGAACAAGACCCTTTGGAATAAAGTTTCTTTTCAATTCAATCATATTATGGTCAACAATTGAATTTTCAGAGTATGTAACAATATCATCAAACTCATTATCTCGATCTTGATCAATCAAAGAAGTAGAGAACTCATCAGTCAGTTCCAAAAATTTCTTTAATTTCTAAATCATCTTGAAACCCCTCCATTGTTTGATGTTATCTGGCACTAAAGGTCTATACTTAACTTCAATAGGATATTTCAATTGAGTTTGTTTTGGAATCTTGAAATAAGTGGCTACCAAGTCTAGGGAGTCTGTTGTTTGGTTATGATCCCTAGGAATACAAGATATATTGAATGCTAGAAAGAAATTATCTACTATGTCCCATACTTCATTCCTGTATACTTTTAGCAATTCCTGTTTTACTTGATAAATGTCCTTCACTTGCTGAATCACTAATTCGGAGTCGCCAAAAACACTGATCTGTTGAATTTCCAAATCCTTTGCAGCTCTTAATCTCAGTACTAATGCTTCATATTCTGTTGTATTGTTAGTTGTCTAAAATTCCAATTTGTACATCAAACAAATAATCTCCCCTCCTGGAGAAATGAGAACAATTCCAGCTCCTGCTCCATTAGATGAAGAACCATCAAAGTACATTTGCCAAAATTCATCCTGATTTTCAGTATTATGTCGAACGGGTACTTCCTTTTCCACTTGCAGAACACCAGCTATATCTTCATTACTCAAATGCAACATACAAGATCCTATATCTTCTTCCACAGCATAGATTGAATGATTTGCAGGATTGTTGCTATCACTTACCAAATAAGCTAACTGTACTTCTCAGTATAATCTCTTGTGCTCTCCCCCAAAGACTGGAATAGTACCATAGGACAGATCCATCTCTAAAGTACCTCCTGTTATCCACTAATTCTGCACTTAGTGGATTTCCAGTGAGCCACCAGTTATTGAACATGATGCATGTTCATTTCCATAGTTCAGAGGTTCAGTTTGTTCTAGAGTTAGCCAATTTTGGCTAGCCTTTTTCATTTTTTGTCGAAATGACCATGCCCCATGGGGTTGTAATAAAGTGTGCTAGTAGGGGGGTCTTGAGTGGCTTGGTTCCCTTAGACTTAACAATCAAATAGGGTATTCCAAGGAGTTTCTTCCCTTATCGATTATTTCTTTTCCTTTAGCCGAGTTATAATCGATGAGTTTTTCTCTTGCTACCTCCAAAGCTGGAATGCCCAAATTTGGCGATTAGGCCTTGGGGGGTTATTAGAGTCCAACATTAAAATATGAACCTACTAGACACTATTGGTATGTTCCATGGTCATTTCCTAGGTTCCGGGATGCATTCAAACATTGTCCAAATTTTTTTTTTCCCGGACGTCCTTGGATTTTTCATTTTTTATTTTTTGACTATAGAGAAATAATTAAAATTTTCAATTAATTAAACCATTAAACCATTTTGCCTATGGTTTAATTGAAAATTTTCAAATTGTAATAATTAAGTGGTCTGGGGGTGGATTTTGACAAACCAAGACTTGTTTTCTAAGCCAAAACACTCATTTAACCCCTAGACACACTTATCCTAAGTTTTAAGTAATTATTTATCACTTAAGTGAAATTCTCTCCAAAAAAGGAAAAAAGTGAATAAAAAATTAGAAAAAGGGAAAATATGGAGAAAAAACACATCTCTAAATCAGTGGGAACTTGTCCCAGACATGTTCCAAGTTAACTAAGGATGATGTTGGGGCTAATTGGAGACCAAATCAAGTCGATTCCAATCAAATCCATGAGGGGGCGAATTTCTTCTTAAAGGGGCACATTTAGCCATGATAGAGCTCACCTCTTGTTGTATATGTGTCATAGAAAGAGGTGGGGGTGACCTACCTTATGAGAGGTGTCATTTACCACCTCTAGTTCACTCTAGTTCGCCCCCAATCATCTCAAAAAGCTCCAACACTTGGCAAATTCGCCCCCCTTGGGGTTTGCTCTCATTTTTCCTATTTAAGCGAGGCCGCCTACCTCATTTTGGACAGAAGCAAGGGACCTCTGCTCATGTACTCTGTTGTTACTATTTGAATAAAGTTGAAGGCTTTGGAGGCTTATGAATGTGATTTTGTGGGTGCATACTTTTGGTGGATGAGGTGATATTGTTGCATTTCTGTCATGCTTTGTTCTTTCATAATTAATCTGGCTTAGAAGGTTATCTTAGAGCACGTAGCGTAAATATTTGCAGTTTTCAATTTATTTACTTACTGTTTACATTTAGCAATTTAAGAAGGCATGTTTTATTACGTTATCGTTCATGCTTTTTTGGTTTCTAACCGTGAATAGTACCAGATCTAATATGCTTGTTGCAAGTGTGATAGCTTTGTTTGCAGATCACAATTCCGAGTAAAAGGTTGAGCTGAGCTGCATCTCCTTTTCTTGGATCTAGAGCAAAACACTTGTGGTCTCACATTCAAATTTCCAAGTTTTCCAAGAGATTCAAGTTGGAGTAGTTGTTACCGCTTCTTTCGATAAAAACTCAAAATCTCTCTCTCTCGGTTACCTTTTCTATTATGCTTAAGAAATAGATCTGTCATTGCATGCTGATTATTCGGAATCTATCTTTCTTTAAGTATTCAGATATGATTTTCCTTTAAAGAACTCCATCATTTGATTAGATCTAAGCTTGGAAAAATCGTGCTTTAACTTCAAATTTTTGAAAATTTTTCTAAGTACAACATTTTTCGATTTTTTAATTTTTTCATTGTCTTTCCCATCGTTTTCTAACATTTCTTGTTCGCTGGTTTTTAGCAGGTCTGTACGCAAAAGTGGAGTTTTGGATTGACCAAGACCATCAAGGAGGCCCCAGAACTAGCCAGTGGACACCCACTTTGTCATAGTTCCATTATGCATTGTTGTAAGCTCTTAGATCCAAGTTTATTGGACTAAGAAGCACTCCATTTTCGTCATAAAAGTTGTAAAAAATTAAACGAGAGTAGTGGGGTAACCAACACTCACATCCCATCTCCCCTGGGGGGATTTGCGTCTTGTGTCATTTTTCGTGATATTATTTTTTCTAACCCCACCACTTCACACACTCACTTTTTAGTGCAGGGTGTATACTTATTTCATATTTTCTGTTTAATTCAGTGTTTTACTTTTTGCAAAAGTAACTTAGAGATAAAACCATTCTTCGTCGCCATGAATTATGCTCTCACCTCCACCCAAAGGATTTGCCGATTAGTGGAGGTTGATCCGAAAAGTGACGCATAAGTTTGGCCAACATATTTCTTGCATTAGTAGTATTTTATTTCTCTCGTTTCCTAACTTGTTTAATAAAATAAATCCAAAATCTCTTGAATCTCGCCATAAGGCGGATCAAGAATGCTCTCTGTCGGAGGGTTGTTACAATGGTTCTTCTTCACATCTAATTAAAATCGGAATAAACATTTGTGCTACGCTGTGTATTCTCTACCCAGTTGGGATACCCAGAAGCAGCTGTAGACTTTTTCAATACTCATATTTTAATCCAAGTCACCCTAATAAAAGTAACCACCCAACAAAGATAAGTGAAGATTCGGCACTTCGGTTAGATTTCGTGTGGGCAAATTCCGCTTGGGGTCGCTGGAACCACTATACTTAGATCTTGGGGGCACCGTTAGGCTACATCCCTAGTTGGTGTAGTGTTGAACACACCCTTGGGACTTTGGTAGCCAACATGTCCTTGTACAGAGCCACCAAAGCCTAAATTCCGGACATATCTCCAGTACTGCAAGGTATATCTTGGAGATCCCCTTTCCCTGTAATAATCAACTCACCTTTAAAAACCTAAATTAAAACTTACCAAGAAGCACTCGCAAAACAATCTCTTGCACCCTATTTGGAATTGATCTTCAGTTTAATTTGCTTATTATTTGTCTAAAGCATTGCTAGTTATCTTCTTTTCATATCACAAATGCTTGGCTTTTAATCTGCAATTATTATGTGATTGGTTATCTTTAATTCTATTTGCAAGTGTTTACTGGGTATTTTATTGTAAGTTTCTTCACCAAAAAACTCCTAAACAATACCCATCCTCATCATACACTAAAAACGGTTAAAACACAAATAACCTTGGTAACTTTCTGTAGGGACTACCCCCTTGGCTTCGTTGGGAGTTAGCCTAAATGGAGGAGTTGGGATCAGGTGACAGCGCCTGGCTCTTTGTTTGCCCCCAAGACCGCACCTTTCCCGTTTGGGAAACAATAGTTCAAAAGATTTCTGTTGACGGTGTGCATTCAGCGGACAACATCTTTGGTGCCGTTGCCGTGGACAAATCTTTTTGTTCTTGGACGACTTTAACCTTAGTTTTTACCTTTCTTGATAGATTTTTAGTCAATTCAACTCTCTGAAATTAGATTTCAATCCATCTGGCGACTCCACTGTTAAATAACTTACCAAGGTATTCAACTAGAAGAAACTCTGAAGGCTTACTCAATTTCATCCCCGAAGCTGAACAGGTTTATAGGAGGAGATTGAATAAGTTAGTTTCTCATTGGATCCGAGTTTGTTTTAGACATCTGTAACTTGTTTGAAGAAAATAATAATCAAAATTGTTTTTTCTGACATAATGGGTGAGTATTTTACTCAACTCGACTTCTCTCAGATAGCAGGTCAACCCCATTGTCTTCTAGACAAAGTTGTAGAGAATCTCCCTATGTTCACTAGCACTGATGCCATCACTTCAACCATGCATCTTAGAAGTTTCTCCAGATGTATCAACGCTTTTGTCAGTGATCTTGCACATCAACATGATGATGTTTATATGAAACTCTTGGCTCTTTCCTTGGATGGAAGGTCTGGTGATTGGTACAACAATTTACCAGACAACTCCTTTGCTACGCTTGCAACTTTCAAAACTGCCTTCACTAACAAGTTTGGTTAAAAGAAGGAACCTAGGCATCAATTGGCTTCATTGACAAACATAAAGAAGAAGGAAAACGAGACCATGGATGAGTTTAACTAGAGTTTCACAGAACTATCAAATGCCATTCCTTCCACTTACAAACCACCTGCACCATCTATCTTGCTTTATTACATTGAAGCACTTAGTGGGAAGATGCAATATCAGATCAGGGATAAAGAACCCACTACTCTTCTAAACGCACAAGAAATGATAGTCAAAATAGATAGAAATATGCAGTCTTCAGGTGAATCCAACCTTTCTGGTTATTCAAGGTCCTCGACTCCTTTAAAGTCAAATGAGCATAAAGAAGAGGATTCCTATAAAAAACAAATGATGGAAATGAACGAAAGATTTGAAAGAATGGAAGACAAGCATCTAGCCCAAATGAAAGAAATGTAGGACAAGGTTATCAGTATGGAAAGAGCGCAGTCACATCCTGCCCCAAGAACATTCCTTCCAAAAACTAATTGGCAAAGAAAGCACCTAACCATGAACAGAGGCCTCCTTATCAATTAGAGGCTGCTAACATGGTTGAACCTTACACGCCATTTTGTAGGGCATGTAAAAACTTTCATGAGGAATCTTCTTGCCATTATGCATGCTATGTTCAGGAGCATGGTTTTCCAGAGGGTTGTGGTCCTAAAGCATCATCAAGCGAGCCCGAATATATAAACTATGTAGGTGACATGCATAATATTTTCAGAGAAAGTTGGAGAGAGGCAGAACAATATTCAAGAGAGCCTGATTACATTGACACAGTTGGGCAGCTCCATCCTGCCACCACAGAAACTTGGAGCCACAAGCAAGAGAGTACAGTCAAGAGCATGATACAAGTGATGAAGAGTCCCTTACACCTGATATGGATGATGACTACGAGTCTTTAATCGAAAATCCAATCTTAGAAGTTTTGTGTGATGAAAATCCTCCATGCTCTCCACCCGATGACAAATATTTGGAAAGTTGGGTTCCTTGTGATATCTTTGAAACCCAGCTTTTTGAAGAAGATTGTTTTGAGCAGAATGAGGAGTGTAGCCAGGAACTTGATACCAGTGATGAGGCATCTCTCATATCTGACATAGATGGCGATGATGACTATTGGACTTTTATTGAAAATCCAACTTATGATACTTTTGAAAATATTTTTGAGAATCCCATCTATGATTTGTCCAGCAAGGGGAGTGTTTATTCTAAGACTTACGAAAGTTGTAAAGAAGAATAGTCAGAGTTTTCATATGATTAGTCAGAGTTGTATTTGAGTATCTGTAATGAGGACTTGGACAAGCAATGCAATGTAGAGTCAGATGGGTTGCAACTAGTTGAAGTTTTTTCTCAGCCATCATCTTCACACATAGAGGTTCCTTATGATTTGGAGCAGCTAAGGGGTTATACAATGAGTTATCATTCGGTAAGCCTTGATGATCATTTTTATGGTGTAGTTGACCTGCCTCATCATGTCGATTTGTATATTAGTCCTATCCAGTCATGGATAGAAGTAGCTTGCTCAAGCACCTACCAGTTTGGGAAGAAGCTTGACGACATTATTCATGCTTATGATCTCCCATCCAGCCCCCCCATTCTGGATCATCACGCATGTTTGCATTTTCTGAATAAAATATTCTTGTTTTGGTTGGTAACCAAAGACAAGGAAAAACCTTTTTACATTAATAAAATGCTTAGGTGGCTACATTGGATGTTTGATTACACCTAACCTTTTTATATCATGCTTAGAGTAGGAAAATAGGCTCCTTAAAGTGAGCATTTACTTTTAACATTTTCTTTCTGTGCTTAGGAATAAATAAATTTCTAGTTAAGTTTTGTCATTCCTTTGAATAAAACAACTTTTGAATTAATGGCTCTTTTTCATAAAAGTATTGCTACTGAGGTTTTCTTGTCAAGTTGAGATGTTTTTACAGGATATAGAAACCGAAGATTCTGGTGTTCTCGTATGCTCCCCTTGCTTAAGAGACTAGATCGAGCACACGTCTTGTAGTTGGAGCCAGATGTTATCCTCTAATTTTGCACTTAGTGGATTTCCAGTGAGCCACCAGTTATTGAACATGATGCATGTTCACTGCCAGAGTTCAGAGGTTCAGTTTGTTCCAGAGTTGGCCAATTTTGGCTAGCCTTTTTCATTTTTTGTCGAAATGACCATACCCCATGGGGTTGTAATAAAGTGTGCTAGTAGGGGGGTCTTGAGTGGCTTGGTTCCCTTAGACTTAACAATCAAACAGGGTATTCCAAGGAGTTTTTTCCCTTGTCGGTTATTTCTTTGCCTTTAGTTGAGTTATAATCGGTGAGTTTTTCTCCTGCTACCTCCAACGCTGTAATGCCCAAATTTGGCAGTTAGGCCTTAGGGGGTTATTAGAGTCCAATATTAAAATATGAACCTACTAGACACTATTGGTATGTTCTATGGTCATTTCCTAGGTCCCGGGATGCATTAAAACATTGTCCAAAAATAAAATTCCTGGACGTCACTGGATTTTTTATTTTTTATTTTTTGACTATAGAGAAAAATTAAAATTTTCAATTAATTAAACCATTTTGCCTATGGTTTAATTGAAAATTTTCAAATTGTAATAATTAAGTGGTCTCGAGGTGGATTTTGGCAAATAAAGACTTGTTTTATAAGCCAAAACACTCATTTAACCTCTAGACACACTTATCCTAAGTTTTAAGTGATTATTTATCACGTAAGTGAAATTCTCTCCCGAAAAAGGCAAAAAGTGAATAAAAAATTAGAAAAAGGGAAAATATGGAGAAAAAACACATCCCTAAATCAGTGGGAACTTGTTCCAGACATGTTCCAAGTTAACTAAGGATGATGTTGGGGCTAATTGGAGACCAAATCAAGATCAAATCAAGTCGATTCCAATCAAATCCATGAGGGGGCTAATTTCTCCTTAGGGGGGCACATTTAGCCATGATAGAGCTCACCTCTTGTTGTATATGTGTCACAGAAAGAGGCGGGGGTGACCTACCTTATGAGAGGTGTCATTTACCACTTCTAGTTCACTCTAGTTCGTCCCCAATCATCTCAAAAAGCTCCAACACTTGGCAAATTCGCCCCCCTTGGGGTTTGCTCTCATTTTTCCTATTTAAGCGAGGCCTTCTTCCTCATTCTGGATAGAAGCAAGAAACCTCTGCTCATGTACTCTGTTGTTACTATTTGAATAAAGTTGAAGGCTTTGGAGGCTTATGAATGTGATTCTGTGGGTGCACACTTTTGGTGGAGGAGGTGATATTGTTGCATTTCTGTCATGCTTTGTTCTTTCATAATTAATATGGCTTAGAAGGTTATCTTAGAGCACGTAGACTAAATATTTGCAGTTGTCAAGTTATTTACTTATTCTTTACATTTAGCGATTTAAGAAGGCATGTTTTATTAAGTTATAGTTCATGCTTTTTTGGTTTCTAACCGTGAATAGTACCAGATCTAATATGTTTGTTGCAAGTGTGATAGCTTTGTTTGCAGATCACAATTCCGAGTAAAAGGTTGAGCTGAGTTGCATCTCCTTTTCTTGGATCTAGAGCAAAACACTTGTGGTCTCACATTCAAACTTCCAAATTTTCGAAGAGATTCAAGCTAGAGTAGTTGTTACCGCTTCTTTCGATAAAAACTCAAAATCTCTGTCTCCCGGTTACCTTTTCTATTATGCTTAAGAAATAGATCTGTCATTGCATGCTAATTATTCAGAATGTATCTTTCTTTAAGTATTCAGATATGCTTTTCCTTTAAAGAACTCCATCATTTGATTAGATCTAAGCTTGGAAAAATCGTGTTTTTACTTCAAAATTTTGAAATTTTTTTTAAGTACAAAATTTTTCTATTTTTTAAATTTTTCATTGTCTTTCCCATCGTTTTCTAACATTTCTTGTTCGCTGGTTTTTAGAAGGTCTGCGCGCAAAAGTGGAGTTTTTGATTGACCAAGACCATCAAGGAGGCCCTAGAACCAGCCGATGGACACCCACTTTGTCATAGTTCCATTATGTATTGTTGTAAGCTCTTAGACCCAAGTTTATTGGACTAAGACGCACTCCATTTTCGTCATAAAAGTTGTAAAAAATTAAACGAGAGTAGTGGAGTAACCAACACTCACATCCCACCCCCCTGGGGGGATTTGCGTCTTGTGTCATTTTTCGTGAGATTGTTTTTTCTAACCCCACCACTTCACACACTCACTTTTTAGTGCAGGGTGTATACTTATTTCATATTTTCTGTTTAATTCAATGTTTTACTTTTTGCAAAAGTAACTTAGAGGTAAAACCATCCTTCGTCGCCACGAATTATGCTCTCACCTCCACCCAAAGGCTTTGCCGATTAGTGGAGGTTGATTAGAAAAGTGACGCATAAGTTTGGCCAACATATTTCTTGCATTAGTAGTATTTTATTTCTCTCGTTTCCTAACTTGTTTAATACAATAAATCCAAAATCTCTTGAATCTTGCCATAGGGCGAATCAAGAGTGCTCTTTGTCGAAGGGTTGTTACAATGGTTCTTCTTCACATCTAATTAAAATTGGAATAAACATTTGTGCTACGCTGTGGATGCTCTACCCAGTTGGGATACCCAAAAGCAACCGTAGACTTTTCCAATTCTCATATTTTAATCCAAGTCACCCTAATAAAAGTAACCACCCAACAAAGATAAGTGAAAATCCGACACTTCGATTAGATTTTGTGTGGGAAAATTTTGCCTGGAGACGCTGGAACCACTGTACTTAGATCTTGAGGGTACCGTTAGGCTACATCCCTAGTTGATGTAGTGTTGAACATGTCCTTGGGACTTTGGCAGCCAACATGTCCTTGTACGGAGCCACCAAAGCCTAAATTTCAGACATATCTCAAGTACCGCAAGGTATATCTTGGAGATCCCCTTTCCCTGTAATAATCAACTCACCTTTAAAAACTTACATTAAAACTTTCCAAGAAGCACTCGCAAAACAATCTCTTGCACCCTATTTGGCACTGGTCTTCAGTTTAATTTGCTTATTATCTGTCTAAAGCATTGCTAGTTATATTCTTTTCGTATCACGAATGCTTGGCTTTTAATCTGCAATTATTATGTGATTGTTTATCTTTAATTCTATTTGCAAGTGTTTACTGGAGCAGGATAAGCGTTCACCAAATCGCCCCCGACTCGCCGGAATCCGGCAGATAAATTTTGGTGAAAATTATACTTTCCAGGATTTAAATCGTAATTTTAATCATCTGGGTAGTTTTAAAATGCCCGATTTAGTGTAGGAAGGGTTAAGAAGATTAGTAGAATTCCAAAGTAACGAAATAAACAATTTCACAGCAAACATTTGACTGATTTTAATAAAAAATCGGCCGGAAAAACGGGGCGATTTGGTGAACGCTTATCCCACGCGGTGTTTACTGGGTATTTTATTGTAAGTTTCTTCATTAAAAAAATCCTAAACAATACCCATCTGCATCATACACTGAAAACGGTTAAAACACAAATAACCTTAGTAACTTTCCGTAGGGACTACCCCCCTTGGATTCATTAGGAGTTAGCCTAAACGGAGGAGCTTGGATGAGGTGACAACACCTGGCTCTTTGCTTGCCGCCAAGGCCACACCTTTCCCGCTTGGGAAACAACAGTCCAAAAGATTTATGTTGACGATGTGCATTCGGTGGACAACACCTCCTACTCTTTTTGTCCAAGATCTTGATAGAAGCATACCAAACTTGGGTGAAATATAAAAAACGACCACATCCATAATAACACTCTTCATTGGTAATTGTGCAAGATTTACAACAAGATCTTTGATCACTCCTAAACACTTAACTGCTCTTGAATCAAAAGCAAACAAGTCATGATAGGGTTTAGTAATGGTCAGACCTAGGGCTTCCATGCCAACTTTGGGAATAAGATTATGAGAAGCTCCAGAGTCTAACAAATAGTTGTGTAGCATTTGCTCATGAACCGTTAAGGTAATATAGAAAGGAGGAAATTTGACTTATTTCCAATTTTATCAGGTGAGGAAGGACCAAGAGTAATGGTAGGATGCTCATCTTGTAGGTTTATAATATCAAAACGGATCTCATTAGCTTTTGATTTCAGTATTCTGTAAGCAGGATCTCTAAATGAAGGTATTTTCATCAACTTTGTTAATGGGACAGGAATCTTGACTCTACTAAACTCATATTCAAAATTGAAACCCTGAATATTCTTATTAGTTTCTTCCAACTCTATCAGCTTAGCTTTATTAACCCTTTGGTTCTGTTTCTTTTCCAATGATGGATCAGACCACTGTTTGATAGGAGAAGCTACTTTCTTTTTAGGAATTTGAGCAACCTGCTTAGCACCAGACCTTAGATTATAAGACTTTTTTGGATCTGTTTGATAAATATCAGCTGGAGATGTCTAACTGAGATCATCAAAATATTCAGAATTTTGATAATGATTTTTAGTAATAAAACTTTCAGATGATTCTTCTTCAAGATGATTAATATTCTGATCTAAATCTTCATATTCTAAATCCTCAACCTTCTCTTCATTCAACAAATTATTTTGGAAAGGGGGCTGAACTCTCTGATCTTCATTATCTTTTCTTTCTCTTTGAATGTCATTGTTTCTTCTTTTTCTGGGTAAGAATCTTGGAACAAAAGGTCTATTCTGATTATTATTCGCCATTTCTAGCATGTTGATTTTTGTAGACAGATTTTTGATTAACTTAGTCATTTCATCCATTTTGTCTGATGATTCTCTTGTAGAAGTCGATGGCATCATTTCTTTTTTGCCTTTTTTATCCTGCTCTTGGTATTTTGGTTGTTCTTTAAGTTTACTTGATGCCAACATATTTGACTCAACTTCTAATGCAGCTTCCTGCATATTTAGCAAAGTTACAGACCTTCTTTCTCTTAATAGCAAAGAAAACTCAGAATCAAATGACTTAGCATACGTGAGTTTTGCTGATGTCTCAGAAGGCTTTATTTCAGCTGGTATCTTACTATACATCTTATTGAATCGCTTTGAAAAATCTATGACCGATTCTTTTTTCTTCGTTTTCAAAGCTCCAAATTCAGTGATATAGTAAAGATAGTCTTTAGTGCCCCCCCACTGTTTCATAAATACCTCTTCTAATGCTTTTATCCCATCTATGGATCCTACAGGTAATTCTCTGAACCATTTTCTGACCTCTCCATCTAGGCTCTGGACGAACCTCTGCAACCAAACGTACTTAGCTTCAATGTTCTGATTGTCAGCATAACTGAAAAATGCATTCCAGTGTTCCTTTGCTGTTACCTCACCCTGACCATTAAACCTAGGGAGATATTTTTGATAATCACCCCCAGGAAGAGCATGAAGGGGCTAAGGCAGCACCAATGGGGCATACCTTGCAGCCACTATTCGGTCCATATAATCAGGAGGTCGGGCAACCATTTTTGGACTAGATTGGCTAGTACTCTGACCTTGTTTGACAATTCTTCATTTTGCTTCGTTAAGTCTTCAATCTGATTCTGTGCATTTTTCTTCTGCTTTAAGGCCTCCTTCGCAACTGTGATCAATTCTTGATAATGACCATCCACTTCCTCCAAATCTCCTCTTGATCTTCAATTAGCTTGCATGAGTTTATCATTTTCATCATTTAAATAGTCATTTTGAATTTTATATTGCTGTGAAGATTTCCTGAGATTTTCGACCTCTGAACCAATTTTTATTTCTTCCTGATGTACTGGGCTTTCTTCCTTTTCTGAGGCTAGGGAAACCTCCAATTTTTTAATGAGCAAATCTCCCTATATTTCCAATAACTCCCTTCACTCTTCTTCATTTATGTCCTTTATTGTGGATTTTGTATAAACAAATCTTGAGCGTGACTCAAATTCAAAGTTTGGAAAACATTTTTCTTCTCAATTTCTTCCCACTGGTTCTGTTTCATTTTGATTATTTTCCTCTAGATTATTTTCAAGTTCTTCCTTAGTTGAAGAATCTTCAATTGTCATAATCTGCTCATTCTTTAATTTAGGGGTTTAAACCCTTTTCATATTCAACCTTAACTTGTTTGTTGGCTTGGTTTTGGGCCTCCATTTTGGCACTTCTGTCTTAGATAAAGGATGAACAACAACTTCAATGTTGGTAGAAGGAATGATACCCGTTTCTGATAATTTTTCACTGATGATACGAGGAGTATCAGGGGATGATGAAAACTCTTCATTTAATGATGCTGCAATTTTTCTTCTGGTACATGCTCCTGTTCTGGTTCTTTTAGCTATGTTGGTTCTTCCTCCAAGTCATCTTTCAACTCTTCAATCAGGCTCTTCCTCAACCTTTTTGTGGTGATAGGCTGCTTTCGAACTTGATGCTTTTCCTGTAGGCTTTTCTGTTTGCCAACTGATTTTTTAGCTTCTTCTTGATTTGGGATTTTCTCAGGTGCAAATTCAGACCAAAACAAAAATGCTTCCAAGCACGATTCTTCTTTTTAAGCTCTGTCAATATTATTAACTTAACCAGACCATGGTGAAAGAAAGACTGATTTGTATGATCTATATGGCCTTTTACCCTATTAGACATTTTAATGAGGCTTTTCAAAAAGAAGAACGGTAAATTCATCCTCGACTGATCATTCAAGTGTAATAGAAACCTGAAATGATATTTATACATAGTAGCAAACCTTCCTTCACAAGTTATGTAACACTGAACAGTCCCAATAAATTCTCTCCATTCTGGTTTTATTGTGCTGAGATGAATGCCTTTGTTCCAATCCAGAGATTTGAACCCAGGCAACATAAATATACTTGGGTCAAACTCGAAAGGAAGCTTTTTAAACCAACGCTCCCCTTCAATGGCTAAACCAGTTGCTTCTGATATCCATTCTTCGGTTAATTTGATCTTTAGGGTTTGAAATTCAACACAAGAATTTGAACAATTTTGCACAAAAGATCGAGTAACCTCTAAATTATAACTTTTAATCTTCTCGAAGAACGAAAACCAGCCAACCCTTCTGAATAATTCTGCACACTCAGGAAAATCCTTCGCCCATTTTGTGCTTGTTGTCTGCCGATTGCACACCGGCAGCAGAAATCTTCCGAAAGCTGTCTCACTTGAGAAAGTGGGAAAGGTGTGACCTTGGGGGCAAGCACAAAGCCAGGTACTGTCACCTACTCCTAGCTCCTCTGTTTAGGCTAACTCCTAACGAAGCCAAGGGGGGTAGTCCCTAACAAAGAGTTTTCTATGGCTCAATGTTTCAGTTAAGTTTTTGATGTTATGATGCAGATGGTTGTTGTTTAGGAGTTATTGTGATGAAAGATGATTAAAATTATGAATTTTGAACACAAGACAAAAGCAATGCACGTTGTTGTACTGGATTAAAAGATGAACAATATATCAAGACTTGTGAGATAAAGATGCATTCACAGATAAAGATTTTATAAGCTAAAGACAAATGATCCAGATGTGACAATCACGCATAAATTAATAGACCAGTGCCTTATGGAGTCAAAGCTCTGTAATGATTAAAGAGATAAAACCAAGTCCTGAAATAAAGCTAGTGGAAGTTATGTGAGTGCTCTTGGTATATTTTAAATGTTTTTTAAATGGTATTGTTTAGGGCTTAAGCGAAAGGTTTCAATAGCTGGGAAAATCTTCCAAGTTAATCCGTCGGAGACATGACGGCCCGCCCAGTATCTTAGGCTGGTATTGCAAAGATTGACCAGCTAGCTGAGACTCTAGACAACGGGGAGTTCTGGCGCCTTTACTAAGAAAAACTTAGGAAATTTTCTACAACGCTGGTGCATTGATTACGGGGTAAAATTTTATTAAGATGAGTCTTGCAAAATTAACAATCCAATGCTGTTTCTAGGTACTCCGATTTTTAAGTCGGTAAGAGCATACTCAGGAAAGGGAATCAACGAGATAAATTAATTAAGCGGAGAATGTGAGTTGGAGAATTTTATTAAATAAATTAATTAAAACTTTCTGATAGAGAGCGCTCTTGACTTTGTCTTATGACAACAGTTCAAGAGACTTAGCTAAACTATATGCTTGATGCAAGGGTATGCAATGGGAATGCTCTCCGATAGAAAGTGCTCTTGACTTGGATTTCGGTAAGTTCAAGAGACTTAGCAATTAATTAATAAACTTGCAAAAAAGTAAAATGACTAATCTACCCAATAATCTCTTTCAGGTTTTTAGGCCTTAATCGGGAGAGTATGGGGGTAAGTAGAAGAACCGAAATAAACAACAACTCTCCGATAGAGAGCACTCTTGATCCACAAAGTGAGATTCAAGAGATTTCTACTTTAAAGTAGTTGAAATACTTTTGAAAGATGAAAATTTTAAATGACAAAGTAATCAACTTAATAATGAAACAAAACAAGCTAATCTAGCAATTAGTGTTCTAAGAAAGACAATGAAATTATTCTAAGTAAAACAAATCTAATCTAAGAACATAAGAACAAGAACACCACAAACCTTCCCCAAATGGGGAGGTTGGGAGTGGGGGCTTAAAAACCCCACTCAAAAAAGAGAAATTTTATTAAGCGTTACAATTTGCCTTGGGAATTTAACTCTTGAAAATGACTTTTAATATAAAGCTTAAAAGACTAAAAATGAAGCTTTTTAATAGATTTTATACAAAAAAGGAGAGTGGTTTATCTTTTTGTTGAGAACCTTTTCTTCAAACCTGCAAAATGGGAAAAAGGAAGAGGATAGAAAGGAGCAAAAAGAGGGCAAAAGAGGATCGAAACAAATGAGGAAACGAGGAAAAAAGGGGGAAACGAACAACAGATAGTTGGCTGCAAAAATGAGGAAATGGGGCAGCGAACTAAGCAATAAGAGGGCTGCAAAAAATGGTAAAAACGGGGCAGCTACTTAAGAGAAAAGTGGCTGCAAGAAATTTGAAGAAAGAGGGCAGCGAAGAAAACAAAGAAGACAATCAAACAACAAGGCGGAAGGAGGCCAAATCCAACCTAGAAGAAGAGGATAAAAACAACAAGACAATCAACCAAAGGTGGGATCAACCTTCGAACAAGGCGACCACTAGAAGCACTAGTCCCGAAACCGTCCAGTCTAGCTGGATGTATGCAAGGATGCTAATGGGGAAAGAGAAGTAGCCACAAAATTATGTGGCACTTGGGATCAAATCCCAAGATTACTTTCTCAGGTCAAAACCAACATATGATACTTAGAAATATGAAGAAGAGAGATATTTAGATCCAACTTAAGAAAAGTAACTGGAAAGAATTGCTTTTGCTTGATGGATGAGGTAAAGAAACTTATGCTTCTCGACTTTTTTGAAAGAAGATGACTCCTTGTGGAACCTGCAGAATGAATGTTAACCATAAAAAGAGACCCTGTGTATCGGACAATACCTGAAAGCAACACAACTTCAAGAGAAAAGCATGGATTATACAATATAGTGCTAGATTGTTAGCCTTTAACAATTATACAATCAAATGCTTAAGAATCAAGAGAGAAGGGAGCAAAGAAAGGTATCACCTCACAAGGTGAATCATGGCAAACAAAGAGCTTCCGCATTGACCTCCAAAGTCATCAACTTTATTAAATCTTAAGCAAAAATATTACAATGAAAATTCTCCAGAGCTTCTATGCCAAAAATTCCCCATGTAGAGCTCAAAAGAGCCTCTACTTATACAAAAAGGAAAGAAAATAGGGCTCAAATCCCTAAATCCAGATTAAGAGTAACACTGGAGTAATTGAATGAGCTCGGCATGATGATTTGGAGTTGAACTGAGCTGCAACTGAGTGCTGGAGTAATGGGGGGGGTGAGGTGGCTCATCCTCCCTCGTAATGATCACCCAACCAATAGATAACCCACACTTCAACCAAAAACGGATTTGACCAAAGAGGGCAAATTTCTGATTGATAGTTCAACTGCTACACTCCGATACTTGATCTGAAACTGACCGATATTTATTGCAATCATCATAAATGATCCGTGCCATGTCATTTAGCCTTTTATTTTATTCAATTTGGTTTATTTTGGAGAGTTTTTTATTTTCTCCAAAATATTCATTTTTAATATTTTAATTAATAATTTCTTCGTAAATGACTTTTTTGAGAAATTATTAATTATGAGGCTGAATGAACTTCTGAAACTTTAGGGATAGCTCGCTGGCTGATCATGAATGATTTTTGGCTTAAGGTTAGAGCCTTCAATCACTGAATTCGGGTTCTAGATGGCTGACTTATTACAAAATTAAATTTTCCATTTAAATTATGGAAAAATTTAATTAAAAAACTTAGGAAAAATTAAAAAATTAAAAATCCAAAATTTGACGCGTCCAGTAAAAATTTTTCGGAATTTTTTTTGAGGGTCCTAGTGACTTAGGACATGACCATAGTCTATTCTAATAATGTCTAGTAAGTTTATACATACTCAGTTGGGCTCTAATAACCCCCCAAGGCCCAGAATTCAAAATCGGGCATTCCAGCTTTGGAGGAAGCAGGAGAAAACCTCGTCGATTATACTCGGCTATAGGAAAAGCATAATTGTCAAGGGCAAAAAACTCCCTGGAATACCTTAGTTGAAATTCTATGTCTTAGGAGACCGAACCACTCAAAAACACCCTACTAGCACATTTTATTACAAACCCCGTGGGGCCATGGTCATAATTACTTAAACAAAAACTGACTAGCCAAAACTGACTAGGCACAAAGCCGGATCATCTGATACATTGGAACACAAACATTTATCATGTTTGTCAAATGGCGGCTCCTCAGCTAATCCAACTATGGTACAAATAAGTTGGTAACAGTGCTAACCGGTTCCAATCTGCACAATTTGCCACTTTTCTTCATTTTAACTCTCCACTAGATATCTATCGTGTCTGAAAAAGAACTCCTTTCGACTAGTAGGCAGATGTTTCGATGCTCTGTGATAATGGGAACGTGGAGCTAGGGTTCACCCATATTCTCTGTTTTCAAAGCGACTAATGTAAAGAACTTGTGTTGACAGATATAACGCTATCCCTGACCAAATCTCGGGCTAATCTTTTATGAAAAATTATGCATGAAACTGAACTTGTACTGACCATAATCCTTAATGATTCTCGGGATTCCCACAATACCTGTATATGTAGGGGGTGTAAATGACTTTTTTGCCAGAAAATATTCTCTCATTTCTCACTTTATGAAATGCTCACAAAAAACCTTTGTGCATGGATTAGGAACATTATAAGCATTGAAGACAAAAAAGGAAGATTTGAATTTTATAAGCCAATGTCCAATAAAAAATTCAACAAAGAAGTAACTAATAATGAAAAATAAAAACAAAAGACAAGACATTAAAAAATTAAAACAAGGCACAATTTCAGCTCTAACACAAATAATAGCAATGTGTATGTTGCACCGAAGCATTAGCTAAAAGATGCCTACGCACCTGGATGAACTATTGTTATTGCATTGATTTGATTATGCAATGTTGCTAACCATCTGACGGGATTTGACTTGTAGGGAAAGGACCATGCGATGTGGCCTACCAGGATGGATGATGAAACTTGGTCGGAAGGACAAGTGATCCCGTTGATATGTAGATGGATCGGAAGCAGAAAGCGTCTAGAAGCATGACTCTCATCCCAGGAAGGATGACTTTCGGTCGAAACAATTAAGTGGAAGTGATGATAGCAAACAGATGAGGACAGAACATGTGGACACGTGACACACAAGGCCAACTGATCTCATGTAGATATTTGGCGATTAGAAGCGGAAAGCTTCTACGGATGTCAGCCTTTCTGCTACAAAGGTTTGTCCCTTCGATGATTATGGAAAGTAGTTACTTTTCAGTCAGAGTCATGGTAGATGGACTCTGGAGGATGAAGGTTTCTTAGTCGATTTATGAGGAGACAGAGGGAGTTATCCCTCAAGATGAGGATCTTGGCCTATTGCATATGATGGTGTGAAACCTGATGAAGTCTTCCTAAGTCAAGGAAGAGCACAATTGAGATCCTGAGCAGATTGAGCATGATGACTATGCCTACATTGATGGCATTGTTGTCTTGATTCAGATAAGACAGTTGAGGATCTTTGATGTACCTGGTCATCACCAAGATGGATACTTACGTCATATCTGTGGACTCCCCAAAGAGGGAGCAGGATGCTTAGATGCATACGGAGCAAAATGCTCCAGCATAGAGGGAGGATTCCCGAACACCCTGAGATGAGGTGGGGAAAACTAGCCTATTGATACTCTTTGTCAGGTACATGATTTCAATGATATGATTTGTTATTATTTTGTCATATCTAGAATAGGTTAGTACAAAAATGTTTGCCCCGATATATTTGATGTCTCTGCTAGCTGAAATGTGTGCAGGTTCATGATGGAACCGTAACTTTGTGAAGGAGTGGGGAGATCAGTGTTATGTTGACTCCCTCTTGATATTTCAGTATTTTCTCCCGATCACTCTGAGAAGAAGTGAGGAGATTGGTCCCATGATTGACTTCCTCTATTAGAGGGAAGGTTGACCTTACTCCCTGACACTCTATGATGGAGTGAGGAGATTGGTTCCATGATTATATCCCTGGCTAAGAGGGTGGGATGATTATACCATGCATTCTCTCGATCACTTCAAAAGAAGTGAGGATATCTCTCAGACATCCTAAGATGGGATTGAGAGGCCAATGCATGCTTCATGCATTCTATCGATCACTCTGAGAAGGAGTGAGGAGATCTCCCGGATACTCTGAAAAGGATGAAGGCTAGCGCACATTGGCGCACGCTAGTATGTGGTCTGTGGAAGACCTGTTGTCTTCATATCCAGCATGCAATAATGTTGGCTCTGCCGGCAGCCGTATAGGTGGTATGTGAAAGACCTGTTGTCTTCATATCCAACATGAAATAGGGTTGGCTTTGTCAGAAGACGTATATGTGGTCTGTGAAAGACCTATGGTCTTCATATCCAGTATGAAACAGGGTTGGCTTTGCCAAAAGACCTATGTAGTCCTAATGTGAACCCCTGTGAACAATGATGGCGATTATGTACACTTGAGTTCTAGGTACACATCCGGGGACAAGTGATTCTACACCTATGAACTATGATGGTGATTCTGGGAACACCTAAGTTCTAGGTAAATATTTGTGGGTGAGAAATTTGATGTGGACACCTGTGAACTATGACGGTGATTCGGTATGAACTCTTGAGTTCTGGGTGGACCCTTGTGAGTCATGCAGTGATACTTGCCTCCGATACTGGTAAGTTATGTTATACATAGCTCCAATGCTAGTTAGCCATGGTACATGGCTCTGCAGCTCATTGGGTAAGTAATGGTACACGACTCCGTATTCCCACTTGAGTAGAGACATAGTCAAGACCTCCAATGACTATTAGAGACTTATCTTAGAAATGAGGTAATAGTTAGGTTCTCCAAGCACTATGCGTGACTCTCCAAGACTCATCCCGGGGATGGAGTAATAGTCACAGTGTCGGTTCTGTATAAACCTGTCTTCACATCTAGCATGAAACAAGGCTGGTTTTGTAGGAAGACATATGTGATTTGCACCCACTATGAAAAAGGACTAGCATTGTTGCGAGCTACATCCAATATGAAAAAGGACTGGCTTTGTAGTGGTACACCCAACATGAAACAAGGCTAGTTACTGTACAAATTTAGCAACCTGTATGGTTGGGGATTTATGGGTTGTAGCCCATACAGATATCATGAAAGTCTCACATAAAGTTATGGCCCTTGTGAGCCATCATATGATTGTGCTCCTTATGGATGGTATGAGGAGGTTGTAGCCCATGATGTGGCGAAAACTCACTAGCAGTGATAGTCCTAGTGATATCTTTGGGCAATGTTGATGCACATTGATTACATGCATGCTTCCCCAATGAATTGGGTTGAGCAAATGCATGAGTTGTGGACGAATTGGCTAAGCGGGAGTGTTGGAGAGTGTTGGAGTAGTAACTGCGTGAGGATCATCCTCAAGTCGGCCTTGCAAAAGAACGTAAGAGATTTAATAAAAAAATGTATTTTATTATTGCTAATTGACAAGTTGGCCTTGGTAATCATGTCAAGTCGACCTAGTTGAAAAAGTGACCCAGAAACTATACAAATAGAAGGCGCCCTCCTTCATTTTGTCACACACTGCAACTTGAGCACTGCAACAAGTTCGCTACTGTAGTTGGAGAGGAGTTTTTTGGGGTTTCTCCATCTTTGGAGAAGGTTTTCTTATTTTCTTGGGGTTGTGCTACTACAATCTGGAAGTACTTATCTCTGGATGATTATTCTCTCTTGGAAGGCGAGCTTGGGGGTGAGATTGATTTGTCTATGGTTGGGATATCTTTGTGATCATCGTGGATAAACGAGCTCCACTCTTTGTTTTGTTTTGTGCTTTGATATTCTTCTAGTGATCTTGGCTTTGCAGCTATCAAATTCTAACATCCAAGAGATGACGCCCTTCCAAAAAACAAACTTTTAATAAGGATCGAACTCCATATATGATATAAGAGTAGCTTTCAAAGATGAGATTTCCCTTTACAATATACCAGCGCTGCCACATTCCCCTACTATTGGTTATTTATAGTAGAAATAGACTAGATTAGACTTCCAATTTATGGACGACCTTTAAAATATCCCAAGGGTATATCAGCTTCATCAAAGCAAGTTTTCATGATGATGACATGCCTCTTCAAAGGCTGCATCCTATCCAAATTGCAAGGAAAACCCTTCTATGTTGATCTCACTTAGGGACAAAATAACTCATTAGTCCTTACTTTGGCATCTTCTAACCACCACCAGCAGTTAGGGCATCATCGAGAAACTTAACAAAACATCATCGTGAACAATGTCATTCCCTTCTCAAGAGTGTGATCAAAATCATACGTGGACACTAATACAAAATGGGGGGTAACAAGATCTCTTATATAGGAGAGAAATCTAACTTCCTTCTCAATAAAGTAATACTAAATGTATCGAAACCCTAGATCTTGTTGCCGCCTAATTCGCACCTCAGGTCACGTGGCAAAAATCTTCAAGCCACTGGTGCGACCTTGGGGGCAAGCTCGAGCCAAGTGGTGTCACCTGATACTCAGCTCCTCTGTTTAGGCCAACTCCTAGCGAAGCCAAGGGGGTGGTCCCTATGAAAAGTAAAATCTAAGGCTTTTATTCTACGAAAGAAAAGATTTATTCTAGAAGTTAAATGTGAAATGAACAAAATATCACAACGGACTATTGCAAGGTAGAATTCACATCAACAACATATGATAGTGCAAACAACATTCACGACATCTTGCAAGATTTGATTTAAGCATGAAAAATAATATAGACCAGTGTCGATAAATAATGGAGTGCTTGTAAAAGTGGAGTGTTGTGTCGTGTAAGTATTGCAGTTGTCTCGTTGGTCAGTTTTAAAATTATTAGTGAGTGATTAAGGGAGTGGGTAAATTGTTGGTCGATTTTATTAAGATGGTAATGATCTGGATTATTAGAAAGGAGAGGGGATTCGAGATATCCAAGGGGTACGAGGAATATGTCTGGAATTACTTAGAAGTGGTTCTCACAACGAAATGTGGGCTAAACTGGAGTCGCAGGGTGTGTCCAACACTAAACCAAACGAGGGTGTAGCCTGACGGGGCCCCACGGTCACTGCTTAGTGGTTCCCGCTTCACTTAAAGACTTTGCCCACAACTTGGTAATATTTGACAGACGTCGGATTTTTGTTTGGGGATGAATTTTAAAAGATGAGACTAATTACTAGTCACTCAGATCATTTTTTGATACAATCGACTGATCAGACGAAGCTGCAGTGGAGGTAGAGCATACGAGGATAAGAGCCTTGTTAATTTTAAGGATTTTTGAACACGGTTTGTCTAATTAGAAATGAAAACCCAAGAATCTCTTTGTAGGTCTAGTACTCGGGCAAGCCCTTATCCATGATCCGTACTTGGGAGAGCAAGTGGGTTTATTTTAAACTTTAAAGAAACAAAGGAAATATTTTTTAATTAATTCCTACCACGAATCTCTTTCCCCCTTTCCAGATACTCGGGAGAGCATGGGGTGAGTATTTCTTTTACTTTGATTAACAATTGAAAGAATAAACAAAAACTAAAAGCTAAACTAACTAATAATAAAAAATCACAAAAAAAAATGCACCGACGCAGATCCCCCTAGGGGGGATGAGGAGTGGGCTCTAATGAGCCTACTCAAAACTTTATTTAATTTTTCACAAAAGGAATGCACTTTGGTCCTTTAAATCCGGATCCAAAGGCTTACAACAACTTGAATTTTTTTTTTTATGAAAAGAGGAGCGTTAGTCTTCTTTTTCTTCAAATTTTCTATTTTTCGCTAGAGCTTCCTCCTCTTTTTTCGTCAAACCTGAAAAAACAGCAAGCAAACATTAGCTAAACATGCCCCAAAACATTTTAAGAGTGCTTGGGAAAATTACAAAAAAAATTGGCGAAAAATTCTAAGTAAAAACGATAAAAACTAGGTGAAAAATGACTGAGAAAGTGAGCTAGAAAGTTGCTTTCTTAGGGTCTTTATTTGCTTCTTAAGGATAGCAAACAAATCAGAGCACTAATCTTGCTAGATAAGAAATTAAATTCAAATACTAACTTATAAATCAAGCCTTTTGTTTTTTTACTAGATAATGACTTGAAATAAGATAACTAGTACCCTAGATCTGAACTAAGAAGTGATAATGCTTTGAAACCTTTAGTTAGACCTATAAAGGAAAACAAATTTAAGATCTATTTATGACTATGAATTTCAATTTTAGATCTAAAACTGTTTTTTTTTAAAACAGAGGAACCAAAAAGATAGAAGATATCGGAAGAAGGAAAAGTGGAAAAGGCTTGGAGAGAAGAGGATCCTTGAGCCTTCACATGTGGTGTGCTAAGGAACTTTTATCTGGAATAAATAATGTTAGAAACAAGAAAAGTGGAAAGATTAAACAAGATCATCCACGTCTCCTATCACGGCAACCTGCATATCACACACTTACACAACATAGATCAAATGTGGGAGCATATATGTAAAAGCATTCATTCAAATCTCAAAATACTTATACTCAATAGCTTAGATCATTAAACAAAATGACTAAACTGTATCACAAAGTTGATACCAAACCTTAAAGTAAACTACATAAGATTTATTGCATGCATCATGGTTCAAATACGAGTTATCTCCATACAATTGGAAGATAATACATTCACTCAACTAGGGCACAAGACAATCCAGACCTCCAAAGTCTCTTTATTTCTCAAATGAATACAAGTTACAAGTGCAAGCTCTTCCTAGTACATTCCAACTAGTGAATGGGAAAGAGTTTTGCTTTATTTATAGCAAAGGCAGGCCCAAGGGAGGCAACCACCTCTGAAGAGAGACTAGGTGTCAACATGAGATAGAGGAGAGATAACAAGAGTTGAATTGGAGTAGAGGAAGAGTGGTAGGCGCCACCTCCTATGAGAGGCACCACCTCTCCACCTAACCTTCACCAAACTACTCTTCAAGTGCCACTTCACCAGCTCGCCACCCACCAGAGAGAGGGCGCAACCTCCAAGCCTGAGTCAATTCGTAGCAGCCCCAATCATCACTGAAGTTCACACTTTAGTCAAGGAGAGAACTCTCCTTTACTCAGGGAAGCCAATTGCCACTGATTTGGGATTTTAAATATTCTCTCCGATTTAATTATTTTTTAATTTTTTAATTGATTTTTTGATTTTTTGGAGATTTTTTACTTAAGTGATAAATTTATCACTTAAAACTTAGGAAAAGTTAGTTCAAGGGTACAATGGGTGCTTTGAGTTAGAAAATGAGCACCCCCATGGCAAAATCCGATTTCTAACCACACTTTTATTACATTAATAATTTTCACATCTAAACTATTAAAAAATAGCCTAAGTTTACGAGAAAATTTATTTTTCTCAAAACATGAAATAAAACCTAGGGGGACCTAGCACATGTCCATATGACTCAATAATAATGTCTAGCATGTTCATATACATTGGCACATGAACTTTAATAACCTTCTAAGGCCTAACCATCAAGACGACCATTCCAGCTTTGGAGGAGCGGTGAAAAACTTGAAAATTATAAGTCGTTTATTCAACAACATATAATTAACAAGGAAAAAACACCTTGGAATACCCAGATTGATGTTTAAGTCCTAGGAAGCCAAGTTCTTTACAAAAATCCATGCTAGCACATCTTTAACAACTTCCCCGCAAGGTATGGACATGTGGTAAAAAAAGAAAAAAAGGGGCCCTGGAAGGCTTGAATGGAATTTTGAACTCTTGAAATTGAACAAGTATTTGTTCATCTTTGGCGGCTCACTGAAAGTCCAACTAGATGCAACCTAGTAGGTAACATATCTATCCTAGGGACTCTCCAAGTTAGAGTAAAAAATGATAAACAATGCTCAACGACTAAGTAAATCCCCAAGAGAGAGGGGTACACCACCTAGTCAATGTCAATATGAGTGGAAATGTTATAGTACATGCTCAAAGGAGGGGGGGCGCTCCTGTAGATTGGTCCAAGAATTGACCAAGCATAACCAATAAGGCCCAAAAGCTAGGGTGCTTTCCTCAAAACTCCCATGTGTGGTCCAAAATATCACAAAGGGAGGACATCAACCCTAAAAAATGGTCCAATAGTCAATCAACCTCCTCAAATGTGGTAGTGCTCTACTCCAAAGTGGTGCCAAGTGGTAGGAGGTATGCTAGGAAAGTCCAACTCCTAGAGTGCTGCTCCCAAAACTCCTCCAAGATTGTCCTCTAGGCCATACGTATGGGACATTTGCATCTTTATGCTCCAACAAATCATCTACATGGTCCAAGTGTGATGTAGCAATGGTCCAAATGTGGTGTAGCAAGGGTCTAGAAGCCTCTCCAAGCTCCCACGTGCCGAGAATGAGGATCAACAACATGTAGAAAGGGGATGTCTCCATCAAAATGGTAGGAATCATCAAGTGTAACCCTCAACAAGCGTAGCGCTCCATTGGAATGTACCCGATAACCATCAAACGTACCACATCATATGTCATATCATGTGTAAGATAAATTACTCTAGTGCTAAAGATTAACCCATCATTTAACTCAATCAGTGTTCTCAAACATGAAAATAATACATGAAATTAAGTTATAGTCATATCTTTCTAACAATTTAATGACTTATTTATCCTTTATTCATCCAGTCTAGCATTGGTTTGACCCTCTTAGAGTCCTTATTAGATGTGAGACCCCTAAGTTAAGACCCATAGCTTAGCTACCTAAGTCAAGTGAGGGTACATAAAGTGAAGTATGTACTAGGGAAGAAAGGGGATCTTTGTGAATAAACCATCATAGTAATATAAAAGTGATAGCACTATACTTAACTTTCAAAAGTTAGGATCTATAATGTTTCTTCGACATGTATGCCTAAGGAAGTGTTGTATGGGTCATCCATCCTTCCACCTTTGTATTGCAATCCTTTTTTTCATTTATTCTTTGCTATTTCATTTATTTGCATTTCATAGCCCTTTCATTGGCTTAGTCACACCTAGCTGAATGAGGGGTAACAAATTCCACTTAATACTATTTTATTTTAAGAGAGATAGAGCTTAGATATATATAAGAATTTGCTCTCTATATTTTGACTATAGCTGGATCTGGGCCCTGGGGAGCCCCCCCTTGGAGCCTAGTTGAGCATCTTGAACTTTGAAGACAATGAAAGCTAAGATTTAATCTTGTTGAGGCCAATATTGTCAGACTTGGACTCGGAAAAGTCTTGGCCAACTTGGGACTCAGCCGACTCGACGACTCGGATAAGACTCGGAAAATAGAAAAAAATTCAAAATAAAGTAAATTTTGTGCACAAAAAATATACTAATGACATTTTTAATCTGTATAAGTTATAAAACCACATTCTATGCAGAAATTCATTAGATCATCTCATAAAAAATGATAATACAACATTTGAGACTCCATATTTGTATTCAAAATAGTGAATTGAAAGATGATTCCTTGAACAAATTCACAAATAGTACCAAGTTCAATTACATTACTCAAAAACATAATTATTGTGTTCCTTGCCTTGCTGTTTACTCATGACAATCTCTAAAAAATGTAACTCTATCCTCCAGTTGCAAACTCATCCTGTAGCTGCTTTCAACTAAGCCTACCTCCTCAAAACATCAGCTTTCATTTCATAATCTTCGAAGGGAAACAAGTCATGCATGTCTGTTTCAAATAGGCAATCCACAGCCAATTAAAGCAAACGAAGCAAAAAATCCAATATGGAAACCTCCTAAACCCTGAAATGCATGGCACAGTATGTTAAGGACAAAATACAAAACAACATGGTTAGGATATAATTAGTAACTTCTATGCCCAGACATGGCATTTCCTTCTCCATCTAATCACCGATTAATCTAAGCAGTAGGTCAGCATAACCAGTATTCTCATCGTCATGCTATCTGATTAACCTTCTTTTTGAGTGTGTATCTTCCCTTTCTGTCTGTCTGGGCATAACTTCAAACCTCTCCTCTGCCTCAGGAAGATCAATTTTATTCAATCCTATGAGCTTGTCTTGTTACCACTCTTCCACGTGATCATTATGGTTATCCTGTAAAAGAATGGTGAGGATTCTCATGCCTGTTTGCACTTTACTGTGGAAAGAGATCTCTATCAACACAATGACTCCGTAGACCCCTAGCAGATGATATGGGTTATATTTATATAGTTCTTTTCCAAGAATTATGATGTTGCACAGGGTCTTCTGCAGCTGTATCAACAACATGAATCAAAAGTTGAATTCTGTGGAGGTGCCTTAATAATTTTATGCAGATTGCTCTCTTTCTCTTTGGTAGCTCAACTCTGGCGAGTCTGGCATGTCTCAGCCGTGTCTGGTGAGTCACTGGCGAGTTTGGCAAGTATGGCAAGTCTCAGCCAAGTCTGGCAAGTGGCGAGTCTACCAGGCGAGTCTCTGCCAAGTACTCGTTTTGCAGCAGACATGTGCAGACTCGCCAGGCTTAGCGAGTCTCTGGCGAGTCTGATAACACTGGTTGAGACACATGTTTTAGGTTTAACATTGCTGAAGACTAGTGCTGGAATTTTCTAGTACTGGAATTTCTTGCATCGAATGTGTTTTGAAAGGCCATAATCCAGGTAACATTTGTTCCTTGTTTGGAAGAATCTTAATTGTTGTTCATTCCCCCTTTAATTCTGTGTCTATTGCTGGAAAATATCTTTGTGCCTTTTTTTTATATTCAGATTAGCTGCAATTTACGTTATCTTGTAGTAGATACCCCCATGCATGTTTGCAGGTCTTTCTTCATCTGGATTCCTCACAAAAAAATTGTGTGTTAGTGACCAGCAAGATAGGCTTGCTGTAGGTTCTTCGTTCAGGCTACATGCTACCTAATCACATAAGAAAACAGCCCTCCTATGTTTTATCCTTTGACTCCACTTGCCCAATAGATTGAAATTAGTTTTTGTTCACCATCACCCTATTAGGCTATTCGTAAAACTATATTACATTTTCTGTTTTGTTAAAGATTAACTCTTCATTTCACCTTCCATTGTACATCTTTAGTAATCATATTATAGGTATACCCCCCTTGTGCTGGAGGAGAGCCAGCCTAAAGTGAGAAGAAGGGGGTGACAGTGGGCAGCCTTCTTGAGTTCCTCTAAGGTTGCACTTATATTGTAGGGCTTTACAACTTGAAGTGCAGGTTTGGGTGGTAGCAAGCCTCATTTATTGCAAGCAATTGATTGCTCTCCTTCTAACCTAATTGACTCGTCATGTCTTCACAATTTCTCTACATAGATGTCTAGTTCTTTTGAAAACAACACCAATTTATGTTGTTAAATGTGCTTTTTCATGCGATAGTAAAGAGACATACACAGATTATCAATAGATAGAAGCAACCAGTACATAGCTTTAATATAGATGGAAGATAGATTATCTTCTTCATTACAGAGTGTTCAAGTACTTGAGAGAATATCAGGTAATCACTCGTAATGCTGGACTCACCATCTAGTGTATTGGTATTTGCATTTTTATATGCCAAAGAAACCTACCTTCTAGCTGAATAACTGTCATAGCCACTTATTGCATTAACTATCTACAGAAACCACCTCCAATTGGTTGCCATGTATACATCTATTTCTCAATCCCAATGACAAACTTGTGTGCCTTAACTGTAAGCAACGTCTTTGCACAGGTAACTAGTAGTTGCAACTTGCCTGTGCTTCTCTGAGGGGACTGTTATGAGTTTTGTTTAAATCTGTCATCCTATCAGTTCTTGACAGAATTTTAACTAATGATTCAAGCCTAACTCAAGATAATCCAAATGTTATTTAACACGATTCTAACTAGTTCACCAATATATAATTAATAACATTTTCCCACAGGAGTGTGGTCTAGTGGCAAGCAGCGAGGTGATTAAGGTTGTAATTAACACGGAGACCTCATTTCAAACCCCCCTGAGTGGGTTCAGATGTGTGGTCAGGTGCAAGTCTTGGGTGGCTTTGATGGCATGAATACACCTCACATAGCATGGCTGTTAGCCAAAGAGATTCCATAAGAAGTGTTTCTCAAAAAAAAGAAAGACATTGAAACCTCCTATTATTTCTAATCCACATTATTAGTTGGTAAGAAAATATTAAAGTTTGTCTGTCTCCTTCCTTTGCATGGGTCCATATTTCCTGGATATAGTCCATTAACTATAAAAGTTGGAGAAAACCATTATATCATAGTTCAATTCAAGCAATTGAAATTATAGATATTAGCAATGATATTCTTCTAGCTTCTGCTTTTTCTGTCTTGTAGGTGGGTTGAACCTTCACTGTCCTGAATAGTATACTGTGTGTTTGATGTTTGGAACACTAGGTTTTTTGGAATGCTTCTGAGGAACCACCTTTTTCTCCCATGGATGGAAGCCCTTTAAGAGTTCTTCTTTCACTCGAAACTCATTGATTGTATCTATGATATAGCAATGTGCTATTTTTTCCCTCCAAGTAAATTTTGATCAGCTAGACTTAGGTGTCCTATTCTGTTCTGTCAATGCAGTCAATGCGCTCAAAAAATAAATGATCAACATTGCAATGTAAGGTTGTAACTTGCGATGGCAGCTTTTCTGCCTAACCTGAGATAGCTTTTCATCAGTTAGATTGAGGTCTCTTGGTCTCTCAGTTGCTGTTTGTTAGAACAGTCGGTCATGGATGCAGTGAAAGAAGTTTCACAAGAAATCAGCAATATCATAATGCATTATTGTGAGGATAATTTTTCTGTCTAGTTGGAGATGGATGGCTGTGATGGAGGATTGAAGGATACTAACTTGCTACGTGTTTGTGAGTTGTTATTTGCATTAAATAGTAAATACTGTATGTCCTTAAATCAGAACTTCATTGCATTTGTATATGGATCAAATTCAAGATTAAATAATAGGGTCCTGACTGTTGAAAAGTTACCAAGGAAGTGTTGTTCACCTTGTGTTGCCTTGGGGTGGACAAGAACACTTTAAATTAATAAAGTGAGAAGTACTTTATATTTTTAAAGTCACTTTATTAAAAGTTAAGTCATGGTTTATCCTAAGTTCAAATTTAATGATAAAGTCAAGTGAGTGATTAATTAGAAGGGTCTTCACTTTATTAAATGACATGAAGTGCACTAAATGTCATTTATTATTTATTTAATGAGTATTTATTGTGAACCCTCAATCTAATCTAATCTAGACCATAGGATTGAAAGAGGAAGTTACCATAAACAAAAAGGGCTTGGGGAGAGGCAAACCAAATCTATTGTTCACTTTCACAAGAGAGATTTTTGAGAAAGGAGAGAGCAAGAAGAAGAAGAGTGCAAGGGTTTGAAGTAATTTCATTTCTAGAGAAAGAGAAGGAGAGAGAAGGAGAATTCTGCAGGTTTAAGAGGCACAAAAACCAAGGAAGAATCATTCTTTTATTTCAGCATTTTCAAGAAGGCAAACAGGATGTTTTCCAGGGCAGAATTTGCCGTTTTGATGGCAGATTTTTTCAGCACGTTTTTCGAGGTGATTTCTGCAGATTTCTGAAAAAAAATTTCGAATTTTTTTCCTGTCCGTACAGCTCATACATCCGTACATAATCTGTACAGTCCATACGGAACTGGCCGTACGGCACGTTTTTCAAGGCAGACTGTGTACAGAATTTTGCTGGGCTGTTTCTGGCACGTGGTTCGAGAATAATAAATTCTGAAATTTCAGCAGGCCATTCAGGGATTGATTGGCACGTTTACCAAGGCATTTGGTGAAGATAAGTACTGCTGTATTTTTATTTAAAGTTTTCCTGAAATAATAAAAATATCTCTCTTCAGAACAGGTTTACCCTTGGGGGTTTTTCCTGGACCATTTTGGTCAAAAATCTGAGTCTCTAAAAATTTCATGAGTGGCTGATTTAATTTTCTGTGTTTGAAAAGTTCGCTGTTAGAAATTTTCTGAGTTTATAAAGTTGAAAGAATCTCAAGTGTTTCTAAGTTTTCAGTGAAAATTTTTAATTTTTAAATGTACATGCATATTGGGGTTGGGCATTAAACCATATGCAGTGATCTGAACTTGAAACCGGGTTGGGGTTTGAAAATTTTCACTGACTTTGTAAGGAGAGACTAATTTTTCAGGCACATCCAAGAGAACTTATACCCTTACTTTTCATTTATAACAGACTTTGATCGCATAATTGATACTTTCTCATTATGAGATCTAAATATATCTTTATTGAGTTTTTGCAATGCAAATTGACATCCAGGCACTTGCCAAGTTACCTACCCTTACTTTTCATTTATAACAGACTTTGATCGCATAATTGATACTTTCTCATTATGAGATCTAAATATATCTTTATTGAGTTTTTGCAATGCAAATTGACATCCAGGCACTTGCCAAGTTACCTACCCTTACTTTTCATTTATAACAGACTTTGATCGCATAATTGATACTTTCTCATTATGAGATCTAAATATATCTTTATTGAGTTTTTGCAATGCAAATTGACATCCAGGCACTTGCCAAGTTACCTACTATTAGGAGAAAATGCAAAACCTTAGCATTTAATTACGTTGGTCTCATCTTTCTACTAGAGTATTGTACCATATGACAAAACGTTCTCAATGCATGTATTGTACAGGTCAGTAGTTATGGTTCCTGATCCAAACTTGGACAGCAGTTTATGTCAAGGAGCAGACCAGGTCCTGACTTCATTAGTGGATTTTATCCCAGGTGATTGGGGCTTACCACCATATGCAAAGAAGTAAAAAAAGTTGACTTTGGAAGAGTTGTGTTTTAGTTTGTGGGGAAGGATGGTGTTCAAAAGGCAAGTCCAGCGATACACAACCACTTACAGGTCAACCAAGTTGGGCATACCTAACATCTCTGTCAGATGTATTATAGTCTTCAGAAAATTATTATGCCTTAGGAAATATTGTGCATTTTACCTGAAGTTAACGACCTGGCTTCGGTCTAATATTTGGAGGAAAGCACTTAAAATTTAATTTATTTCTATAATATTTGGGAATTTGTAATCTTGGCATCTCTGATTATAATCCTTTGTAGTCTAGACTCTAGAGAGGTTTCTGAGGATTTAAAAAAATTACATATTTGCTGGTTTTTGGTTGGTAGTTATATGGGAGTGTCACAGCTGTGAACAATGGGACACTGGACACTTTTCAAAGCTAGATAGTAGGAAATGCACAAATAATTTGATAGAATTTGCATGTTGGTGGGACTTATTATAAAAGGCTGTTAGTCAATTTTCTTTTTGAAGTAGCATGGCCTTGCACAATGCACTTCAAGTATTTCTACACTTGTTGGTTACAGTATATAAGGTGGTTGCGGGGAGGGAGGCTTTCAGATTTTGCTGCTGGAAACTGAAAAGAAAACTTCTAGCCTGCAAACAATGCTATGGATTTCCATGGCATTATATGTTTATTTTCTTAGATCTATGAAGGCGATTAACTGTGAGGTTAGAAAAATCTGATCCTAAAAATAATGGGGCATTTCTGTCCAGCCTTTTTTCAGCTTTAGGAAATTGCAACATTGCAAACAAGATCAATGTTCAGAAGAAATGAAACACCAAGGCAAAAGCGTGTGGCTTTCATTCAGTGAACCTATGGCATAGCACCTTTGGTTGTGGAATATAAAAAATAACCTTTAATTCCTCTTTTCTAACTCCTAAAACTCAGTTGTTAAAGCATTTCCAATTAAAAGAAAAATACTCCCTATTTTCACTAGATATCCATTTTTGTTATATTTTCATAGCTTTTTTAATTTATATCCTAGTATGTTTGTCCCAATATCCTAGCCACTTTTCACTTGCTATTCCTCATCATAATACCTCATTTCTCTTCTTTCGAAAACCGCCATAGTTTTGGTTGTTCAACGCACACAGATTGGATCAGGCTTCCTCCCTATGCATTCTAAAATCTATATTCATATACAGATGAGTAAATTAAAATACACCCCCTAATACCTAATCCATAGCTATATTAAAATGCCCCTCTCACTCCCTTTATTATGAAGTAATATATTAGTCAACTTTTGTGTAATTTGAAATCTCCAATATATGCATGGTAAGGTATTGCCTAACTAATACATTCCCTGGGAAAAATATATAATACCAAAATGATTGTGATGGATGCAATGGTATAATAAAACAACACTGTACCCAACACAACTCAATTACATCATCAAGCAATCATCCGGTCCTTCCCTAGAAAACGCTGTCAAAACCATGTGGAGTTTTAGGAAATCGCAAGTTCCTAAATGCAAATCTGGTACTCTTGGATAACGAAATTTTATAGGTATAATCGTTTTATTCTCCTATGTATGATAATCGTCTCATGGTCTTGCATTCGTGATTGTTTATACTAACACTTGAGTCCAACAGTGTACTTTTCTCCTTCCCCTTGCAATAAACATTTTGGCAGGAGTGTAATTTTGAGTCTTGACTAATTGTTTATGCTAACACTTGACTCCAACAGTGTACTTTTCTCCTTCCCCTTCCAATAAACATTTAGGCAGTAATAAGTGGGAAAAGAGAGTTTATCCCTTTTTGTAACTTATTGCCCTCTACTGAGTTTGAAACGATTATATAGTTGATTTTCTAAACTACATATATTTGTATGGACTCTTTTTCATGGGAGAAGTAAGTAAATATAAATATTTGATAAACTAGAGATGTGCTTAAACATGTTCTTATCGATTAGCACTTTTTGAGGCTGTTCGAGCTAAACCGAGGCTGGTCGATCGAATAAAACCCCGGCTGGGAGATTATGAATGAACCAAGGTGCGTAGCTCTTTCCCGACAAAGGAGGGGAAGCGCTTTTTATCGCTTGTTGACTATATGGGTGGTGTTTGGGGAAGGTAGGTGGTTGGACAGAAAGAGCACATACACAGACAGGTCCACCTATAGCACTCTTTCATCTTCTCTCGTAATACTCGTCACCTCCTCGCTCGTCTCCGAAGGCTTATCTATCAAACGAAGGCACTTTTTTGCTTATGATCTTTTTCAACATATCTGTATCTGTTATGATCGATTAGCACTTTTTTGCTTATGATATTTTTCTACACCTGTTTTTCTAGTTTGTTAGGAGTCAGTTACGAGGCACAATGATATTTTCGGTTTTGTACGAGCCTTTCTCATATGTGAAATAATGCCTTGCCAGGTAGGGAATTAATTTTAAATGTTATTTAATTTTAATTTCCTTTGAATATGTAAAATGGATGAATGTGGAGTATTTTGACGAGCTTGTTTAATTAGAGGTAGGAGTTCATTAATTTAACATTTTAAGTTCAAAAAATAACTGATCTTTTACAATATTTTAGATATAGATATAATAGAATTTTTATGTAGATTTTGTTATATAATTTTTGTTTAAGAATTTACTTTCATATATAATTAGTATTAATAAAAAATTAATGATAAATATCTTAATTATTAATGCTGTGTTTATTGAAGATTTAAAATTAAAATCTTTGTAATTTTTCTATAAAACATATTCTTATATATGATTATTAATTAATTGCCAATTATTGATAAATATCTTAACTATTAATGTTGTGTCTATTAAAGATTTTTAGTATAGTGAATTGACCTTTTCATTTAATTGCCATAATGTTTTTGAATAGTTGATTGGTTGAACTCAAGTTGCTAAAGCTTGGAACAGGATAGTCACTTTTTAAAACCTCATATCATTTCCTAAAACCTCATGAGTGAAACATATTGGGAACTTTTGTGTGTAGAGTAAAACAGCAACCATTTAGTACAAGTCCAGTGACTTTGTAACCTCTAAGTTACAATATTAAAAATTTAAAAACTAAGAATTGAAATGGAGTTGAACTTGATAGCTTTCGAGTTCTAGTACTTGAAAAGTTATAAACTAGATATGACCAAGCATAAAAAAAATTATGACAAGTAAATAAATTTAAAAACAGAAACAAATATATTATCTATTGTTGCTTCCTCTTATTAAAAGCAATTTTCAAACTGTAATTAGTTATTAGTGAAATGAATCTATGACAAATGGTCTGATAAATGAGGGAATATGGCTTTTATAAGCTATAAACAATCTTCCTTAGGGTCTGGGGCCTTCATGTAGGGATTATACAATTAGTAACGAATAACAAGTTAATGATAAATATCTTAATTACTAATGTTGTGTTTATCGAAGATGTTCACTACAATGAATTGAGCTCTCCATGGGTTTTTCCATGCAATCTGTAATAATATTTTTGTTTAGTTGATTAGTTAAAGCCATGTTGCCAAAGCCTTTTCCATGCAATCTGTAATAATATTTTTGTTTAGTTGATTAGTTAAAGCCATGTTGCCAAAGCCTAGAGTGGAAGCACCATTTCCCCAAAAAAATTCCAAGAGCAAAGCATCTCAGAAATAGTTTGTATATAATATATGTTTTTATATATTATAATGTATATATATTATATTAGAGCATCAATAATTCAGTACATCTATCATGTTTTTTTACCAATAGCTAATCATTGGAAGTTACAAAGTGAAAAATCAATAGCTTGAAATAGAGTTGAAATGAAGTTGAAATAGATAATATCAACCATCTAGTAGTTAGAAAGTTATAAGCTAATTATTAGGAAGTAGGAACAAATTTAAGACAAGTATATAAATGGAAAAAGAGACAATTCTACTATGTATTGTTGTTTCCTCTTACCCATTATTACTCAACATTTCCAAAGGAGAAACTAATGGTTAAAGGATTTTTACCAATAGAATCATCATTTAGATTGTGATTAAATAGTATTTGACCTCATATAAACCAATCCTAAAAGACTTACACTGGAACTACATTTTTGTTACAACAAAACCATTTAGTTTATAAAATCAATTAGTGTTTCAGTTTCATTCAACAAGGATCTTTCATTCAATACTTTGGTTCATACATTTATACAAACACTTGGCATGCACCCATTCATACAAACACTTAACAAGAATTTATAAAAAACCCTTGACCAGCAAAAGAAATATATACCAATTTCAGAGAGAGTGAACAAGTAAACCCCCCACTGGGTGTTTTGTGTTTTTCCAAAAAACACTTGCATCACAAATTTCAGTTTTGAATACATTTTTGCTAGTAGAATCGAAATGGGGGTTCCAAGTTGGTTAGGTACAGATACCTCGTGATGTTGGCCTAACATCAAATAGAAACATGTATAAAGTCATTTTTCTAAAACTCAAAATCAACATTACACATAATTTTATTTACACATTTTGTCAAACACATAGCATGTAAATGTTCGCCTACAACCATCTATGTAGAAAAACAACCCAAGAATATTCTACTATCGCTTAACCATTCAATCATGCATCTTCTTACACAATTTCATCAACCTTTAAGTGAATTGTAGTTTATCAATTTCACATAACAAATCATTCAATCAATCATTTTAACAAACACATGGAAAGCATCATAAGCTACAACCATGCATGAGGAGAAATACTTAATAATAATTTTTTAATCAATAAGGGTTTCACTAAAAGATTTTCCCAACCCAACTCATTGGCGATGAGTTAATTTGAAAGGATTACAAATACATAATACAAACTCCCTCCTTCATAAGTTTTCATAACACTTGGCATACAAGATCTAAGTTACAATTATTCATAATAAACCATAACTAGATTTTCAAAGACCAAAGACATAAGGAGGGACAATATTTTACAAAGATGCTCCTAATTCACAAACATGTTAACATAAAATAATTCCTAAATTTATTTCTTTCAAATTTTCCTCATAAAAGCCATATTTCCATTCAAGGATTTTGCCAAACATGTGGCAAATATCCTATGAACCTCTATAGGAAATTAAACTAATAACAACATTGTCTCTAATAGTAAAAGAGCATTGTACTGATAATAAGCAGAATCTACTAACATCTAATCTAAAATATAAATTCTTTTTCACAAAGCAAACTTACCCACCCACTTGGGTAGTTTTTCAAGCATAGTCATTTCAACAAATACTTTGCTTGCATCCTGTTTATTTCCATCGAGAGTTGTAGAAATATGAACATAATAAGTGAATGAGAGGAGAAGAAGAGATTGTGTCAACAACATATCCATTTGCTTAGATATCACCTACATCAATTTCCATTTCAATATATTTTCTCTAAATTTATATATATTCAAAACATAAGCCAACAAGTTTGGCACCAAAGTTGCACATGAGGGTTGGTTCAAATCACCAACCTACAACCCAATATAAAATAGATTTATTCATATGAATAACTTTCATTTTATCCAACATTTTCCCACCAAGGAGATTTCACTGATCAACTCCTCAAATTACCAAGTCAAACTTATGCAATTTAACCAAATAAAACCAAGAATTATTAATAAAAAATTCACAAGAAATTATTGCCTAACATTTAGGCAAAGTTTCCTTTCAACTTCTTCATGGAGTTTCCTCCTAAGAAATCATACATTCCTTAAATTCCAACATAATCACTCATACCAATACCCACATCAGTATTATCCAAAGTCATACATAAAAAAATAGTTGAATGAAAAATAATACCAAGAATAATCACTCAGAGGCGGTTGTCATTGGTGATCATATGTCGTGTGTGGATGGGAACACGGCTCCACGGTTCCATCAACCATGCGGTTCAAGTCAGGATCATACATCATGATCATTAAATTATCCCCTTTTTCAACGATTGAGGTTTTAATGTTGCTGGTCGTCACTGCTCTGTCTAGTTGGGGTGGAGGTACAACACTAATCATGGCTCCTTGCAATGGTTCTATGACTCTTTGGGAGGATTATATCATGAATTTCGGTAAGGAATGTTTCCATTTTTGGGTTTTTCATGGTTAACATTCAAAATGTGTTTTTTTTTCACTGTGTTGGAGAGAGTCCTTGGGTTCAGTCAAGTTTAGAAATGTTATTCGACTTCCCTCTTTTGGCATTTGGGTGTTCTGGCTCTCTCTTGCTCTTCATCGACTGTACAAATAGTAAGCTTTTGGGTCTCTTCCCCATCCTTTGGACACAAACATGTATAGGAGGCTACGTGCCACCCCACGATGTGCTAACAAAGGCAGTGGAAGCTTCGTCCGCAAGGGAAACATAGAATCCTTTGAAAGTGGTTTTGGCAGTTCTGTTTTGGCTCATTTAAGGAATCTATTGGACGATTGGGAAGAAGAAATGGTTGTGCAACAACTGGTAGGCTAGCGGGCTCGAGTGTAACACAAACATTATTGGACTGTAAGAAATATGTTGGCTCAGGTTCTCACGAGGTCTTGAAATTCTGAAGGTGACAAAAGCTCCATCTTCGGCTCCGACTATCTTCTCTTCTCCCTCTCCAAGTCCCTCGTTGGTCTCCAATCCAATGGAGATCTAGGAAGAACAAGCTAGAAAAGAGCCCCTCACATCCTAGGTAAAACTAATATTGCTTCAACCAATGGTTATAAAAGGAAGAAGGTGGAGCATAGTGGGTAGGTGGACTTCTCCTCCTTTAGGAAAACCAAGGTGCTCATTGTTACAAAAGCTTTGGATGGTACCTCCAACTCTAAAGGCTACAAATGTCCCATACTAGAAGAGAAGCCCAAAGATGTTGAAGCAGCTTGCAACTCCGAGTAACCCATCTGTTTTACTCTTTACCAAATTTTTTTGTCGCTGTTAGTAGTCAAGGAATTCTAGTTTCTGAAGCTGCTAGTCTTTTTGGCTTGGCCTTTTATGCCCAGAGAAGCTAGTTTGACGAACTGTTCATTTTGAAAATGCGCTTGGGCATAAGCCTATTTACTAGTTTTTTGGTCACCCATGCATGGCAGACAAGTGTTGACAGGTTTAGAATGATACTCCATGCATGGGTTATGTGTCTATGTTTAAGTTTTAGCAGTTGTAGGTCTGTGAGAAGCCATGATGGGTTGATGAACTTCATGATACTCTTGTCCATGTATTACTTATTTTTTGTACACTAATATAGTTTTCTATGCAGCGTACAAAAACAAAAACCAAGAATAATCATATTGAAAATGATACCAAAATTATACCTAGCCAAAATACCTCCTCGTGGTTCCAATAAAAATCTTCCAAACTACTCCATGCCTTCCAACTTGAATAGACCAATCAGCTTTCCACCAAGCCTTATTTAGGGAGAAAATCTCCCCTTGGAACCCCGTGAGTTGTAACAACTCACAAGTAGTACTGTGATGCAACAATAGAGAGCTAATCAGGCAAATACGGAATAGATATTTTCCTTCCTCTCAGTACCACTCAAGTCTAAATCAAACCAGACAAGGCCAACTTAGAAAATAGTTCAAGAGCTCTAGAGTCATTTCAGCAGTATCTGGTTACTCTTCAAGTCTCCCCCCAAACCATGGGGGACCTTCTGTATTTATAGGCTCAAGGAAAGAGGACACCTCATCCCTTCATGCAAAATTAGAGATTAAATTAAATTCATAATTCCATAATATTCATCACCCTCCCCCTATGATGCAAGGATACCAACCCTACTCTAATCCTCCACTTTCTAATGAGTTCTACAGACCCTACTCTAATCCTCCACTTTCTAATGAGTTCTACAGACTATGTATTTGTGTCTATATTTCACCTCACTTTTCTAATGAGTTCTACAAACTATGTATTTGTGTATGTATGTCACCTCACTTGGTACATACTGCTTTCCTAAAACTTTTCAATCTATAAGACTCAGAGTTATGAGGATCTCGTCCTCTGCAAATTGGATTTAGTGTATTACATTCACTCTTGGTCTTGGTGAAAATGCTCAATGCTCTCCAATGCTAGCAAGCTATTAAACTCATGAGCTAAAATTGAAAGCTCTATCTCCATAATTTCAATTTCATTCAAAGAGGAAAAACCGACAATACTTGCAGACCTCAACACCTTACCATGATCACAGTTTCAAGTTTGACAAATCCGTTCGATCGACAATTAGTTCATGACTTTACCACCCATACGCCGACAACATATGTTTTAGTAGCTACCAGATTTGGGCTTCAGGCCAAGGTTAACCAAAACCCTTTTCAATGCCAATGACGAACTCAATTCAAATCTCCTCTTTACTGTTTTTCTTACTCTCCATGTGAATCGATTTATGGTTCCTCCTTGCTATGCTATTTCACATTTCAGTATCAAAATTTATGACAGGAGGCAGAATATTTTTTTTAAGTCCCATTCGAATCACCATATTCCAATCTCTAAGCTGTATCACGATATCACTCTTTCAGCATCTATTTTTAGCTTCGATCACAGATTTGGGGTTGAAATATTTTCCCTATTGCCCAATAAATCCATGCTTCACCATCCATACATTTAAATGGCCCAAATAAATTAAGGCAGGTCCCTCCTTTAGAACTTATGATTTCCAGATTCGAAGTTCACTGGGATCCATACACTTGAGCTTCCTCTATTCTTTCACGCTGGAAGTGTATCCTCGGAGTCAAAGTTCGATTATATCATCTATAAGATCGCAACCATGACCTGTATATCTTCTTAATAATGGATGAACGCAGATTTAGGTAGTCTTCGACTCCAAGCATTTAAGAACAACTCCATTCTCTGTCAACCTTTATCTCAATACACGTAGAAATTCTAACAAAATTCCTAAACTCATTCATTGATCTCAAGAATTCATTCTATTCACATTCAGTTTTACAGGGGAAGGTAAAAACATACAAAATATAGAGAGGCATTCATAAAACACTTTCCTTATATTAACATAAACACTATACATAAAACCTGCAACTACAAACTACCTCTCTATCTCTCACGCTGGCCTGATTACACCATTTCTTGGTTGCCTCCTCTGTACCCTATATTTTCAGGGAGGGTTACATATTTTTTTTTTAAATTAAGAAGTTGATAGGTTCAAATCAAACAAATTCCTAAAAGCATGTAATTATTTAAAATAGTAACCCTGACTACTTTTACATTTCCATGTCTCTAGGGCTTACATAATATCAATTAACTTACTCATATCAGAACACTTTAACTAATTAAACCTTATGACACTTTAATAAAGAAAACCTTATGTTGAAATTTGTATGTAGGAAAGTGTTCCTCTAGTGATCTTTGCATTGCAGTCACTAAAAGATGACAAATTACATGACACTTGCATTAATTATCTGAGAAAAGTAATTAATGTCATTTTAGAATTATAAAGTGACTTTTCAATTAAATTTAAGTGGGAGTTTGAAAATTATTTATTTAATGGAGAGAAAATTGATTTTTTTCATCCATTGATGATAAATCACTAGATTAAATGTGGGCCCTTGATCTAGTGACCGTTCAACTACTCCAAAAGTGGAAGTGAAAATATAAGAGAAAATGATAAAAAGGGAGTTCATTCCTCATTTGTACTAATCCCACCAAGAGAAGTCGACAGAGGAAGAAGATGAGAGAGCAACACCTTGGAGAGAATTTGTACATAAGGAATATAAGGGGCACGCATTTCAAGATTGCAGATACACAATTCGAGGCACAACAATCAACATTTAATGTGATCATACTGTAATTAATCAAGCATGTTTACAGTTTGGAGAGGAGTCTAAACAGAGGTATAGCAACAAGATTTTTTAAGTAGAGGGCACAAACATCGAGGAACATTAATTGCAAAACAACAACACAAAATTTGAGGTACTTGTTTTGTACAATTCCGTATAGTCCAAGGAGTGATTTCGTATAGTTTTGTACAACTCTACACATAAATTTTGAGGAATTTTATGGCACTGTTTTCCAAGATGTGTTGTGCATTTTTTTCAAGATAAGTTGGTCATTTAAATTGTTGAAAGGACTTTGCTATAAAATTCCTGAATAAATAAAAGCACACACACACTCTCTCTCTCTCTCCCTCTTAGGTTTTCCCTTTGGGATTTTTCTTGGTCAGTTTGCCAAAAAAATTAGAATCTGGATTTTCATGTGTAGCTGAGTTTAAATTATGTTCTTTAAAGTTTGTAAAGTTTCCTTCATATTTTCAGTCATGTTCAGTTTATGAGTAAAATCCATATGGAACAAAATTGTTCATTGGGTGGGCATTAAACTTGAGCACTAAAACTTGAAAATTGGGTTGGGGAAACACTCATTTTTTTACATGGTATCAGTGCTTTGTTGAGAAGGAAGGGAAAATTTACAGTCAATAATTTTCAGGCTTCAGAGAGTGTTTTCTTTTGTTCATCAGAGGCGGATATGGACTTACATTTTTCAGTGAGATGGCTACCGGGTTAAGGTTGGATGACAGGTTGCATGGGGCAACCAATTGCATTCCGTGGAAATACATGATTGTACTTAATTATACTGGAGGAGAACAAGTTGTGGGATGAAGTAGTAAACATCACTCAAGCGAAATTAGTACAAGTACTTGCTTCTACTGATGCAACAACGTTGGAAACCTCCAACAAGAAGGACATCAAGGCGAGAATGATTATCTTTGATGTTGTAAAGGTCCATGTTATGCCACACATTACAAGTAAAGACCGTGCATATAAAATGTGGGATTCCTTGACTAATTTGTACCAGAGTAAGAATGATTATCAAAAGATGGTACTGAGAGAAGCTAAAGAGCATAAGGATGGCTACATATGAGAATGTTGCTTCTTACCTTACTAGGATCACTCAGGTGAGGGACAATATTGGAGTGGTTGGGGAGAAGGTTGATGGTAGTGAGCTAGTGTAGGCATCATTGAATGGCGTGACAAAGCCATGGACTGTTTTCGTGGAGGCCATTGTATCTAGAGAGAACATGCCTTCCTGGGACAGTCTTTGGGACAAATTCATTCAAGAGGAGACCCGAAAAATTTACGTGTAGGATAACTCATCAAATGGTAAGGAGGAAGAGGAGAATGTTTCCTTGTCAGCTACAAGCAAGAAGTCCAAGAAGGGTCCTAAGGGAGGGGCTAAGAAGTAGAGAGGTGAGAAGAAGGACCTTAGCAGAGTCACGTTTTGTGCATGCAATGTGTTTGGCCATTATACTGGTCAATGTCCTAATAAGAAGAGGGGCAAGCAGGTGGAGGAACAAGTTGTAGCTACAATAGAGATAGAGAGTTACACTGCAAAGTTCGAGAAAGAATTATCTCTTGCCATAGTTGTTTCGAGTTGCGAAAGTAGTAGACTTGTGGATGTAGGGAAGTGGATAGTTGAGAGTGCATATTGTGATCACATGACTGGGATGTGAGATGCATTCCTCACTATAGATATTGTTATCAATAGAGCTTGAGCCTAGACTACTAAGGTCCAAAGTCTAGAGAAGCCTAACTTAACTCTATTGATGACTAGGTTTGTGATTTTATAAAAATGTCAAAGAAATAGGGATTATGATAACATATTCAGATTAATAAACAGTAGATGTATAAACATAATAAACAAGGCTATAAAGATTACGAGAATGAACTTATATAAGGAGTGAAAAAGTTATATTCAGATCATTGATAAACATACAAATTATTTATGAGAATCCAGGTATAGAAAACATCTATCCAAGGGAAAGAATTATGCACAAAACATAACATTTATCATTTCAAATATTAAAACAAAATTGGCTCATCTCGCATATAATCACTTCAAAGTATTATTTAGAAACATATGAAATGAAATACATGCCTGCAAATTATAGTAGCAATATGATCTCCACACTCCTAATGCCCTCTACATTGTTCAATATTACATCTTATATACAAAAGTTTCAAAACTGAAAAAGTTTGAGATCCATATTTCATGGATCTGTATAACCCAAAAATAGACAACCCGATTACATTCAATCTAGATCGAATAACTTCAAAAACTAACCTTGATCTCTAATACTAACAGTTGTATAAACAAATACTAATATGATCTAACTAACAGTTGTCTAATCATAAATTTTTATCAAGCTTATCTAGAAAGAATGACCTGGCTCTTGAGCTGGACTCGTTTATGAACAATTAGAGTTTCCTGGTTGCTTCAGCTAGGATAGTTAAACCATTCTGTTGGGTCCCAAAATGCCCCTTTTTAACCACATCCCTTATACCCTATTTGTCTTGTCTTATTCCATTTTGAGCACCAAACATACATTCTTTCCTCACTTGAGCCCAGGATCTTCATAGGTATGATTATTTATTATTTCATTTTATTAATGCTTATGATTGTCATAATCAGGACTTCGCTTCTTGCATTATGCTAACTCATTATGATTTCACAAGATAGTGCAAGTTGTGAGAGATTACAGGTGTAGCATCCTGAGCGGTCTAGAGAATATGAGCATCCACTATCAGCTGTGACTTTCCAGTACCGTCTATACGCGCAGATCCAATCAAGGGTCATCATTCTACACGGGCCGTGACAGAAATGGCTGCAACAGACTGAGCTACAACAACGCACCACTACTTGAAGATAGTTGCAATCATCCAGGACTTTTTGGAATTGGTTCTGTTATTCATTTACTGGCACAAGCAATAGAATTTCCTACATTCCATGCCTCTGTTTAATTCCACTCACAGCTGTAACAACGCATGTAATAGGGCAGCCTGAAGATCGTAGATCTTCATGGCTTCCCGATATTAGTGGGTGAGGGTTACGTTTGTTGATGTATAAGTACAGGGAAGAATTCAGAGCCAGGGGTTGGACAATATCATATTTTATTGTGTAAGCTGTAACAGAGACTGTATCTTCATTTCACCATTTTAATATAAGAAGCAGGATTCTTCAGATCTCTGTGTTTTAACTTGTGTTAGCTTCAGCATCTCTATTTGAAGGCTGGGCCCACCTTCCCACAGATATAGTCGAGTTAGTTAGATGTTTGCTTAATTCGTTGTGTGGTGTGGATGTTACATTATATGCATTTGCTTCCGTAGCTACAACAATCATGTTAATCGTTGTGTTTCTTTGAATACCCAGTACTTGCATTTCCTTTAAGTTGCAGCAGTGTGGTGTGACAGTCGACTGTGTAGGTTAGCTTCTTTTACACATGTGTGTAGTAGCTGTAACAATCAATCTCTCCCTTAGTTTCCTTTCAATTACTTGTCTTGCCCAGGTTTTCTAATTCAGGTAGACTATGGTTTAGAACTGTTGATTCAATTCCTTATTTCTCATTTCTAGATTAAAATCGGATTAGCTAGTCATAATGGATTTACATCCAGTTTCGTAAATTAGGATTTAACTTTATGCAAAAGTAATTCTAGATATTTATTTGAGGAATCATTCATTACTGGATTGAAGTTGTAGGAAGTAATTGCAATTCTGAATTCTTAGATAGGTAGTTTAGATTAGTTTTGATTATGGGAGAAGTTTGACAAAATAGATAAGTAGGACAGTTTATTAAGTCATCAACTACTTAGTGTTTAAGCACATATAGTGTAAGTTATCTTTGAAATAAAAGACTTCCTTGGGTTGACAATTTATATTGAGCATTCTGCATGATGGTTTTAATTAACTGACATATAGAGTGACCAACATTTTGGCGTCGTTGCCAGGGAAGGTAATGATTAGACACCATAGTAGTTGCATCCATTCATTTTTCTTTAGTTTTTAAGTTTTCATGTTTTGGGTTGCATGAATACGAGAAGAGTACATCGTGACATTCTTATAACCCCCAGAACTCCCCAGAAAACTAACATTGCAGGTGGTCAAGGTCGTGGAAGAAACCCAACATTGGGAAGAAGAACATTCATTGGCGATCTCGTTGCTAGAACCAATTGCTCTACTGGAACTCGCCATTAGGGGTCCTCCATCAGAAGAAGCCCAATTACCCCCAGGGTGGAAGCATCAGTTTCTAGAGTGGAGAACACAGGAGGAGCTATGACACCCTCAGGTGTCCCTGCGGAGGAAGACAGAGTTAGTGCTGTGGGAACAGGTGATCGAGATGTGATCTATCACTTTAACGGGAAGGAGGTGACAAAGGAGGAGTGGACATAGTTATATCAGAAGCAGGAAGATTAGAAGAAACAAAGGCAGGAAAGAGAAGAAGAAAATATGAATAACAGATGCGAATCGGAAGATCATGAAGAGGTGATGGGGGAAAATCATCACAATTGCAATGATCCCCCACTTGAGGGGACAGTCGCCACACTCAAGTTCCCCATTCGACAGCCAGTGGGACCAACCCCCATGAAAAACATATCACCATTAGTATTACCTTGTTTTCATGGAAAGGCCACAGAGGATCCGGATGAATTCCTCTTCGAGTTTGACATCCTCTGTCGCAGCTATGACTACACTTCCAACGAGCAGAAGTGAAAAATTTTCCCTGCTACTTTTAAGGATAATGCACTACATTGGTTCATGAGCCTAGGTAGTGAAATTGTCACCATGTGGGACCAAATGAAACAGGTGTTCTTGGAGAAATACCAGGAGTACTGCAACGCCAAAGATAAAAGAGAAGAGTTGTTCAAGATGGTACAAAGGGGCGAAGAAAGTTTGGAATATTTTGTTGAGAGGCTCTTGTACAGTGTGCAGAGGGATGGAAAGACTAATATGGGGTTAAATGTGCTCAAGATAATCCTACTACGTGGTATTAGGAAATACTGCCAATGTATGTTGAACCTACTGAGAAAGGGGGATATCTCAAAGGAATCCTTTGAAAAGATTGTTGAATTATGAAGAAGGTATTCCAGAGGATCTTCCAGGACCAACAAACGGGATAAATTGGAACGAGATGTCTTTGGCAGAACACATAAGTCATCCAATGAAGGAGCCACCCGAGTAGAAATAGGCAACCTTCTCGAGAATTTTGAAACAGAAATGATGAGCTCCATCTCCTTAGAAATAGATGTCCTGAGGGCGAAGCAGAAGCAAGCAGTAGAGGATCTAACACTCGGTATATTCTGCCCTAAATGTAGGAAGAAATACCCCCTAAAGGAGTGCCCACTCGACAAAGTAGAAGTGTGTAAGCTCTGTGAACTGAATCATGATACAAAGGAATGCCCCTCACTACCTCAAGTGAAGGCAGTTTTGCAGGCATCAACTTCAGACGTCGAACCAACCTACTTCATTGCCCAGAAAAAGCTTAGCAACCTCAAAACCAAGGTATGACTCCAGGCTCATTTCCATTTTCGAATAATATGAATAATTAGAATAATATGCATCACATGAATACAAAATTCCCTTCACCTTATTCCAACCATCAATGGCAACCTTCTCAACCTCCTATGCAGAATTTCAACTCTTGGAACTCTTGGGCACAGCCACCAAACCAACATAATTCTTGGCCTCTTAGGTGGAGGAACTTCCATCCAAGAAACCAGTTTCCCCATAGCCAATCTCCTCAACAGTTTCCACACCAACAATTTCCTCACCAAAAATACCCTCCTCAACAATACCCTCAGCCATACCAGCAATACCAGTAATCGCAGCTGCAACTCCAGAACAATGCTGCACCTAACATGCCTATACGACCGCAGCTTCCTGATCAAGCTAACCCCAACCCAAACAACAAAGCAGTCCACTAGTTTGAGACTGCCAGCATGCCCACTTACTCCATTACTCCAGTTCCTTGTAACGACATATGCTTACGATCAGGGAGAGTAATGGAGCCTCTAGTCATTGAGGATGTTCCATCCTTTGTGTCTGAAGAAAGGATGAACCAACAGTACTCATCCCACACAGTAGTCCCCATTATTGAGGATGCTGAAAGTCCTATCGAGACACCAACTGAAACACACATAGAAACAACTATTGAAATGAAGCCTACACAACTGATTAGAGAACCGCCATATCATGAGAGACTGACACTACAGAAAGCAGTGGAACAAACTCAGTTTAACCTCTTAGGAGAGTTGAAAAATCTTTATGTCAAAATTTGACTGCTACAGGCCCTCCATGAGGTGCCTATTTACGCCAAAACAGTCCGAGACCTGTGTGTAAGAAAACCAGGTAGACAACTCAGAGATCCTCCCACTGTCCATGTCATAGGGAAACTATCTGAATTGATAATGGGAAAAACTCTCCTGGCCAAATATGATGACCCTGGGAACCCTACTGTCATCGTGCAGATTGGGAACACACAGACACCGAATGTGCTGGTATATCTAGGTGCAACTATTAACATTATGGCCATAGAAACTATACAGAAACTTGGGCTCACCAATCTTCGACCAACCCCTACCATCTAGAACTAGCTGACAGGTCCACTATCAAACCTGAGGGAATCTTGGATGACCTTGTCATCTCAGTTGATTCATGGGAGTACCCTGCTGACTTCTTGGTTTTACAGGACCAAGTCGTAGCTAGGAGGACACCCGTTGATCCTGGGAAGACCCTGGTTAGCTACAGTAGACGCTTTCATTAGCTGTCGGTCAGGGTCTATGACCATATCAGATGGGATCGAAACGAAAAATCTTACCCTGTATCCTCCAACTTGACCTAGTCTAGAAGTTGAAACTCTATTATGGATGGAGCTAGAGGAAGAGGAGGGCGTTCAACCACTATTAACAATAGGGAAGCTTTTGACTTTCAAGGATGAAACAAAGGATGATGCCATTAATAGTTTCATCAGTGAGCCCACTTCTTTCAACAAACAAATTTATCAGATCCTGAATAGTACCCTAGGTGAAGAAGAGCAAAAAAATATCATAGAGGAGACATTAGTCAGTGACACCTACATAATTTCAGTGCTGAAAAATTCGAAAAGTGTTCCAGTTGAGATAGAGCCGGGAAAAACACTGAATATCAATCCTAATCTCGCTCTGGATGAACATGAACGCTTGATCACTCTCTTGAAAAAGCATAAGGGGGAATTTTCCTGGGAGTACACAGATATGAAGGGTATCCCTTCTAATCTATGCACCCACCACATTTATATTAAGAGTGACTCCTAAAAAGTGTGCCAGCTAGAACGAAGGATGAACCCCAATCTTAGGGACATTGTGAAGGAGGAAATTCAAAAACTCTTGGAATCAGGGTTTATATACCCGATCTCAGATAGCGAGTGGGTTTCTCCACTCGTAATTGTACCCAAGAAGAATGGGAAATGGAGAGTTTGCGTGGATTACAGAGAGTTAAACAAGGCAACACAGAAAGATCACTTTCCTCTACCTTTCATCGATCAAGTACTTGACACCCTGTCTGGGAAGAAGTTCTTCTCCTTTCTGGTGGGTTTAGCGCGTACAATCAGATCTAGATTGCTCTTGAGGACCAAGAAAAGAACACTTTCACCTGCCCCTAGGGTACTCCCCTTCGGTTTGTGCAATGCACTAGCCACCTTTTAGAGAGTTGTGATCGACATCTTTTCAGAGATGGTCAATGACAGTATGGAGATTTTCATGGATGAATTTACCCCGTATGGCAGTGACTTTGAGGAGGCATTGAAAAAATTAGAGAAGGTTTTAACACGCTGTTAGTAGACCCAACTATCTTTGAGCACTGAAAAGTGCCATATGATGATGAGTGAGGGTGTAGTGCTGGGGCACTTTATCTCTGGTGATGGTATCTAGGTAAATCCATCCAAAATTAGGGTAATTGAAAATATACCCGCTCCTGGAACACAGAAAGAGGTACGCAACTTTTTAGGGCATGCCAGTTATTATAGAAGATTTATAGAAAAATTTTCCAAACTAGCTTTTCCTTTATTTACCTTATTGATGAAGGATATACAGTTTGTTTGGAATGATGCATGCCAGACAACGTTCACTGAACTTAAGAAGAGGCTATCTACAACTCCTATCTTAAGTGGGCCCAATTGCGCTCTACCTTTCCACATTTCTTTAGATGCCTCTGACATTGCAATTGGAGCAGTGTTGGGACAACAGGATGGTCAAGCACCATATGCAATTTACTACATCAGTAAAAACTTGGCTCCTGCTGAAATCAATTACACTGTTACAAAGAAAGAATTTTTAGCCATTGTCTACTCCATTAACAAATTTAGGCATTACATCACTAGATATCCCACCTTTGTACACATCGACCACTTAGCCATCAAGTATTTAATGAACAAACCAGTTACAAATGCTAGGATAACTAGATGGTTGTTACTATTACAGGAGTTCGATATTACCATTGTTGACAATCCTGGGAAAGAAAATGTTGTTGCTGATTTTTTATCTCGTTTTACCAACAGTGATGTCAGCTTACCAATTGAAGATTCTTTCTCAGATGAACATTTATTTGCAGTTTCAGTTCATTCCCCTTGGTATGCAGATGTTTCTAACTACTTGGCTGCAGGCAAGCTTTCGACACATTATCAAAAAGAGAGAAAATTAAAATTATTCAGCAAAGTGCCAGGTATTGTTGGATAGATAGTCATATTTTCTACATAGGTCCTGATCTTGAGATCAGAAGATGTGTCAGGGAGGATGAAGTCTTCCACATCTTGAAGGCCTATCATGATGAGCCATGTGGAGGACATTTTGTAAACAAAAAGACAAGTCATAAGGTGTTAAGAACGGGCTATTATTGGCCAACAATTTTCAAGGATGCGAAGAAGTATGTCCAGGCTTGTGAAAACTGTCAGAGAATGGGCCAACCTAATAGATTGGACAAAATTCCTTTGCAACCACAGTTGGTGGTTGAACCCTTTGACAGATGGGCATTAGATTTTGTTGGGCTTATCAACCCTTCCTCGAAACAAAAAGCTTACATTTTATTTTGCACTAACTACATGAAAAAATGGGTGGAGGCTGTGGCGTTGGTGAAAGCCAATGACTAGGCTGTAATAGACTTCTTGTACAAGGAAATCTTCACTCGTTTGAGTACCCAAGGAAATAATCATAGATGGAGGACCATATTTTGTGTCACATAAATTTGAAGTTGTGCTATAGAAGTACCATATTCAACATAGGATAACTTCACCTTACCATCCCCAAGCCAATGGCCAGGTGGAAAGTACCAATAAAGTTATTAAAGCTATCCTTACTAAAACAGTCAGAATCCATCGCAGAGACTAGGCTGACAAGCTTCTGGAAGCACTGTGGGCATATCGTACTACTTGGCGTAGTACTACAGGGTTCTCCCACTATAACTTGGTGTATGGTAAGAGTGTTGTCTTCCCTATCGAATTCGAAATCAAGACTTTGAGGATGGCCATGGATGTAAACTTGGATGTAACAGAGGTGCAAAGGAATAGATTGAATCAATTAAATGAAATGGATGAAAAACATATAGCTGCAGCGGATCAAACAACATTGATTCAGCAACAACGATCCAAATGGCACGATCGGTTTATCAAAAAGAAACTCTTATGTGAAGGAGACTGGGCATTATTATACGATTCAAGGTTCAAAATGGACTTCAAAGGTAAGCTGCACACAAGATGGTTGGGTCCATATCCGATAGACAGAGTGTTTAATAATGGTACAATCCGCCTGGTCACCACCGACGAAAACCATACACCATTATTTGCTAATGGTCACAAGCTGTGACTGTACCACAAACCAATTTCAAGGGACACTTTTATTTCATAGGTTGTAGCTGATCCGGGATACCAGCTAGTGCAAGGGCAGGAGTCTTTCTCTACCCCTGTCAATCTTTAAGAAAGTCACAGTGATTTCCACACAAATTTTTTTTGTACATAAATAAATTGATGTTTGCTTTTTTTATTTCTTTTTGCTTTGTTTTCCTTTATGCTTGATCATTTTTGAAGAATCTGTGCAGGAACTAATGTAGGGAGAAACGGTCATGATTGGGCCTGATGACTGGAACCCCTATTCTAACTTCCTACTTTCAAAAAAACTCCATGAAGAAGAAAATAATTTGAATGATGAATAGTTATGTGCAGTTGCGACTCTGTAAAACCTGCCCATTTTTCCGTTCCGTACAGCTGTGACTCCGTGAAACATTCCTATTTTTTTGTTCCGTGCAACTGCGACTCCGTAAAAACCTTCCCATTTTTTCGTTCTGCGTAGCTGTGACTCCGTAAAACATGCCTATTTTTCCGTTCCGCGTAGCTGTGACTCTATAAAAACCTTCCCATTTTTTCTGTTCTGCACAGCTGTGACTCCATAAAACATGCCTATTTTTCCGTTTCGCACAGGTGCGACTCCGTAAAAACCTTACCATTTTTCCATTCCACACAGCCGTGACTTCATAAAACATGCCTATTTTCCATTCTGCATAGCTACGATTTTGTAAAAACCTTCCCATTTTTCCGTTCTGTGCAGCTGCAACTCTGTAAAACTTTCCTATTTTTTCGTTTCGCGCAGTTGCGACTTCGCCAATTCTAGCATACCTTTTATGTTTTTCGCAGCTGTGACTTCACCAATTTTAGCAGAATTTTCCTATTTTTTGCAACTGCAAATCTTCCAGATTTATCCACAGAAGGGTTGTGACTCCTCTAGATTTATCCACGGAAGGGCTGCGACTCCTCCATATTTGTTTGAAATTTTTGCTGCTCATGATTTTGTTGATTCCGACTCACCTCACGACTTCAATTATGTTTCCGTCAAGTTTGAAAAGATAGTTTTTGGCTCGCCGGAAGGAACACCATCACAGCATGCACGCAATTATGTTTAAAATTGATGGCAGCATTTGACACACTGTATTATCTTGAGAAGTCGCGGATCATCGCATAATTGCTAAGGTACGGTTCCGATTATTTACACGATTAAGCATTAATTAGATTTGACAAAATTAATCATGCACGCCTTTTCATACCTGTCATTATACCCACACTTCATTAATTGTCCATCCGCATGATCTTATGGGTACTTGAGCTTATCTCACGGCCATCAACATTTTCCTAATTTGGGGCCAAATCTTACTAATGATTCCTTGCTTTTGACTGTCTTACTTTCCTAATTTGCTCAACCCCAACATCAGCTGTCTGTGCATTACCCTGTGATGTAACCTCTATTATTGGGCCTGTAAATTATTGAACTGATACCAGCATTCAGAAGGAAAGGAACCATGGGTATCCCAGCCAGACATGAACCCACAAACATGTAGGATTTGCGCAGAAATGCTGAGGTTTTTGACATCTTCGCAGTTGTTGGTTGGACTGAGGTTTCCCAACGATTAAGTGGTTTTAACCGTGAAATAGTTCTGCAGTTCGCTTTGAATCTCATAGAAACCCATTCAGAGGTCAAGGGTTTACATATAGAATTTACTGAGGAGATAGTAGAAGAGTTCACGGGCCTTCCTCAAAGTGGAAGAGCCTAGTTTGGAAGACGATTTCGAAATGTTGTTGCAATGTAGGAGTTTCTGCTACCCGGTGAACAGGTCCTCCAAGCGAAGAGGGGGATAAGATTACAGTCATTGCCTCATCCTTGGAATGCAGTGACGGTCTTCTTGAAGAAGTACATTACGTGTGAAGGAAGATATAAATTCGTGTATTTCTCTGGATTCCCTTTACTGTCTCATTTACGACAAAGGAATTTAATCAATATGCCCTTTTATCTATTTAAAGACTTGCATCATATGGTGGGACTTGTGAAATCGATTAGGAACCCATACTCGTCCCTTACCCATCAAGGCCTGATTAAATTGCTCATCTTAAGGGATTTAGCTTAGAGAAACCAAACCTGGGAGCATTTTATTGGCCAACCTCAAATAAACTTAGGGACCTGTACTTTTGCCTGGTGTTCCAATAGAGTATGAAGCACCTGCACTCTTGATGGGTGTTTAAACACAGGAGGAAGAGGAGGCACCAACCCAGTTGGGGGGGATGGCAGAAGAATAGGAGGACCAGAGTCCCTCCAATTCAGTTGGGGGGCAGGGGGATGAAACAAAATTAGATAATCAGGAAGAAGGGGATGAAACAGAATCATATAATCAGGAAGAAGGGGATGAAACAGAATCTGATAACCAGGAAGAAGAATAATGTGAGGATACAACAGCACTAAACCCTGCATAAGGGATAGAGGATTTGGGGGCTCCGCCAGCTGAGGTTGAAACGGGAGCAACAGTTGAAGCTGAAGCTGTAGGAGCTATGATGATAAAAGAAAATGTAGAGGTTTTCAAGATTGAATCTTCTCCGGAATGGATGGGAACTCTTATCGAGGAGGAAACAAAGATGGCAGAGACCAGAGAAGACACTGGAATAAGAAACATTCCTTCTACATCAGCTGTAGAATTGGAAGCCCCTCTACCACAAAAGAAGAGAAGAAGATCAAAGGAAGAAGTGCAGGCATCAAGGCCAGTAAGAAGAAGGAGAACCAGATCAGTTGTAGCAGCAGAAGCAGCATGGGAAAAATGGGCAAATATCAAAGCAAACATTGAATTTCCCATCTTGAGACCTAAGGAAAATGCTGCCCCACAAGGACCTGTTGCAGAGGAACCTCAAATTGAGGGACTTTTGTTTGAAAATGGTATGTTGAAGGAAGAGGTGTAAGCGCTTCGGAAGGAGGTAGAAATATGGAAGGAAACATGTCAGAAACAGGTGGAAAGGAGATTGCACACACTTGTGGAAGCTGCAGATCAGATTGAAGGATCACTTTCGGCTGAGGAAGGTGATGAATTGAAAAAGGTAGTTGTCCCTGAGTGTGGAGAAATATTCAATCAATCAGGATACAGAGTCACAGTGCATGCATTTGTGGCACAAAAACCCACATTGACAGTTGGAGAAGAGAGAGGAACATCTGCGGGAGAATTGAGAGATAAAGAAGAACCAAAAGTGGAAAGGATCCCCGAGGTGGAGGTAAGGGAAGGCGATCAATTTCAGGCTCAACCACAGGGTGTTGTTACACAAGAACCAACAACCCTGGAAATGTTTGTTGAAGCTGCAACTCAATTGGAAGTGAGTGAGCCAGAGGTTGAGACAATCCATGACCTGAACCTAGGAGTTCTTACTATGACCCCAGAACAATCTCAGGACAACCGAGGGAGAACTTCAACAATAGGAAAATGTTGAAGTTGATCAGGATGTTGTCACACAAGAACCAACATCCTCAGAAAACCTTGCTGAGACTCCCATTTGGCTAGGGGCAATTGATCCTGAGATGGATATAATCCTCGATGTGGAATTAGGAGAAGATGAACAGATGCAGTCCCAACCATCAGGGGATACTGAAACATTTGGGGACTAGTCTCGTCTATCTGGGGACACTGAAATAATCGGGTACCAACCTCATCTCTCATGGATATGGAAGTATCTCAAGAGAAACCCAAGTTTCCAGAGGATCTGGAAGAGTAGGAAGTTGTTACACAAGAACCAGCATCTCTGCAGCCCCCTGTTGAAGCCACAGCCGAGAATCAAGAAGTTCCAGCTGAAACTCAAGAAGATACTGAGACTGGAACACAGGAAGATGTTGCCACACAAGAACCAACATATTTACCACTAGCTATTGAAGTTGACAAAAAGAGGTTTCTGGAAGGAGGTGCTGTCACACAAGAACCAACATCCTCGGAATTGATTGTAGAAGTACACTGGCAGGTAGAAGTTGTTGAACCACTGGTGGAAGAGGAAGCTGTTTCACTTCCGATCTAGAACAATCAGGTCGAAACATTGGATAATAAGGTATGGACACAATATTCCCAAGAATTTGTCAATTTAGACTCTGATGAGGAGAAGGACGCATGAGAGGAAAAGATTCAAGGTATAATAGAAGAACTCTCACTGCTGAAAATAGAAGTAAAGAAATGGAAAAGTGAGGTGGATAGATATCAGCAAGGAATGATTCCCATTCCTCAACATAGGAAGATTATTAGTGATTTGAGGGAAAGATGGGCAGAAGAGCTAATATTCCATAAGTACCGTTGGGAAGAAGTACAAAAAGAATTGAAGGAGTTGAAGAAGTTCAAGTCCATGCAAAAGGAGAAAGACCAACTATACATTCTCTCCCGAGAATTGATGAGATCCAGAGCTTCATCTCCCTCTTATCCTGTATTTTTATATGAACAGTTCACTTGGATTAAGATGAAGGCATTAAAAGAAGGGAGACCTTGTGAAGTAGCATCTTCAGACCAGTTTTTGGAAACATTTGTGAAAAGTAGCTTCACTAAGCGGAATCTTTTGTGCGAGCTTTATTTACATGAAATGGTTTTCCCCTTGGATCGACATTCAAATCCTACTCCTCACCTAGGTGATGTCTAGCTTAGGGATTTTGCTTCTTTTGTCAGAAACCATGTGCAATGGGAGGATTCATTTCAGATAAGATCTCACAATGAGGCTCACTGTAATCTATGGATTTGGTGTGAACCTCAATCCTCTCGGCTTGTTCGTAATCATCAAGCACAAAGGCTTAAATGTTCCATCCAGACTTAGGAGCTGGTCGAGCTTCAAGAGTAAGTCATCTCCACTTGTGTTAACTGGATTTCCAAGCATCAACGTTTGGCTTTGGAGGAAAGTAAGCATAGGTGGTAGGCTTCCCTTTCATCAATTAAGAAAAGGGACCCTTATTGCTTCAAGAATTTTAAAGTGGCTCTTTATGGGGTTGAAGGGTACGTCGATTGTACGAGGAAATGTGGAGCTAACTGGTTGGGACTTAAATTTAAATTCTCACTTATTTGGTGGCCATCAAAACCATACAGGGAAGATTTTTCATTGACAAAAGCAGAAGAAAGGCAGTGTTGGAAATATTGGGTTGCCCATAATGGATGTCTAGATGGGAGGGAGCCACCTGAGTCCTCCTACAACTTTTCATCTCTCCATGAGCGAGGTACAGTTTGAGATTCCAATTCAGACTAATGGAGGTTGTTGCACGAGGACATGCAACATAGCAGGCGGGGGGAGATGTTGGGTCCCACAATGCCCCTTTTTAACCACATCCCTTATACCCTATTTGTCTTGTCTTATTCCATTTTGCGCACCAAACAGACATTCTTTCCTCACTTGAGCCCTGAATCTTCATAGGTATGATTATTTATTGTTTCATCTTATTAATGCTTATGATTGTTATAATTAGGAATTTGCTTCTTGCATTATGCTAACTCATTATGATTTCATAAGATAGTGCAAGCTGTGAGAGATTACAGGTGTAACCGCCCGAGCGGTCTAGAGAATATGAGCATCCACTATCAGCTATGACTTTCCAGTACCGTCTATATGCGCAGATCCAATCAAGGGTCATCATTCCACGTGGGATACGACAAACATGGATGCGATAGACACGATTGCAACAGACCGAGCTACAACAACGTGCCACTACTTGAAGATAGCTGGAATCATCCAGACATTTCTGGAATTGGTTCTGTTATTCATTTACTCGCTCAGGAAACATAATTGCCTATATTCCCTACCTCTGTTTAATTCCACTCACTCTGTAACAGTGCATGTAACATGGTAGCTTGAAGATCGTAGATCTTCATGGCTTCCCGATATTAGTGGGTGAGGGTTACATTTGTTGATGTATAAGTACAGGGAAGAATTCAGAGCCAGAGGTTGGACAATATCGGATTTTATTGTGTAAGTTGTAACAGAGACTGTATCTTCATTTCACCATTTTAATATAAGAAGCAGGATTCTTCAGATCTTTGTGTTTTAACTTGTGTTAGTTCCGACATCTCTATTCGAAGGCTGGGCCTGCCTTCCCACAAAGATCGTCGAGTTAATTAGATGTTTGCTTAATTATTTGTGTGGTGTGTATGTTACATTATATGCATTTGCTTCAGTAGCTACAACAGTCATGTAATCGTTGTGTTTCTTTGAATACCCAGTACTTGCATTTCTTTTAAGTTGCAGTAGTGTGGTGTGACATTTGACTGTGTAGGTTAGCTTCTTTTATGCATGTGTGTAGTAGCTGTAACAATCAAGCTCTCCCTTAGTTTCCTTTCAATTACTTGTCTTGCTCAGGTTTTCTAATTCAGGTAGACTATGGTTTAGAACTCTTGATTCAATTCCTGTTATTTCTCATTTCTAGATTAAGTTTGGATTAGCTAGTCACAATGGATTTACATACAGTCTGGTAAATTAGGATTTAAATTTTTGCAAAAGTAATTCTAGATATTTATTTTAGAAATCATTCATTATTGGATTGAATTTGTAGGAAGTAATTGCAATTCTGAATTCTTTGATAGGTAGTTTAGATCAGTTTTGATTATGGGAGAAGTTTGACAAAATAGATAAGTAGGACAGTTTATTAAGTCATCAACTACTTAGTGTTTAATCATAGATAGTGTAAGTTATATTTGAAATAAAAGACTTCCCTGGGTTGAAAATTTATATTGTGCATTCTGCATGATGGTTTTAATTAACTGGCATATAGAGTGAGCAACACATCCAACGCCTGAGATTGTTTCTTCAGTCAAGACTGCTCTGCCTCCATAGCTTGAATTTGATCCCGAAGATCTTTATTTTGATTTACAATTTCCTCATACTGCTGCTCAGTAACCATTTTTCTCCTCGTGTCTTCTTTGGACACTGTGATAAGTTCCTGGTAGCTTGTATCTATTTCTTCCAAGTCCTCTCGCAATCTTCTATTAGCAATCATTAGTTTGTCATTCGAATCATTAAGGTACATGTTTTTCTCTTTAAAAGAAACCTTTTTAATACTTCTACCTCTGATACTAATTCCATCATTTCAAAATGTATAGGAGCTTCCTCAGCCTCTGGGGGTTTCGAACCTGAACCAACCTCAGACTCAACTATCTTTTCCTTGCCTTTGTAGACCTTTTTAAATAGATATGATGTATGCATTAGTTCTTTTTGGATTTCTGCTAGGGTTTCTTCTTCTTATTGATAAGCTTGCTTTGTATCCTGTACATTCTCTTCACTATATTGTAACACCCTGGTTTCGACCTCGCTTGCATTAAATGTATATGATGTATATATTGTAATTAATCATGGTGTGGAGCTAAAGGAAAAATCCCCACCATCGATTTAGATTTTTATGTTTCGACGATTAAAAATCGTTGCTAATGGTATTTTGTGCTAGCGGGCACGTTATAATTTTGTACATCATGTAAATATGCAATTTAATTAAAAACCCACAACCAGCTATGTCAATGCAACAAATAATGATATGGGGGCATGCTTTGCTAAGGATAAGGGGGGGGGGGATATTCAAACCTTTGGGCCAATGGGGAAAAGACAAATGTCAAAGGGAGAACCCATCAAAACTTTCAACTACCTTTCTTGTCTTATTCACCCAATCATTTATTACTACCATAAATTGGTTGAGTTGGTTATTGCATGGGATGGGTAAGGTATGGCAGCCAAAATTCGAATTGGGCAGAGCACCTATTTTTGAAAAACTCATTTTGACTCCCTGGGCAAGTACAAACCCAAAAACGTATGCACATTCCCTCATGCATTCATGTTTTCATCTTCCCTCACGTTTTTGGAGAGCTGATGGATGTTTTTGATCATCCATCCTTCATTCACATTGAGATCTCACGTAGCTGAACCTTCCTGGGTTTTATCCTTCATGTTTTGGGTCATTTTCACATCCCCACAGTTGGGATTTTCATGTTTTAGTGTTGCACATCCAATGGGGGGTCTGACCCACGATTTCAGGGATTGAGAGTGTCGTTTTCACCAACGTGAAGCCATAGATCGTTTTTGGGAAACAAATTGCATAGGGTGGGCTGTTTTACTCAATTTCCATTTCTGATTTTGGCCTCTGTGATGTTTTCCTTCAATCCCAGAATTGTAATTTCTATGTATGTATCTTTTGTTTGGTATCTGAATTGGTTGGGAGTGGAATTGGGTTTGAACGAGCTTGATAAAACTAGTGTATGAAGGAACCTCATAGATAGATCTAGAGGGGTTGGTTTTCTTCTTTGCACATCCTGAATAGCACTGGGATGGAAGGAATATCCTGAGGGACTGTGTAGTAGAGAAGGGGATGCTTCCTTGTGTTGGGTGTGTAGATGTTTAGAATTCAATCCAAATCTGGTGCAGGTGTCCATAACTCTCTGATTGAGCTCAATAGCTTAGCAATCCATCCTTCCACCTTCCTAGCATCCTGGTAAAGTTTGGTTTGGCTGAATTTTGATATACCTTTGTCTATGTGTGAGACTGATAGTGTTCCCTTATTCCTTGTGGGAATCATTCCCATCTCAGGGGTGGCAGTGTTGCTGAGAGATTGATGAGCACACTGGCCTATGGTTGGGTGGAACATTGCAGTGACGTAGCTGGTTGCGGGACAAGCTTCTTTCAATATAAGTATTCTTGTCTATGTGATCTCTGCAATTGGATTGGTTGCTTAATGAAAAATGATGAACATGTCTAATGCGTTGAATGGATGAATTGATTCCGCTGTATAATTGCAATTGTTATGCATCTATGTATGTTTTATTTCAATGCATTTTTATTTTACGTTCATGGGGCTAGATTTCCCGGGTTAGCAGCACTATGGTCGCGTTACCTCTCTGGTGGATAGGAGGGGACATGACATATATGAGTCTTCTATAACAATTACGATATTCTTTCGAAACTTTGGGTTTAGAATTGCCTTCATATTCATTCTCAATTTGTTTTTTGATCTTCTCTTTGGCCTCCAACTATTTTCAACATTATTTGCAAAAGGGGCTTCATCATGTAATGAAATTTCTTGAACCATTGTATTTTTTCTAATATCCTTAGGAGTATTTGGAGCCAACATTTCTTCTTTTTGAAACTGAACAATTAATTTTCTTTGTATTTCAGTTTTGGAAATTCCAGTCATAGAAAGAGTATCACATACCTCCTATGCTTGTTCATATTTACCTTCAACCACTTTCCTTATCTGCCTCCTGTATTGTCTTCTTACCTCTTCATCATCACGATCTTGAGTTTCTGATTCAAAACCATACCAAAAAATGAAATGTTGCCAAGATCTACTAGTCTTCCCCACTTCAGAAGTTATCAGTAGCTTAATCAAACCATGATGAAAAACTGAATGACTACTATGATCGGGATGATTTCTTACCCGTGCAATAAGTTTTTCTATGCTCTTAAACATGTAATAGGGTAAGTTCAGTTTATATTCTCCATTTATATGCAAACAAAACCTTAAGTGGTATATGAATATGGTAGAATCTGTCCCTCACAAGTAATATAGTGTTGAAACACCTTTAAAATGTCTCTCCATGCAGGATTAACCCCTTTTAAATGAATACCTTTACTCCAGTCTAACCTTCCGAAACCAGGAAACAAAAACTGACTGAGATCAACTTCGAACAAATTCTTTTTAAACCATTTTTCACCTTTAGAAGGTATGCCAATGGCCTCTGCAATGGTAACTCATCTACCGTAAAGACTAGGGTTTGCAATCCACTACAGAATCCCTGTAATTGTTTACAAAAGCATTTGTTCCCTATGAATCGTAACCTTTCATTCATTCACATAATGAAAGCCATCATGCAGTCTTCGTCCTTTCTGCATATCCAGGGAATTCATCCATCCACTTGATATTATCTGGCTCCAATCTACATATGTTCCACTAATATTTTTAACTATTTCCATCGTGATCTGGAGGCTTTGCTAGCTCTTATTCCTGTTAAAACATTCCAACAAACACAAACTATGTAGAGAAAAATCGATTAATAGTCTGTAAGGTTAGCATACTATATTAGTTTGGATCCATGTCCTTTGCAAATATAAAAAACATGCATGTACATTCCAGTCATAATTAAATGGCATTCCTTCCCTGACACACATACCAAGCTACTGCCAATTTCATTATGAAGAAGGAATACTTTAAAAACATGTGTCCCATACATGTCATTTTCCCTCAATATATTAACAGGTGGAAACAATCTGACAACGCCATCATATCCTCCACTATTCAATGTGATGTCAGTATGTAACAAAACTATAAATGAAGTACAATTACCATTAAAACACCCGAACCTTCAACATGTATAGGTAAAGCTTGATTTTATTTTTTGGAAAATGAACTTACTCATACATTGGGCTAAGCATTATTTCAATAAAGAATTTAAAAACTTGAAAGATTAATGAAAATGAGCCTTATTTGTTTTAATAAATAAATCAATGATAAAATAAACTTTTGAAAAGAACTTAATCACTAGGGTAAAACTAAAGTAAACTAGGATTCAAAGATAAACTAAGGTATAGCTTGAAAAACATGATCTTCTAAGAAATATATCTAAAGTAGAAACTAAGATACAAATATAGAGATAACATATGGCTCCGATTGGGGATAAATATCTCATTGTGAAGCTTTAAGAACATCATGACCACGTGCCTTCAGAAAAAATGCTAGAGTCATACCTTTGAAATCAAATTGCTTTATTGGGTTGGAGTCTTATGTGCAAAAATTGTAATGATATATATAACAAATATGAATTCTTCAGTTCAGTATGTATGGAAATGTTTCAAGAACTTCCCATTTACTGGGCCTACAATGTCATCACCATTTAGATTTTGTAAAACAAAACTGTTATTTCCCAAAATCTTAGTTATTGTAAAAGGTCCTAGCCACAAATTATCAAATTTTCCATGCTTACCTTTTTCATCATTTCGTGCATCCCATCTGAGAATTGCATCACCGACTGAGAAAGTATCTTTCTTAACCTTTTTGTCAAAACTTTCTTTTTACCTTCTCTTTATAAATTTCATCTTTTTTCCACTATTGCTTCCCTTTCTTGCTGCAACTTGACTAGCTGAAACATCATTCTTTTCATTTAATCAGGTTCGTCTTCTACATCTTGCAAAAACTTGATTATTGGAAAACATAGTTGGATAGGAAATATTGCATCAATTCCATAAACAAGTTGAAAAGGTAATGTTCCACTTGATTTCTTTATAGTTACCCTATCTTCCCAAAGAGCATACTTTAATTTGATATCCCAAGTCTTTTTATTTTGAAATAACATCTTCTTAATACTATTCACAATATTCTTATTAGTGGATTCTGCTAATCCATTTCCTTGAGGGTAATAAGGTGTGAAATGTTTCAATATGATGTTATTTTCATCACAAAAATTTACCATATTCTTAGAGTTAAAGGCTAGATCATTATCAGTGACTATCTTCTTTAGACAACCAAATATGCTCAGAATCTAACTGATAATGAATTTATATGTTGCTCTTCTTTTGCGAATTGCTTCCACCCACTTAGTAAATAAATCTATGGCAGTTAAGATCCACTTATGCTGGCCACTGGAAGCAGGATGAATTTTTCCTATAAAGTCTAGACCCCATTGTTAGAATGGAGCATTTACTGCTATTGGTTTTAAAGATAAAGATTGCAACTGGTGCATACCTGCAAATTTCTAACATTCAATGCAAGATTTGACATGGAGATACACATCTGTAAAAAGAGTGGGACAATAGTAGCCTGCTCTTAAAATCTTAAATGTAGTTGCTTTTCAATATTTGTGCCCCCCTCATGCATCTCCATATAATTCTGCACTAACAACATCATCCTTTGATCTATCCAAACATTTAAGCAATATGCCTCTAGGATCTTTCCAATATAAAATTTGATCAACTAAAACATATTTCAATGCTTTAAGTTTTAATGATCTATATTCATTATTATTAAGATCAGAAGGACATTGTAAATGCAACATAAAATAAACAATTTTCTCATACCATGGGGAATCAAGATACCTGTTATAAATTTGTTGCTCTTTGTCATATATGTTGATGTATCCTGTATTGACTGTTCATTCATTGTATGAATATCTAAAACTTGACAATTTGATTCTGCCAAAAGTTTTGCTAGACCTTGTCCCTTTACCAATTTGGTAGGCTTAATATCAACATCATACTCCATGATTTTAGCTATCCAACTTCCTCTTTTTCCCTCACTGTCAGGATGCACCATAATTTCCTTAACTGCTATGTTTGGAACATAAGCCAAAATCTTAGAATGCAAAACATAAATCCTGAAGAATTTCAGAGCCTTAACCAATGCATAGGCTTGTTTCTCCATTGTACTATACATTAACTATGAATCTCTCAAGGTTTTTCTAAAGAATGAAATTGGTTGTTCTAAACCATCTGAATTCTTTTGTATTAAAACAACAACTATAGTATCTTCAGATGTAAATGAGAAAATTGAAAATTCTTTAGCAAAACCAAGACTTATTAAAACTGATGCTTCTATATGTGATTGTTTTATCTTTTCAAATAACTCCCTAGCCTTAGTTGACCACTTAAATTATTTGTATTTCTTAAGCATTTCAGTGATTGGATCGACAATTTATGCAAAATTAAGGATAAACCATCTTAAGAAATTTATTTTGCCAAGAAAAAACTGAATTCCTTTCTTATTTCTGGGTATACTAATTTTCAAGATGGCCTTAACCTGTTTTGTATTGATTCTAATTTCTTCAGCAGAGACTATATGACCTAAGAGCTTACCTTCTGCCATAACAAAGTGGGATTTTTTAGGATTCAAAGATAATCCATATTTCATGCATTTAAGAAAAGTTTGTTTTAAATGCTTCAAATGTTCACCATCGGATTTAGAGAATATTGTTATGTCATCTAAATATATGACCACAAACTTTTCTTTTTCACCAACGAAAGATATATCCATAGGTCTCTGAAACATAACACTTGCATTCATGAGCCCAAAGGGCATCTTATCATACATAACTGTCCCCCAAGGAGTTGTAAAGGCCCTCTTTTCCCTATCCTCTGGTTGTACTGCAATTTGATTATACCTTGAAAAACCATCAATGATTGACATCCTTTGAGCACCAACCACTTTCTGTAAAATTTGATTAATCTTCGGCAATGGATAGTTATCTTTTAAAGAAAATCTATTCAAATTTCTAAAATCTACACAAAGTATTATCTCACCATTATTTTTTCGTATAGGAACTAAATTTTCCACCCAAGTAGAATATCTGAGAGGAATAATAATCTTTGCAGCTAAAATTTTTTAACCTCTTTTTCAATAACTAGTAGCAAAACATGATTAATCCTTCTAAGCTTCTTCCTAAAAGGTTTGGTATTATGTTTCAAAGGAATTTTATGTTGAATTATGTTGGTGTCATATATCTTTAAATCTTCATTAGACCATGCAAAAATATATATAAACTCCTTCAAAATTTTAATGTATCTTTTTCTTCCTTCATTTGAGAGAGCTTTAGAATTTTTTACCATTTTAGGCTCACCTTATGTACCAATATTACAGCTGATAACATTTTCTCCAGAAGACTGCATAGTGAGGGTTGATGATGTATCATCCTTTGAGAATAACCTTTCAAGATGCACTATACCTTTGGGAATGAGGTTTCCTTTTAATTCAATGATATTATGATTAGTAATTGAATTCTCTGGGAAAGAAATAATATGATATGTTTCAATAGCTTCATCTTCATCAATAACAAAAGTTGAGAATTCAATTGTCAATTCTAGAAATTTTTTAATTTCTAGATTATCATGGAACACCTTCTAGTGTTTGATATTGTATGGAACAGAAGGTATGTACCTTACTTCAATGTGATATTTAATATGTGATACTTTTGAAACTTTGAAGTAATATGTTGCTAAAGCTAAAGAATATGATGTTTGATTATGATCTCTTGGGATGAAAGATATATTGAAAGCTAGGAAAAAATTATCAATCAAATCCCATACCTCATTTCGGTAAAATTTAAACAAATGTCGTTTGACCTGATAATTTTTTTTACATGTTGTATAATCAATTTGGAGTCGCCAAATACAGTAAGTTGCTAAATTTTTAAATCTTTTGCAGCTCTTAAACCAAGGATTAATGCTTCATACTCAACAATATTATTTGTTTTTTGAAATTCCATCTTATAAATCAAAGAAATTATTTCCCCTCCAGGTGAAATAAGCACAATACAAGCTCCTGCTCCCTCTTTACATGATGACCCATCAAAATACATCTTCCATGCATCATCTTGTATTTATAATTTAGTTTGAACTGTATGATCCTTCTAAATTTGTAAAATACCTTCACAAACATCATTTAAATGTAACATGTAAGACCCAAAATCTTTTTGTACTGAATATAATGGATGATTATTTCGATTTTTATTATCACTTACCAGATATGCAATATGCACTTCTTTGTAAAGTCTTCTATGTTCACATCCAAATACCAATATTGTAGTATAACAAAGATCCATTTGTAGGGTTCCTCCTACCCTCTTTTTCCATGATCTAGGCAACAACATACCAAACTTAGGAGAAATATCTGCTATGACCACATCCATAAGTATGCTCCTCATTGGCAGTTGTGTGAGGCTTACCGCAAGATCTTTAATGACCCCAAGACATTTTACTGTCCTATAATCAAAAGCATAAAGATCGTGATATGGTTTAGTGACAATATGTCCTTGACTACCTTAGGCATGAGCTTATGTGAGGCCCATGAGTCTAGGAGACAATTATGCAACATCTGCTCATGAATTGTGAGAGTGATGTAAAATAGAGGAGGGTACTCAGAGTTATCATATGGATGATCAAAAGTCTTGGAGCCAAAAAAAAATAGTAGGATTCTCATCTTGCATATTGATTACATCTGAAGGAATAGAATTTACTGAAGAATTAAGAATCTTGAGAGGTAGACTCCCTATATGATTTATTTCTAATCAGCTCAATTAGTGGAACATGAATCTTGATCTTATTAATTTCATATTCAAGTCTTGGAGCCAAAAAAAATAGTAGGATTCTCATCTTGCATATTGATTACATCTGAAGGAATAGAATTTACTGAAGAATTAAGAATCTTGAGAGGTAGACTCCCTATATGATTTATTTCTAATCAGCTCAATTAGTGGAACATGAATCTTGATCTTATTAATTTCATGTTCCAAACTAAAACCAACATCATTCTTTCCAATCTCTTACGTGTCTGCCACCTTATCATTACCTCTTTGTATTACATGTTTCTGTTCAAAAGGTAGCCCTTCCTTGCATTTTTCTTAGCTTGTGCTGCCTGCTTTATCCCATATCTAAGACCATATGATTTCTGATGTATCTCTTGATAAATTTATGATGTCACTTGCTCAAAATTATCTGCTTCATGAAAATTAGCCATTTTAGCATACTGATAATCAAATTTAGTTAAGAAATGAGAAGAAAATCCATCATCAAATTGATCAATATCAGGATCTTCTAAATCTTCAACTTCCCTTTCATCAATTTTATAGGATTCATCATCCTGTATCAGATTATTTTGAAAAGGAGGACGAATCCTTTGATCCTCAGTATCCCTTCTTTGTCTTTGAATATCATTGTTCCTCCTTTCTCTAGGCAAGAATCTAGGAACAAAAGAGCGCCAAAATTGGTTTGGATTTCTATCTCCTTCTTACATTGGTCTATTTTGATTATTTTTTTCCATTTCTAACTTATTGAGTTTTGCAGACAAATTCTTGATTAACTTGGTCATTTCATCCAATTTATTTTATGAAAAAAATCCTGTAGAAGTGATGGCATCATTTCTTTTTTACCTGTTTTATCATGCACTTGAAATTCTGATTTATTTTTAAGTTTACTTGATGCCAATAAATTTGACCCAAATTCTAATGCAACCTCCTACATATTTAACAAAGATATAGACATTCTTTCTCTTAATAACAAAGAAAACTCAGAATCGAAAGAATTAGCATAAGTAAGATTTGTTGATGTCTTAGAAAGATTTATTTCAGCGTGTGTCTTATTATACATTTTATTGAAGCGCTTTGAAAAATCTATGAATGATTCATTTTGCTTCCTTTTCAAAGCTCCAAATCCAGTAATATTGTAAATATAATCTTTAGTGCCCCCCCATTGTTTCATAAACACTTCCTCTAACTCTTCTATCCCATTAAAGGATTTTGTTGGTAACTCTCTAAACCACTTTCCCACCTCTTTGTCTAGGATTTGTAGAAACATTCGCATCCAAACATCTTTAGCCTCAATGTTTTGATTATCTGCATAACTAAAAAAAGCATTCCAATGTTCTTCTTCACTCACCTCACCTTTACCATTGAACTTAGGAAGATAGTTTTGGTAATCACCACCTGGAAAAGCATGAAGGGGCTAAGGCAGAAACAATGGGGCATATCTTGCAACCAATATACGATCCATCATATAAAGAGGTTGTTTTTCCATGTTTGGGTTAATTTGGCTTGGTGGAGAAGGAGGACTGTTGGATTTAAGCTGATAAAATGGGATCCTACTTTTGAGAGGAGTATAGGGTGTAAGTTGAAATTTTAATGAAAAATTTCTTGAATCTAAGATCTCAGTTTTAATTTTTTTAGATGATAAAGGATTTGTGTAAACCTGAAAATTATCAACTTGAATTGCAAGGATAAGAAAAGACAAATCTTGTTCCTTTTCTTCTTTCTCATGGTGTAGATATACATAAGGAGAAGCTTGTTCTAATTGATCCGATATGTCTAAATATGAACGATAGTGAAATCTTCTAGAAGAAGTATAACTTAATTTTTTTCTAGCCTCTCTCAAAATCTACTCTAGGTCTGAAACTCTTGGATGCAAGGGAGATGTAGGATTACCCCTAGTCCCTATTTTCCTAGAATCCATTGTGAAAATCGTTGGTGAAAATGTAGTCTGTAATTTTTTTTGATTTTTTTCACCTTCCAAAAATCAGATCAATGAAAATTACCCAAGGAATATTTGCTTCACTTACGTACCCATAAACAATGCCAAAAGATGTTATCGGTAGATTTTGCACCTAGACTACTAAGGTCCAAAGTATATAGAATTTTAACTTAACTTTATGGATGACTAGGTTTGTGATTTTATAAAAAAGTAAAAGAAATGGAGATCATGCTAACATATTCAGGTTACTAAAAAGTGGATGTATAAACATAATAAACAAGGCTATAGATATTATGGGAATGAACTTATATAAGGAGTGAACAAGCTCTATTCATGTCATTGATAAACATACAAATTATTCATAAGAATCCAAGTATAGGAAACATCTATCTAAGGGAAAGAATTATGAATAAAACATAACATTTATCATTTCAAATATTAAAACAAAACGGGTTGATCTCGTATATAATCACTTCAAAGTATTCTTTATAAACATAGGAAATGAAATACATGCCTGAAAATTATAGTAGCATTCTGATCTCCACACTCCTAATTCCCTCTACATTGTTCACCATTACATTTTCTATACAAAAAGTTTCAAAATTGAAAAAGTTTGAGATCCATATTTCATGGATCTAAATAACCCAAAAGTAGACAACCCGGTTACATTCAATCTAGATCGAATAAATTAAAAAACTAAGCTTGATCTCTAATACTAACAGTTGCATAAACAAATACTAATATTATCTAACTAACAGTTGTCTAATCATACTTGTTTATCAAGCTTATCTAGAAAGCATGGCCTGGCTCTTGAGCTGGACTTATTCATGAACAATTAGAGTTTCTTGGCTGCTTCAACTAGGATAGTTAAACTATCCAACGCCTGAGACCGTTTATTCATTCGGGACTGTTCTTCCTCCATAGCTTGAATTTGATCCTGAAGATTACAATTTCCTCATACTGTTGCTCAGTAACCCTTTTTCTCCTCAAGTATTCTTTGGACACCGTGAGAAGTTCCTAGTAGCTTGTATATATTTCTTCCAAGTCCTCTCGCAATATTAAATTAATAATCATCAGTTTCTCATTCGAATCATTAAGTTACATGTTTTTCTCTTTAAAAGATTGTAAATACTTTTTAAATAATTCTACCTCTGATACTGATTCCATTATTTTAAAATGTACAGGAGCTTCCTCAGCCTCTGGGGGTTTCTAACCTGAACCAACCTCAGACTCAACTATATTTTCCTTACCTTTGCCGATTTTTTAAAAATTTATTTGGTGTATGAATTAGTTCTTTTTGGATTTATCCTAGGATTTGTTCTTCTTCTTGATAATCTTCCTATGTATCCTATACAGTCTCTTTACTAGATGAGTCTTCTATAATAGTTACAGTATTCTTTCAAAACTTAGGGTTTAGGATTTCCTTCATATTCATTCTAAATTTGTTTTTTGATCTAGTCTTCGGCCTCCAACTATTTTCAACATTATTTGCAAAAGGGGCTTCATCCTGTAATGAAATTTCTTGAACCATTGTATTTTCTCTAATATCCCTAGGAATATCCAAAGCCAAAATTTCTTCTTTTTGAAACTCAAGAATTAATTTTCTTTGTATTTCAATTTTGGAAATTTTTGTCATTGAAAAAATATCACATACCTCATGTTCTTGTTCATATTTACCTTCAGCCAATTTCCTTTTCTACCTCATGTACTATCTTCTTACCTTTTCATCATCATGATCTTGAGTTTCAGATTCAAAACCAGACCAAAAAATGAATGTTGCCAAGATCTACTAATCTTCCCCAATTCAGAAGTTATCAATAGCTTAATCAAACCATGATGAAAAACTGAATGACTACTATGATCGGGATGATTTCTTAATCACGCAATCATTTTCTCTATGCTCTTAAACATGCAATAGGGTAAGTTCAGTTTAGATTCTCCATTTATATGCAACAAAATCCTTAAGTGGTATCTGAATATGGTAGCAAACCATCCCTCACAAGTAATATAGCGTTGAACCACCTTTAAAATGTCTCTCCATTCATGCTTAACCCTGTTTAAATGAATACCTTTACTCTAGTCTAACATTTCAAAACTGGGCAACATAAATTGGCTAAGATCAACTTCAAACAAATGCTTTTTAAACCATTTTCACCTTCAGAAGGTATGCCAATGGAGTCTGCAATGGTAACTTCATCATCGTAAAGACTAGGGTTTGCAAATCCACTACAGAATCCCTGTAAGTTTTTACAAAATCATTTGTTACCTGCGAATTGTAAACTTTCATTCATTCACATAATGAAAACTAGCCCGCGGTATTCACTCTTTCTGCACATCCGGGGAATTCATCCATCCACTTGATATCATCTTCCTCCAATCTACAAATTTTTCCACTAATCTTTTTAGCTACTGCCATCATGATCTGGAGGCTCTGCTAGCTCTTATTCCTATTAAAACATTTAAACAAACACAAATTATGTAGAGAAAACCTGATTATCAGTCTGTAAGGTTAGCTGAGATATGAGTCTGGATCCATGGCCTTTGCAAATATCGAAAACCTTCCTGTACATTCCAGTCAAAATTAAATGACACTCCTTCCCTGACACACATACCAGGATACTCTCGATTCCATTATGAAGAAGGACTACTTTTAAAACATGTGTCCCATACATGTCATTCTCCCTTAATATATTAATAGGTGGAAACAATCCGGCATTTCCATCATATCCTCCACTATTCAATGTGCTGTCGATATGTTAGAAAACTATAAATGAAGTACAATTACCATCAAAACACCCAAACCTTCATCATGTATAGGTAAATCTAGATATTATTTTTTGGAGAATGAACCTACTCATACATTGGGCTAAGCATTATTTCAGTAAAGAATTTAAAAACTTGAAAGATTAATGAAAATGAGCCTTATTTGTTTTAATAAATAAATTAATGATAAAATAAACTTTTGAAAATAACTTAATGACTAGGGTAAAAATAAAGTAAACCAGGATTCAAAGATAAACTAAGGTATAGCTAGAAAAACATGATCTTCTAAGAAAAATATCTAAAGTAGAAACTAAGATACAAATCTAGAGATAACATTTGGCTCTGATTGGGGATAAAGCTCTCGTTGTGAGGCTCTAAAAACATCGTGACCATGTGCCTTAAGAAAACCTGTTCGAATCATACCTTTGAAATCAAACTGTTTTATTGGGCTGGAGTCTCATATAAAAAAACTGTAATGGTTTACACAATGAATATGAATACTTCTATTCAGTATGTATGGAAATGTTTCAAGAACCGCGCATTTACTGGGCCTGCAACCTCATTACCATTTATATTTTGTAAAACAAAAGTGTTATTTCCCAAAATCTTAGTTATTGTAAAAGGTCCCAACCACAAATTATCAAATTTTCCATGCTTACATTTTTCATCATTTTGTGCATCCCATGTGAGAATCGCATCATCGACTGAGAAAGTATCTTTCTTAACCTTTTTGTCAAAAATTTCTTCTTTTTATAAATTTCATCTTTTTCCACCAATTCTTCCCTTTCTTGCTGCAACTTGACTATCAAAAGCATCTTTCTTTTCATTCATTATGTTCCTCTTCTACATATTGCAAAAACTTGATTATTGGAAAACTTAGTTGGACAAGAAATATTGCATCAATCCATAAACCAGTTGAAAATGTGATGTTCCAATTGATTTATTTATAGTTACCCTATCTTCCCAAAGAACATATTTTAATATGATATCCCAAGTCTTTTTTATTTTGAAATAACATCTTCTTAATACTATTCACAATATTCCTATTAGTGGATTCTGCTAATCCATTTCTTTGAGGGTAATAAGGTGTGGAATGTTTCAGTATGATGTTATTTTCTTCAAAAACAATAACCATATTCTTAGACTTAAAGGGCTGGAGCATTATCAATGACTAACTTCCTTGGACAACCAAATCTGCTCAGAATAGTATCTTGAAGAAAACTGATAATGACTTTATCTGTTGCTCTTCTTGTGGGAATTGCTTCCACCCACTTGGTAAAGAAATCAGTGGCGGTCAAGATCCACTTATGCTGGCCAGTGGAAGCATGATGAATTTCTTCGATAAAGTCTAAACCCCATTATTGAAATGGAGCATTTACTGCTATTGGTTTTAAAGGTAAAGACTGCAACTTGTGCTTACTTGCAAATTTCTGACATTCAATGCAAGCTTTGACATGGAGATACACATATGTAAAAAAAATGGGCCAATAGTAACCTGCTGTTAAAATATTACATGCACTTGCTTCCCAATATTTATGTCCCCCACATGCACCCCAGTGTATTTCTGAAGTAACAATATTAGCCTCTAATCTATCCAAATATTTAAGCAATATGCCTCCAGGATATTTTCAATATAAAACTTGATCAATTAAAACATATTTCAAAGCTTTAAGTTTTAATGATCTATATACATTCTTATTCAGATCAGGAGGACATTGTAAATGCAAAATAAAATAAACAATTTTCTCATACCATGGGGAATCAATATACCTGTTATAAATCTACTGCTCTTTGTCATATTTTGTTGATGCATCGTGTATTAAGAATTTTTTTTTTTAAATGCTTCAAATGTTCATCATCATATTTAGAGAATATTGTTATGTTATCTAAATATATGACCACAAAATTTTCTTTTTTCACTAATGAAATCTATATCCATAGGTCTATGAAACATAGCACTTGCATTCATGAGCCCAAAAGGCATCTTATCATACATAAATGTCCTCCAAGGAGTTGTAAAGGCTCTCTTTTCCATATCCTCTAGTTGTACTGCAATCTGATTATACCTTGAAAATACATCAATCATTGACATCCTTTGAGCACCAACCACTTTCTGTAAAATTTGATCAATCTTCGAAAATGGATAGTTATCTTTCAAAGAAGATCTATTCAAATTTCGAAAATCTACACAAAGTATTATCTCACCATTATTTTTCCGTACAAGAACTAAATTTTACACCCAAGTAGAATATCTGAGAGGAATAATAATCTTTGCATCTAAAATTTGTTTAACCTCTTTTTCAATAACTGGTAGCAAAACAGGATTAATCCTTCTAAGCTTCTGCCTAAAAGGTTTGGTATTAGGTTTCAATGGAATTTTATGCTGAATTATGTTGGTGTCATATATCTTTAAATCTTCATAAGACCATGCAAAAATATCTATAAACTCCTTCAAAAGTTTAATTTATCTTTTCCTTCCTTTATCTGAGAGATCTTTAGAAATTTTTACCATTTTAGGCCCACCTTCTGTACCAATATTACAGCTGATAACATTTTCTTCAGAAGACTGCATAGTGGGATTTGATAATGTATCATTCTTTGAAAATAACCTTTTAAGTGGAACTAGACCTTTGGTTATGAGGTTTCCTTTTAATTCAATGATATTATTATTAGCAATTGAATTCTTTGGTAAAGAAAGAATCAGATCCGTTTCAATAGCTTCATCTTAATCAATAACAGAAGTTGAGAATTCACCTGTTAATTCTAGAAATTGTTTAATTTCTAGATCATCATGGAACACCTTCCAGTGTTTGATATTGTATAGAACAGAAGGTTTGTACCTTACTTCAATAGTATATTTAAGATGTGATACTTTTGAAACTTTGAAGTAAGCTACTTATAAAGCTAAAGAATCTGTTGTTTGATTATGATCTCTTGGGATGAAAGATATATTAAAAGCTAGGAAACGTTTATCAATCAAATGCCATACCTCATTTTAGTAAAATTTTAACAACTATTGTTTGACCTGATAAATTTTTTTTACCTGCTGTATAATCAATTCAAAGTCTCCAAATACAATAAGCTGTTGAATTTTTAAATATTTTACGACTCTTAAACCAAGGATTAATGCTTCATACTCAACATTATTATTTGTTGTTTGAAATTCCAGCTTATACATCAAAGAAATGATTTCCCCTTTAGGTGAAATAAACATAATAATACTCATGCTCCTCACATGATGACCCATCAAAATACATCTTCCATACATCATCTTGCATTTCTACTTTAGTTTGAACTCTATGATCCTTCTGAATTTGTAAAATACTTTCACAATCATCATTTAAATGTAACATGCAATACCCAAAATCTTCTTGTACTGAATATATTGGATGATTATTTGGAGTTTATTATCACTTACAATATATGCAAGTTGCACTTCTTTGTAAAGTCTTCTATGTTCACCCCAAAATACCAGTGTTGTAGCATAATAAAGATCCATTTGTAGGGTTCCTCCTACCCTCTTTTCCCGTGATCTAGACAACAACATACCAAACTTAGGATAAATATCTACTATGACCACATCCATTAGTACACTCTTCATTGGAAGTTGTGTGAGGTTTACCATAAGATCTTTGATGACCCCAAGACATCTTATAGTCCTAGAATCAAAAGCACAAATATCATGATATGGTTGAGTGACAGTAAGTCCTAAGGCTTCCATGACTGCATTAGGCATGATATTATGTGAGGCCCTCGAGTCTAGGAGACAATTATGCGACATATGCTCATGAATTGTGAGAGTGATGTAAAATAGAGGAGGGTAATTAGAGTTATCATCTGGATGATCAAAAGTCTTGAAGACAAAAATAATAGTAGGATTATCATCTTACAGATTGATTACATCTAAAGGAATAGAATTTATTGAAAAATTAAGAATCTTGAGAGTAGACTCTCTATATGATTTATTTCTAATCATCTCATCTAGTGAACATGTATCTTGATCTTATTAATTTCATGTTCCAAACTAAAACCAACATGATTCTTTCCAATCTCTTCTGTGTCTGCCACCTTATCTTTACCTCTATGTATTACCTGTTTATGTTCAAAAGGTAGCCCTTGTTTGGAAGGAACATTCCTTGCATTTTTCTTACCTCATGATGCATGCTTTATCCCAGATCTAAGACCATATGATTTTTGTTGTATCTCTTAATAATTTTTTGGTATACATGTCGCTTGCTCAATATTATCTGCTTCATGATAATTATCCATTTTAGCATACTGATAATCGGATTTAGTTAAGAAATGAGAAGAAATTCCATTATCAAATTGATCAATATCAGGATCTTCTAAATCTTCAACTTCCCTTTCATCAATTTCATAGGATTCATCATCCCGTATCAAATTATTTTGAAAAGGAGGTTGAATCCTATGATCTTCGTTATCCCTTCTTTCTCTTTGAATATCATTGTTCCTCCTTTCTCTAGGTAATAATCTAGGAACAAAAGAGAGCCTAAATGTTTTTGGATTTCGATATCCTTCTTGCATAGGTCTAGTTTGATTTTTGTTTTCCATTTCTAACCTATTGAGTTTTGCAGACAAATTCTTGATTAACTTGGTTATTTCATCCAATTTATTTTAAGATGATTTTCCTGTAGAAGTTGATGGTATCATTTCTCTTTTACCTTTTTTTTCATGCACTTAAGATTCTGATTTATCTTTAAGTTTACTTGATTCCAAAAAATTTGACTCAACTTCTAATGTAGCCTCTTGCATATTTAAGAAATATACAAACCTTATTTCTCTTAATAACAAAGAAAACTCAGAATCAAAAGATTTAGCATAAGTAAACTTTGTTGATGTCTTAGAAGGCTTTATTTCAGCGGGTATCTTAATATACATTTTATTGAAGCACTTTGAAAAATATACGACTGATTCATTTTTCTTCATTTTCAAAGCTCCAAATTCAGTAATATAGTAAAGATAATCTTTAGTGTCCCCCCACTGTTTCATAAACACTTCCTCTAACTCTTCTATCTGTTTAATGGAATTTGCTGGTAACTCTCTGAACCACTTTCTCACCTCTCCATCTACGATTTGTCCAAACATTTGCATCCAAACATATTTAGCCTCAATGTTTTGATTATCTGCATAACTGAAAAAGGATTTCCAGTGTTAATCTGTAGTCACCTCACCTTGACCATTGAACCTAGGAAGAAATTTTTGGTAATCACCCCTTGTAAAAGCATGAAGGGGCTGAGGTAGAACAAATGGGGCATATATTGCAGCCACTATACGATCCATCGTATCAAGAGGTTGTCCTGCCATGTTTGGGTTAAGTTGGCTTGGTGGAGAAGTATGATTGTTGGATTTAAGCTGATAAAATGGGATCTTACTTGTGAGAGGAGTATAGGGTGTAATTTGAGATTTTAATGAAAAACCTCTTGAATCTAAGATCTTAGTTTTAATATTTTCATATGATAAAATATTTGTGTATACCTAAAAATTATCAACTTGAACTGCAGGGATAAGAAAAGAAAATTCTTGTTCCTTTTCTTCTTTCTCATGTTGTAGATATGCAGAAGGACAAGCTTGATGTCATTGATCTGGTATGTCTAAAGATGAAGGATAGTGAAATCTTCCAGAAGAAGAAGAACTTAATTTTTGTCTAGCCTCTCTCAAAATATGCTCTAGGTCTGAAACTCCTGAATGCAAGGGAGATGTAGGATTTCCCCTAGTCCACGTTTTCCTAGAAGCCACTGTGAAAACTGTTGTTGAAAATGTCGTCTGTAAAATTTTCTGATTTTTTTCACCTTCCAAAAATCAGATCAATGAAAATTACACAGGGAATATTTTATTCACTTCTGTAGCCGTCAACAGGGCCAAAATATGTTATCAATAGAGTTTGAACCTATACTACTAAGGTCCAAAGTCTAGAGAATCTTAACTTAACTTTATGGATGACTAGGTTTGTTATTTTATAGAAATGTAAAAGAAATAGAGATCAGACAAACATATTTAGATTACTAAACAGTGGATGTATAAACATAATAAACAAGGCTATAAATATTACGAGAATGAACTTATATAAGGAGTGAAAAAGTTCTATTCAAATCATTGATAAACATACACATTATTCATAAGAATATAGGTATATGAAACATCTATCCAAGGGAAATAATTATGAACAAAACATAACATTTATCATTTCAAATATTAAAACAAAAATGGTTCATGGTGCATATAATCACTTCAAAGAATTCTTTATAAACATAGGAAATTAAATACATGCCTACAAATTATAGTAGTAGTACGATCTCCACAATCCTAATTCCCTCTACATTGTTCACTATTACATCTTATATACAAAAAGTTTAAAAACTGAAAAAGTTTGAGATCCAGATTTCATGGATTAGAATAACCCAAAAATAGCCAGCCCGATTACATTCAATCTAGATCAACTAACTTCAAAAACTAAGCTTGATATCTAATACTAACATATGTATAAACAAATCCTAATTATCTAACTAACAGATGTCTAATCATAATTGTTTATCAAACTTATATAGAAAGCATGACCTGGCTCTTGAGTTGGACTCGCTCATGAACAATTAGAGTTTCTTGGTTTCTTCAGCTAGGATAGTTAAACCATCCAACGCTTGAGATCATTTCTTCAGTCAGGACTGCTCTGCCTCCATAGCTTGAATTCGATCCCCAAGATCTTTGTTTTGATTTACAATTTCCTCATATTGTTTCTCGGTAACCCTTTTTCTCCTCGATGATTCTATGGATATTGTGATAAGGTCCTGGTATCTTGTATCTATTTCTTCCAAGTCCTCTCGCAATTTCTATTAGCAATCATCAGTTTCTCATTCGAATCATTAAGCAACATATTTTCTCTTTAAATTACTGTAAAGAATTTTTTAATACTTCTACCTCTGATACCGATTCCATTATTTCAAAATGTACAGGAGATTTCTTAGGCTCTGGGGGTTTCGAACTTGAACCAACCTCAGACTCAACTATCTTTTCCTTACCTTTGCAGACTTTTTAAAATAGATATGGTGTATGCATTAGTTCTTTTTGGATTTCTGCTAGGGTTTATTCTTCTTCTTGATAATCTTCCTTTGTATCTTGTACATTCTCTTCACTATATTAGTCTTCTATAATAGTTACAATATTCTTTCGAAACTTAGGGTTTAGGATTGCCTTCATATTCATTCTCAATTTGTTTTTTGATCTAGTCTTTGGCCTCCAACTATTTTCGACATTATTTGTAGAAGGGGGTTCATCCTGTAATGAAATTTCCTGAACCATTGTATTTTCTCTAATATCCCTAGGAGTATCTGGAGCCAAAATTTATTCTTTTTGAAACTCAACAATTAATTTTCTTTGTATTTCAGTTCAGGAAATTTTTGTCATAGAAAGAGTATCATATACCTCATGTTCTTGTTCATATCTAACTTCAACCACTTTCCTTTTCTTCCTCCTGTACTGTCTTCTTACCTCTTCATCATCATGATCTTGAGTTTCGGATTCAAAACCAGACCAAAAATTCATATGTTGCGAAGATCTACCAGTATTCCCCAATTCAGAAGTTATCAGTAGCTTAATCAAACCATGAGGAAAAACTGAATGACTACTATGATCAGGATGATTTCTTACCCGCGAAATCATTTTTCTATGCTCTTAAACATGTAATTGGGTAAGTTTTGTTTAGATTCTCCATTTATATGCAACAAAAAGCTTAAGTGGTATTTGAATATGGTAGAAAACTATCCCTCACAATTAATATAGGGTTGAACCACCTTTAAATTGTCTCTCCATTTAGGCTTAACCCTGTTTAAATGAATACCTTTACTCTAGTCTAACCTTTCGAAACCAGGCAACCAAAGCTGACTGAGATCAACTTCAAACAAATGATTTTTAAACCATTTTTCACCTTTAGAAGGTATGCCAATGGCCTCTGCAATGGTAACTTCATCTATCGTAAATACTACGGTTTGCAAATCTACAACAATATCCCTGTAATTTTTTACAAAAGCATTTGTTACCTGCAAATTGTAACCTTTCATTCGTGCACATAATGAAAACCATCCTGCGGTCTTCATCCTTTCTGCACATCCAGGGAATTCATCCATTCACTTGATATTATCCGACTCCAATCTACTGATTTTTCCACTAAGATTTTTAACTACTTCCATCATGATCTGGAGGCTCTACTAGATCTTATTCCTGTTAAAACATTCAAACAAATACAAACTATGCAGAGAAAAATCGATTAATAGCTGGTAAGGTTAGCTAAGATATGATTTTGGATCCATGTCCTTTGCAAATATTGAAAACCTGCCTGTACATTCCAGTCGTAATTAAATGGCATTCCTTCCCTAACATGCATACCAGGATACTGTGAATTCCATTATGAAGAAAGACTACGTTTAAAACACATGTCCCATACATGTAATTTTCCCTTAATATATTAACAGGTGGAAACAATTTGGTGGAAGCATCATATCCTCCACCATTCAATGCGTTGTTGGTATGTACCAAAACTATAAATGAAGTACAGTTACCATTAAAATAGCTAAACCTTCATCATGTATAGGTAACGCTTGATTTTATTGTTTGGAAAATGAACCTACTCATAAATTGGGCTAAGCATTATTTCAATAAAGAATTTAAAAACTTGAAAGATTAATGAAAATGAGCCTTATTTCTTATTAATAAATAAATAAATGATAAAATAAACTTTTGAAAATAGCTTAATCACTAGGGTAAAATTAAAGTAAACCATGATTCAAAGATAAACTAAGGCATAGCTAGAAAAACATGATCTTCTAAGAAAAATATCTAAAGTAGAAACTAAGATACAAATCTAGTGATAATAGATACCATTCCAAAGCAACTTGTGAGGATGGAGAGGGAATAATGTATGTAGTCAAAGGAGTGGGATGAGTGTGGTTCTAGATAGAGTTTGGATATATTTTTGAGGTATCAGGAGTGGTCTATGTTCCAAGGCTAAGAGATAACATACTCTCTATTCTAGCCTTGGAAGGTGTAGGGTATGCAGTGGTGTTCAAGAGTGAACACATATTTATCTATCCGGTGGGAGTGGATCTGATTGATCTTATGTTGATGGGTCATTGGAGAGATGATGATTATGTGTTGCATGGTTAGACTAAATCAAGAGGACCTAGGTAGTTGGTAGGATCAGAGTCTAAGACAAACAAAGAGCGAGAATCTCTAAGGATTGATGTGGTGTCGAGTAGTCACTCCTCAGTTCAGAGGGGAGAGCAAGATGGTTCAAATATTGAAGTGGTATTAAGTATTCAATATTCGATTTAGGGGAGTACACGAGAGGCTACTTCATCTAGTGTTGGAAAGAGACTCAGTTTGTGTGACTTGTCACTGATGGATGAGTGAGATGGGACTTCTCATGATGTGGCACTAGTGCAGAGTGCAAAATATTTAGAGGGATGGATTCTAGTGATAGAGGAAGCTTCCACAATAGATAATGTGAGATTGGAGTGTGATTATGGTGTAGGACAAGACAAAAGGACTTCCCTCGGGAAGTGACAGTAGTGAATGTTGCATCTTAGGATGTCTTTCATGCAATAATTCCTGACATGAAGGGACATTATATTTGAACTTTCTAGAGAGTATTTTAGAGAGGGTGGGAATTCTTACATTGTGTGAGAAGCACATGAGCAGACTTCCAATTCTGATGAAGTAACAGTTTGTATTCTTCGGGGATAAGTTGGAAGTGATGGTGAACACCTTCCTCTGTAAGGAGTGTTGAAATTTGTACCTACGAAAGTGTTCCCCTAGTGATTTTTTCCTAAGTCACTAAAAGGAGACAAATTACATGACCCTTGCATTAATTGCTTGAGAAAATTAATTAATGTCACTTTAGAGTTATAAAGTGACTTTTCAATTAAATTTAAGTGGGAATTGAAAATAATTTATTTAATGGAGAGAAAAGTGTTTTTTCTCATCCATTGATGAGAAATAACTAAATTAAATGTGGGCTCTTGATTTAGTGATCGTTTAGCTACCCCAGAAGTGGAAGTGAAAAGACAATGGGAAATGATAAAAGGGGATTTCATTCCTCATTTGTACTAACCCCACCAACAGAGTTGGAGAAGAGAAGTCGAGAGACAAATAAGAGGAGAGAGAAACACATTGGAGAGAATCTATATAATATGAATAGGAGGGGCACGAATCCCAATATTTCACCACACAATTCGAGGAGCAGCAGTCGGCATTTAATGTGATCATACCGTAATTAATGAAGCATGTTGTTGAAGAGGAGTTTGAACATAGGTACATGTTGTACAGGACAATACACCCTTGTAACCTAGGGTTTGGGGTTACCAACTTACTAATAGACTTGCAGACAATCATCTTTTACAGAAAATGAAATAGGAATAGGAAGAGAGTTTGGCTTACCTGGTTTATAAGGGTTGATCCAAGCTTGGTCTTCTCCTACTTAAACCTTCTCCAAAGATTCTAGGGATGCTTCTGTTCACCTGCAAAGAGCCAATTCTTCAAGCAATATCTCATACATATATATATCAGAGGTTAGATGAAATGCATATTAATAACATAATTGAAATCATTCATTAACCAATATACATGAGAAGAGCACAATACAAAGATTGGAAGAAGAAATATCTTTATTAAAAAATAGTGAATAGGTGAGAATACAACCCAACTTCTGACACAAGGACTCCTCTACAACCGAGAACATTGAGTTCTGCTGCTCCAAGAATCTGAAGGGATACCACCATCATAACTTTTCTCTTCTAGAATTGATTGATTAGCCCCATCCCAAGGCCTCTATTTATACATTGGAAAATAGAGTGGCTTAGGATGGCTGAGACAGTTAGGATAGTTATGGATTAAGGCCCAACTAATCTCATCTAATCACGATTTATATTTTTTAATGTCGAACTAAGGTACACATGAGTATGTATATAAGCAAGGCACGTATGACACACTTGTTTCTAGAAGGAAACTCGTGTTTTCAATGTACACATGGGTTGCAATGCAAATAGTCACGCGTGACACATGAGTTACAATGCAAATAGGCTCTTGTGCAACCCTTAAATCATAATAAAAATATATGAAGTTGGTCTAAATATTATGCATCAATGGTCATGCACATCTATAGTGTTTTTAGGCAACTTCAATCCAAATTGTCCTTTTGTGTCCCGACATAGTGAATGTCAGTACTGGGATGGAGAAGTGCCATTTAGGTTGATAATAGATTCCCCCTAATGTGTGAGGTCAGAAAGAAGCAATGGCCGAAATACATTACAATATTTATCTTAGAGAACTCAAATGTCCAAGGAAGCAGAGGAAGCACCTGAAACAAATACATATCAATGTCATATACAAAATCATATCTGAGGATTCCATGTTCAATATACTGGAACACTAGATCCTTTACAATATTTGATTACATCATATGATACGGGTACAAGAACACATATATTGCAAAGGTGGATTAGAGCCACAATATACAATGATGATTCTTCAAAATCTAGAAGCTGTGTAATTGATCATAACATAGTCTTGTGCAACTTAGGTTATAAAGATGAACCTAAGTTCTTCATCGAAATGCAAAGGAACCGGTACAATCCCTACCATGTGAATAGATGTGTTGAAGTCGAACATGGAAAGGATTTAACAGATTGTCAATCAATAGGTGAAACTGACAACTGAAGCAAATGAATTCACCAATAATGGTAGTGAATCCTAAGGTACCATCATCAAAAATCTAGGTCTTCATCTTCAGGAAGTGCTGATGAGAAACCATACTGTGATGAGGAAGGAAATAGATCCTCCAACGGATCACAAGAGTGACTAGGAATTGGATGTGGGAAGGTAGACACAAGTGCCACTCAGATAGGATAATGATGGAATCAAGATAATTTCCAAATGCAGGGATAAATCCTTGAACAATGAACATGACACAGAGATGACCCAAGGCAGCTTTTAACTTTGCAGATAGGACAACTAGACTTATCTTTCATGTAGGAGACATGATCAGATTCCCCATGTATAAAGGACAAGTGGAGGAATAAGAAACTCAAAGTAATAGTTGAACTAAAAGTGTAGACTAAAACATGAGTATTGGAAAATGGAAAAAGTGCTATGTTCAAGGAGGGCATGTTGCCACTATTTATAACCCAAAGAGAGTACTTCTTCCTTATCTTTCCTGTTAAATTTTAGCGAGTCCAGGAAAGTCAAATCAGGTCTCTCTTCATTTTTGACAAGCTTGAAGAGGGGAGAGAATAATTCTTGATAAAGTCACTAATTCACGAATTTTGTGAGCCCGAACTAGTACATAATCGTTGGTGTTTTCATATTTTGAGAGTATAAAAACTCTGAAGAAGACTCTAGGGGGGTGATTTTTCATCCAATTTAGTCTCTTGAGGCTGGAAAGTATAAAACATACCACAGAAGAACTCTCTTAGCTTCCGAAGAAGTAAGGCGCACCTTTTTCTTACTTAGTCAGGAAGGTCCGAAAAAGGTTAAATTACCACCTACCCAACACCCCTTCAAAAGCAACATATAGCTTGAGTTTTACGAGTGTGAAGGGAAGCAATATCACAGAAAGATCCATTTGGTTACGAGAAATGGGGCTTACAACAGTAAACTTGATGCTTTGTTCTTTAGGGTTTAACGAGCATAAAAAATGCATAAAGTACGCTCATAATATTTTTCATGGTTAGGTCCAGAGCATGAAAAAGAGAAAACTAAGCTCATACCGGGCGCTAATTTTTTGTAAATTTAGTCCCTCGGGTCCAAAAAAACGATAAACCTATACTTGAGAATACTCTTCTCATTTTTGAAGAAAAGAGAGTGTTCATTTTTCGTATTATTCCACATGGTCCAAAAAAGAGATAACCTACCACCAATGTGGATGCCCATTCACATATTCTTAACGATCCTGAATAGGCAAGTTTACTTAGCAGTCAAGTCTATTTTGAGGAGTCAGATCTGGGCCTTAAGAAACTCTATAAGGGCGGGGAGCCTTATAAAGGGGATAGCTTGTAAAAAGATACCAAAATGAAGATCAATTTGGCGAGAAAAATAGCTAAGAAGGCTCCCCTAAAACTATGACAAATGTGGCATGAGTGCCAAAAGACAACAAAGTATTCTAAACTAGGGTACTCATGGAAGGAAGGCCCTATCCATGGAAGAACAATGATGTAGGCTAGGTAAAAAATGGTTAAACACCATAGTCCGTGGTCAACGAAGTCATCCTAGGGTCAAAAGAGGATTAGGTATAGATGCAAAAATGCACATGGAGGACCAAAAACCTATCCTATATGAGCGAAAAACAACTTTAAACAACCTTGAACTTGTTGCATTAGGAAAAAGAAAATGGTATAGTTCAAATATAAAAATATTTTTCAAACTATAGGTTAAAAATCCACAAATTGAAAATTTTCTTATATATAGTTCAAAAATATAAATCAAACATACCATTTCAAGTTTTCACCCAATTTGGAAACATTTTACCTCTTGCTTCGATTTCTCATTGTGGACAAACCGGTGGACTATTTCGAATTCCGCAAGTTCCAGTTAAACTAGCTCTCCTTTCACTTCCATTTCAACTGTTTAAATTTTCAATTTTATGCAAACATTTGATGTTTAAGTCTGCCTTAAGGAGGTGACGCAGTACACGCAGGTAGGCGACTTATACAGTAGCGTACACACATTATCCACGTGACCTTCCCGAAAGCAACCCGCGTGTCACACGTGATCTGTCTAAAAGACAGTCGCATGTACTACGCGACATAGAAAAAGTAAATAATGGCCAAAACTTAAAGAATTTTGATGGATTCTAATGTTAAATCTTGGTCAAATAAGTAGGTTCAAACATGGTGTTGGAGTGGAGGGAGTGGGAACACGAGAATATGGACTGAGACGCACTCCGTAGTGCCCGCACTGTGCAAGCATTACGGCAAAGTGGGCTACTCAAATTCTTCTGTAATTCGCCCATGCGGGACAATGTCCTCTTGCTCGAATTTTTTTTGGCTTAACTATAATATTCATTACCTATATTCAACAAGAATATGGTTGAACAACACGTTGTTAATATGGATGACGCCAATTTTTGAGCTCTTTCTGATGTTCCTGGAATCTCTAGGTCCAAATCCCTAGACTGTCATCCAGGGAAGCAAAGATAATACAACATATGTACCTTAAGAAATAGACTTAGGGCATATAAATGTCATTGTGATATAATTACAGGTTGTAGAATATGAATAGATGACGTTGGATGTATGGATACTTGTATCACTAAAACTAACCTCCAATAAAGGTTCTAAATTTAAGTAGGACATGAATTTTGTTGACTAAAGAATTGGGAAGACTGCTTCTCTAGTACATACAACCTTGTTAATATAAATGAGGCCAATTTTTGAGCTCTTTCTGATGTTCCTCGAATATCTAGGTCCCAATCCCTAGATTGTCAACCAGGGAAGCAAAGATAATACAACATATGTGCCTTCAGAAGTATATAAATGTCATCGTGATATAATTACAGGTTGTAGAATATGAACAGCTGATGCTGGATGTATGGATATTTGTATCACTAAAACTATCCTCCAATAAAGCTTCTACATGGACCTTTCTGCAGGACATGATTTTTGTTGACTACAAAAGACTGTTTCTCTAGTACATACACCAAAAAGATCCATAATAGGTAGTAGGTGGAGCTTCTCTGGAAGTAGAAGTTTAGAAATAAAAGGTTGAAATGGTTCTTCAGTTTAGTGATCTTCTGCATCCTTAAAAGCATTTGAGTAAGAAAACCCGAGACCGTATGTTTGAATATGGCAACTTCAACTTTACTAACGGAGGTTACTAAATAAAATGCCATGAAATGAAATTTGAACTAGGTTTTAATGTAGAATCAGTCTTGTTACCAACTAGGTTGCACCTAGTTGGAATTTCAGGCGAGCTGACAAAGTTTGAACATGCACACTTGTTCATGATCAGAGTTCAAAAGTCCACATTAATGAAGAATGAGACTTACTTCAATGTAGAGGGGATCAAAGTATTGATATGTGTCATATCTTGCAACACATTTACCTCTAAAAGCAAAGGGTGTAAAGGATAACTACAATGTTGCATATTGATTATGCCCTAGACATGGGTGAATTCACTTGGTGGCACTTATGTATAATCCACGCATGACCCTTTTAGAAGGCTTAACAAGAGAGAATTTATTTCTTGATTTCTCTAAGGTTTCGTTGCTCCGCTTACTTGGAATCTAGGGTTTACTATTGCTCCTCTTACTTGGCATCTAGGGTTTACTGTTGCTCATCTACTTGACGTACACGATCTGCTGCCACATTATTTGCTTGGCATTCTATGTTTTTGCTGGCTCGTCACCATCTGCTATTTGTCTAGGGTTTGCTGCTATTTTATATGAGCATATCATAATGTTTTTGCTTCCCTTTAAACTAGGTTATGACCTTGTTTTTGTTCTCTAAATTTGGATTGTGATTGATTTATCCCTCTTGGGATGAGTTGTGACTTATTTCCAACGTTTGGAGCTCAGTCGTGACTTGTCTAACTCCTGCTGGCTAGGCTGTGACAGGTTGGAGTCATCTGGGCTGAGCCAGGGCTGTTCGAAGCTAAGTCGTGACTATGGAGGAGCCAGGGCTGTTCGAAGCTAAGTCGTGACAACATTTCCAAGATGGGTCGTGACTATGGTGAATCTCCCTTGATGATCCATGACCTTCTATTGACCCCCAGGGCTGAACCATGACTATTGTGACAGCCCTTTCGAGGCTAGGCCATGACTGTGTAAGCACTCTAGGGTTAGGGCATGAACTGTGATAACCTTTCTCGACTAGGTTGTGGACTGTGCTTACCATTCTAATCTAAACCATTCAAAAAGCAAGGCCCAAACTACATTAATGAAGCATGAGACTTACTTCAATGCAGAGGGGATCAAAGTGTTGATATGTGTCATATCTTGCAACACATTTACCTCTAAAAGCAGAGGGTGTAAAGGATAAATACAATGTTTCATATTGATGATTCCCTAGACATGGGTGATTCGACCTGGTGGCACTTCTGTATAATCCATGCGTGACCCTTTTAGATGGCTTAACAAGAGAGATTTGATTCTTGACCGCTCTAAGGGTTCATTGCTTCGCTTACTTGGCATCTAGGGTTTACTGTTGCTCCTCTTACTTGGCATCTAGGGTTTACTGTTGCTCATCTACTTGACGTCCATGGTCTGCTGCCACATTTTTTGCTTGAAATTCTATGTTTTTGCTGTTGTTGATTCTATTTTTGTTGGGTCATCACCATCTGCTATTTGTCTAGGGTTTCCTGCTATTTTATATGAGCATATCATAATGTTTTTGCTTCCCTTTAAACTAGGTTATGACCGTGTTATTGTTCTATAATTTGGATTGTGATTGATTTATCCCTCCTGGGCTGAGTTGTGACTTGTTTACAGCGTTTGGAGCTGATTCGTGACTTGTGTAACTCCTGCTGGCTAGGCTGTGGCTGGTTGGAGTCATTTGGGCTGAGCCAAGGCTGTTTGGAGCTAGGTCGTGACTGTTGATAGCATTTCCAAGATGGGTTGTGACTATGGTGACTCTCCCTTGATGATCCATGACCTTTTATTGACCTCCAGGGATGAACCATGACTATTGTGAGAGCCCTTTCGAGGCTAGGCCATGATTGTGTAAGAACTCTAGGTCTAGGCCATGAACTGTGATAACCTTTCTTGGCTAGGTTGTGGACTGTGCTTACCATTCTAATTTGAACCATTCAAAAAGAAAGGCCCAAACTACACTAAAGAATCATGAGACTTACTTCAATGCAGAGGGGATCAAAGTGTTGATATGTGTCATACCTTAAAACACATTTACCTCTAAAATCAGAGGGTGTAAAGGATAACTACAATGTTGCATATTGATGATGCCCTAGACATGGGTGAATCGACCTAGTGGCACTTGTGTATAATCCATGCATGACCCTTTTAGAAGGCTTGACAAGATAGATTTGATTCTTGACTGCTCTAAGCGTTCGTTTCTCTGCTTACTTGGCATCTAGGGTTTACTGTTGCTCCTCTTACTTGGCATCTAGGGTTTATTGTTGCTCATCTAATTGACGTCCAGGGTCTGCTGCCACATTATTTGCTTGACATTCTATGTTTTTGCTATTGTTGATTCTATTTTTGTTGGGTCGTCACCATCTGCTATTTGTCTACGGTTTGCTGCTATTTTATATGAGCATATCGCAATGTTTTTTCTTCCCTTTAACCTGGGTTATGACCTTCTTGTTGCTCTCTAATGTGGATTGTGATTGATTTATCCCTCCTGGGTTGAGCTATGACTTGTTTACAATGTTTGGAGCTGAGTCATGACTTGTGTAACTCCTGCTGGCTAGACTGTGACTGGTTGGAGTCATCTGGGCTGATCCAGGGCTATTTGGGGCTAGGTCGTGACTATTGACAACATTTCCAAGATGGGTCGTGACTATGGCGACTCTCCCTTGAGGATCCATGACCTTCTGTTGACCTCCAGGGCTGAACCATGACTATTGTGAGCATTAAAGGAAATTTGGGGTCTAAAATGGGCCTTATAAGAAAACGCGCAAACAATAAATTTTGTGAGTTGGAATTCAAGAACCAATAGAATTTCAATAAAATGATTCAACCATAATGGTTGAATTGAGGTATTTCTTATTTTTGGGGTAGCAGGGTCCATCAAAAGTATGTAGTGTGGGTACTCGTTGGATGCAGAATTGAATTCCACATCCAACGAGCTCTCCTGCTCAGAATTTGAGTAAAAGCACAAGGAGATATGTCAAAAATACGAACAAAAAAGTAGTTTTTTTCATTTTTCCTCCAAAATTAGTAACTATTATTTTATCATTTTCCTTAGGAGTCCTATTTTAGACCTCAAATTTCCTCTAATGAGCCCTTTCAAGGCTATTTCATGACTATGTAAGCACTATAGGGCTAGGCCATGAACTGTGATAACCTTTCTTGACTAGGTTGTGGACTGTGCTTACCATTGTAATCTGAGCCCTTCAAAAAGCAAGGCCCAAATTACATTAAAGAAGCATGAGATTACTTCAATGCAGAGGGGATCAAAGTGTTGATATGTGTCATATCTTGCAACACATTTACCTCTAAAAGAAGAGGGTGTAAATGATAACTACAATGTTGCATATTGATGATGCCTTAGACATGGGTGAATCGACTTGGTGGCACTTCTGTATAATCCATGCATGACCCTTTTAGAAGGCTTGACAAGAGAGATTTGATTCTTGACCGCTCTAAGGGTTCGTTGCTCCACTTACTTAGCATCTAGGGTTAACTGTTGCTCCTCTTACTTGGCATCTAGGGTTTACTGTTGCTCATCTACTTGACGTCCAAGGTTTGCTACCACATTATTTGCTTGACATTCTATGTTTTTGCTGTTGTTGATTCTATTTTTGTTGGGTCGTCACCATCTACTATTTGTCTATAGTTTGCTGCTATTTTATATGAGCATATCGTAATTTTTTTACTTCCCTTTAAACTAAGTTATGACCTTTTTGTTGTTCTCTAAATTTGGATTGTGATTTATTTATCCCTCCTGGGCTGAGCTGTGACTTGTTTACAGTGTTTGGAGCTGAGTCGTGACTTGTGTAACTCCTGTTGGCTAGGCCGTGACTGGTTGGAGTCATCTGGGCTGAGCCAGGGCTATTTGGATCTAGGTCGTGACTGTTGACAACATTTCCAAGATGGGTCGTGACTATGGTGACTCTCCCTTGATGAGCCATGACCTTCTGTTGACCTCCAGGGCTGACCCATGACTATTGTGAGAGCCCTTTCAAGGTTAGGCCATGACTGTGTAAGCACTCTAGGGCTAGGCCATTAACTGTGATAACCTTTCTTGACTAGGTTATGGACTCTTCTTACCATTCTAATCTAAACCATTCAAAAAGCAAGGCCAAAACTACATTAATGAAGCATGAGATTTCTTCGATGCAGAGGCGATCAAAGTGTTGATATGTATCATATCTTGCAACACATTTACTTATAAAAGCAGAGGGTGTAAAGGATAAATACAATGTTGCATATTGATGATGCCCTAGACATGGGTGAATCGACCTGGTGGCACTTCAGTATAATCCATGTGTGACCCTTTTAGAAGGCTTGACAAGAGAGATTTGATTCTTGACTGCTTTAAGGGTTCATTGCTCCGCTTACTTGGCATATAGGGTTTACTGTTGCTATTCTTACTTGGAATCTAGGGTTTACTGTTGCTAATATGCTTGACATCCATTGTCTGCTACCACATTATTTGCTTGACATTCTCTATTTTTGCTGTTGTTGATTCTATTTTTGTTGGGTCTTCACCATCTTCTATTTGTCTAGGGTTTGCTGCTATTTTATATGAGCATATCGTAATGTTTTTGCTTCCCTTTAAACTGGGTTATGAACTTGTTATTGTTCTCTAATTTGGATTGTGATTTATTTATCCCACTTGGGCTGAGATGTGACTTTTTTACAGCGTTTGGAGCTGAGTCGTGACTTGTGTAACTCCTGTTGGCTAGGCCCTGGCTGATTGGAGTCATTTAGGTTGAGCCAAGGCTAGTTGGAGCTAGGTTGTGACTATTGATGGCTTTTCCAAGATGGGTCATGACTATGGTGACTCTCCCTTGATGATCCATGACCTTCTGTTGACCTCCAGGGATGAACCATGACTATTGTGAGAGCCCTTTTGAGGCTAGGCCATGACTGTGTAAGCACTCTAGGGCTAGGCCATGAACTATGATAACCTTTCTTGACTAGGTTGTGGACTGTGCTTACCATTCTAATCTAAACCATTCAAAAAGCAAGGCCCAAACTACATTAATGAAGCATGAGACTTAGTTCAATGCAGAGGGGATCAAAGTGTTGATATCTGTCATATCTTGCAACACATTTACCTCTAAAAGTAGAGGTGTAAAGGATAACTAAAATGTTGCATATTGATGATTCCCTAGACATGGGTGAATCGACCTGGTGGCACTTGTGTATAATCCATGCGTGACCCTTTTAGAAGGCTTGACAAGAGAGATTTGATTCTTGACTGCTCTAAGGGTTCATTGCTCCGCTTACTTGGCATCTAGGGTTTATTGTTGCTCCTCTTACTTGGCATCTAGGGTTTATTGTTTCTCATCTACTTGATGTCCAGGGTCTACTGCCACATTATTTGCTTGACATTCTATGTTTTTGCTGTTGTTGATTATATCTTTGTTGGGTCGTCACCATCTGCTATTTGTCCAGGGTTTGCTGCTATTTTATATGAGCATGTCGCAATTTTTTTGCTTCCCTTTATACTGGGTTATGACCTTGTTGTTTCTCTCTAATTTGGATTGTGATTGATTTATCTCTCCTGGGATGAGTGGTGACTTGTTTACAACATTTGGATATGAGTCGTGAATTGTGTAACTCCTGTTGTCTAGGCTGTGACTGGTTGGAGTCATCTGGGCTGAGCCAGGGATGTTTAGAGCTTAGTCGTGACTGTTGACAACTTTTCCAAGATGGGTCATGACTATAGAGACTCTCCCTTGATGATCCATGACATTGTGTTGACCTCCAGGGCTGAACCATGACTATTGTGAGAGCCCTTTTAAGGCTAGTCCATGATTATCTAAGCACTCTAGGGCTAGGCCATGAACTGTGATAACCTTTCTTGACTAGGTTGTGGACTGTGCTTACCATTCTAATTTGAACCCTTGAAAAAGAAAGGCCCAAACTACATTAAAGAAGCATGAGACTTACTTCAATGCAAAGGGGATCAAAGTGTTGATATGTGTCATATCTTGCAACACATTTACCTCTAAAAGAAGAGGGTGTAAAGGATAACTACTGTTATTTCCTAAAATAATTTATTTTGATAGTATGAAGAATTTAACTCATGCAATGAAGGATATGAATATCACTGACAGTTGGAAAGCCTCTGTTTTTTATTCGGATGAAAATCTCACAAGTTCTAGTTTTCAGTGGCTTAGGCGAGGCTACAGAAAATTCATTAGCCACCGAAAAGGGACGCTTTCAGTAGGCTAGGAATAGATATAAAAAGGGTTTAAACCGTCGAAAGTGAGGAGCAAGTAGCGTTGGGAAAGGTACATTTGGTGGCTTAGGCGAGGCTCAAAACATCTCATTAGCCACCGAAAAGGGTTGTTTTCGGTGGGTTAGAAAGGGGTGCAACATATACACTAACCACTGAAAGCTGAAAGATAAATATCGGGTGGAAAACCCTTTTTGGCGGAAGCTATGACGTCTGTGTTGACCACCAAAAGAACATTGTTGACAGCAGTCAGAGATTTAGTCCTCTACGACACCGACGTTTCAGAGGTTTGGTCCTTTATGTTGCCGACACTATGAAGAGTCTAGTGGGTTGAGGTTTCGATCACTGACACATTAGTGGCTAGAACTTCCGATCACCGATGCTTAACAGTTGCGACGTTAGTGGTTTGAAATGCCGACACTGTGGCAACATTCAAGTTTAAAGTTTCGATGCTTTAGTGGTTAGAGCTTCCGATCGCCAACGAGTTCATTAGTGGTTTGAATCGGTGGTTAAAAAAGGGTTTTTCAAAGTCGCTATCTGCCGAAAATGAAAATTCACCACGGCGAAGGGGTAAAGATTTTGGCGGTTTAAGCAAGAAATATCATGTTTAAATTAGCCCCCAAAAGCCAGTGTTTCGGTGGTTAACTGACAAAATCACAGAGGATCTAAACCACCGAAAGGCTAAAATAGGGAAATAGTTGAGAACTGTCACATCCAACCCCGTCAGCAAGGCAAAAGGCTATTTTAGAGCATGATTACCCACTGAAAATACCTGGAGCCATGTGACTGCATGTGAAATGAATGAAAAGGGTCGTTAGGCAAGTAGCACAAACTGATCTGACTTCCAAGCCTCCAGTTTCCCTCTACTTGTCCCGAAGACCATCAAATAGCCATCGAATGCTCTGGATGAAGCAAGTTACGAAGATATGGGAAAAGATATCTCAAGGATCAAGCTGCTGTCATCATCTTGGTGACCTCAGCTTCCATAAAAGACAGAAATCCCTCATAATCAGTGCCTTGGAACCCCATAAAATTTCATTTTCAAAATTAGCATTGTTCTCACCAGAAAAACGAGCTTCAAAGGAGCAGCTTGCTGAAGCACAACGTATACAAAGTCTAAAGGCTGTTTTGTAGGTACCCAGGAGATACACCCTTCAGGATGAAGAAAAATGGACTAGCTCTCAGACAAGAGCTAGGAGATGTCAGTTATTTAGAGACCCATCCAGAGGTTTGCAGACTGTTCCATGAGGTAGGCTGCTAGAAATATTGTGAAAAAATACAGGGTTTTCATTAACAGGTGGCTGAAGCTTTTGCCCTGTCATTTGATGGTTCAAAAGTAGTCATAGGAAGGGAGGAATTTCTCATAGATGAAGCACTAATCTCAGAGGTGACTGAACTCCCTTGCACTGGAGAGAAGTGGTTCAAGACCACCATACCCAAAGATGTGGAGTTTAGGTCATACCTCAAGCCTGAGCATAGGGGAATGATATGGAAGAAGAGTGTGCCATCATCATGGCTGGAAGAGAGTTGGCAGCAGCTGCTAAAGGCCATTGTGGTATATTTGACCTGTGAAGGAAGATACAATAGAGCAATGATCTATCATTCCAAACTCATGAACCACTTCACAGGTAAGAACCCTCTTAATCTGCCCTTTTATTTACACAGGAGTCTAGGGAAGATGGCCCATCAAGTACCTAGCCATCCAAAATTGTTGGTAGGTTGTTCCACCACGGTCTTATCTAGCTATTGGTCCAGGAATCGTTGAAGAAAAGAAACATTGCTTGGCCCTATTTCTTGTTCTGGAATGGCTTTGAGACAGGCCTCAGCCCGAGGAGAAAGGAAAGTCTCCTGCCAAGAAATCTAGCACTCCAAGAAGTGGGAGAAGAAGGAGGAGGGCCATTTCCCAGCTGCAGCAACTGAACAACCTCCCTCCTCCTCCAAAACCAAGAAGGCAAAAAGGAATTTGAATTTCGGTGAGAAAGGTTAGGGGGTAGAAGCACACCATAATAATGTCTTAAACCTACCTTATTCATATTTTGAGGAAGAACAAGGAGAGGATGCAGCCCTAGCTCTGCAAATTGTTCCATTTACTAAAGCATTGCCATTCCCCACACCACAGGAATAAGAAGAACCTGTAGAAAGGGCTTCCTCTAGCAAACCTAGTAGTCAAAAGATCAATCATCTACTAAGGCGGGTTTATGAAATGGAGGTCTTGGAAAGAGAACTGAAGAGAAACAATGAAACATTGACTAGAAGAAACAAGCTATTGCATAAGTCCTACTTGGAGAAAAGAGAGAGATACATCTTCTTGAAAAGGCTGAACACTAGGTACCTGAAGGAAAATACCAGGTTACTCAGGATGGTGAGGCTCCAAAGGCTGCAGTTGAAAGAAGCAAAATCAAACCCTAGCATCCACCTTGCCTTATCAACCCTAGCTAAAGCAGCCATTAGTCTCCAGCCTCCTGAAATGAGCCAGGGCCCAGCAAACACTCCAAACACGAAGCCCTCAGAAGAAGAAGGCTGAGCAAACAGACCTGGAAAAGCATTTTTGAGCAAAACCTAATAAATTTTGTGAAATAGGGATTTCAGTGGTTAATCGGGCGTTGGAGCAGTCCATTAGCTGCCGTAAGTTCCTCCTTTCGGCAATTAAAAGTTCCTATAGACTGGCCTCTTAACCACCGAAAGCGGACGGAGGTTTAAGAGCAAGTTTTTGACAGACAGAATCAGATTTTGGCGATTACAGATGGCTCAGAGTTGCAAGTTAAAGATAAAAGGTGCTGACATAAGTATAAAAAATGGTCTGTTATATCTATTATGACAAAACAATGCCATAAAGTCATCAACCCAAATTGTCAAGGAGAAATCAGTGGGTTAACTGATAGTGGACCAGCAGCAGTGATCATTAGTGACTACTTCAGTTATTTAATGTTCAGTCAGTGAACTAAATCTTCATTATAGTTAGACAAGTAGTTAGGTAGGGTTTCAAACCCTAATTTGTAAAAACTGTTAGTTTTGATTATTTTTGTAAAAAACAGATCCAAGTTTTAGGATCTGTCCATTTTTGTAAAAGGCTATACAGACTAAGATCGATTTTATAATAAAGGTTTGACTTCGGGGACTTATAATCCTATCTTATTGTCAACTTCTCATCTTGTTCATTCTGAAATATAAGCTCTTTTGTTATGATTTGTTCAGCCATCATCTCTATCTTTACTGTACTTATGCCTAAATGTGTATTTAGGTTATTTTCAAGTTGATTAATAGCTAATAGCTGTCATCCTATTGGTGAGTTAATGTGATTTGATTTATAAGTACCATCCTTCTCAGGATTTAGCCATTTATATACATCTATTTTGTATGTAAGTCTGCCAGCTTGATGAGTTCTCCATCCCTGCACCTTATTGTCAAACTACTGAACAAGTTGTAACTAAAGCCTTGTAATTGAGTGAGCTTCATGCATGTCTTGAGAGTGGAAGGTTATATAGGTTACCTGACTTGATCCATATCAGAAAACCCTAAAATCATTTTAATTTACCAGGCATCCTCGAGCTACAACTTAGAGGAGTTTCCTGGAGTGATAACAAATTGACGCCGTTGCCGGGGAGAGGAGACTGAAGTTTAGCTTCCCTGGGAGATGACATAGATCCATGCTTTGATGATAAACAAAGCTTGGACACTATTATGGTTGCAATCATCTATCTTATGACTCCATTGATATAAGGTGGATTCAAGAAGACCAAGTACCAGAGTAAACCCTAAGCGGCCACCAGCAACACCAATTTCAGATCCAGAAGAAATTTTGAGAAGAGCTAGGGCTTTATTAAGACAGACCAACAGTGCTGCACAAAAAGCTGCATCAGGTATTTCAAGAAATCTTTCTGCTATTATTTCTTCTGCTAAAATTCTTAATTCTCAAGAATTTTTAGATACATCAGAAAAATCTAGGGTTTAGGCATCTTCAAACACTGTTGCTTGTGAAGATCCAATCCCTAGTGACTCCACTGGGATAAGTATACCACCACCTTCTCAACAAGTATCTCTATCAGTGCTACCTTCCTCAACTCTGTCCATACCCATTTCCAATATGGCTGCCCCTCAATTGACCAAGATGGAAAGGATCCTGGTAGCTAGGTATGCACCCCTAGTTTTTCCAAATCCCCTTGTAGCCATGCATATTGGGGATTATCTCAAGTATATGCCTAAGTTTACAGGGGAAGGGGATTTCACTCCTGAAGAACATCTAGAGGCATTTTACAGCTATGTTGAAAATATTAACATATAGCAAGAAGATGTATGGACTAGGGTTTTTGTGCAAAGCCTAGATGGTCATCCTAGGAAGTGGTTTAAGGAACTGTCTATTGGATTAGTGGCAGGCATAGAGGCCCTAGATGATATTTTCCTAAAGAATTGGAGAGAAAGGAGAGACCACCTATACTATATCACAGAATCTAGCAACCTGAAAAGAGAATATGGGGAGTCCCAACTTTATCAAGAGATTCAACAATATGTATAGCAAGATCCCTACTGAAATTAAGCCCATTGATACCTCAGCTAGGATAACCTATGAAAATGCCTTTGAATCTGACTTCTGCCTACTTCTCAGAGAAAGGAGGTCTGCCTCCTTATCACTCATGCAGGATGCTGCCCTAGAGGTAGAGTCAAACATTCTGGCATCTCAAAAGGTCAAAGGGAAGATAGATAGGAAGAAGCAGCCAACAAACCCTAGTGGGGCTTCTACATCAGAGAACAAGATTGACAAAATGACCAAATTGTTAGATAACTTGACTGCTGAAATGTCTAAATTGAAGGACCAAGGACATCTACCTGTGAGGGGTAAAGGGCCAAGTGACTTTGCTCCTAGAAACCCTAAATTTGTTCCTTATCGAAGAGGAAACCCCCCAGTTCAGATTCTCAGAAGGGAGAGGAATCAAGGGGATGATCAGAGAATAAGAGATCCATTCCAAAATGATGTATTAGAAGAAGAGCCAGAATTCATTGAAGAAGAAGGAGAAGCTGAAGACAACATCCATTTCATGGAAGATGAGGTGGACTGTTCTTTTCTGACACAGGAAGAATATGAAGAAGCCCTAATTGATGAGCAGATCACTGAAGAGGCTGTCTATTAAGCTGATGATCAGGGAGGTTACCAGCTCAGGTCTAGGTTGGTTGATCCTCTCAAGAAGAATGCTGCACCGGTCAAGCATCCTGCTACATCCGTTAGAAAGGTTGTTGTTTTACTGAAGAAGGTGGCTGTCACACCCAAAGCATTGCAGAAACCAGCACCTTCAGCCATACCTGATCAAGTCCTACCCAAACCTACATCTCATGAGGTAAGATTTCTAGATAGACTACATTATTCTTTCAACCTTGAGTCTAAAATTCAAAAATTGAAAATCCCTTTCTCTTTAATTGAGCTAATGAATAATGATGCATTCAAGTCCTCCATTTTGAATTCCCTTCAGCCCAAGGAGCACATTGACACTGACTTTGTGAACCTGCAAGATGACAAGCCTATTGTAACCCTGGGCCCCATGATCGAAGACCTAACATTAGAGGAAATTTGGGGTCTAAAATGGGCCTTATAAGAAAACATGCCAAAAATAAATTTTGTGAGTTGGAATTCAAGAACCAATAGAATTTCAATAAAATGAGTCAACCATAATGGTTGAATTGACATATTTGTCATAAAAGAAAACTACTTTTTTTTTCATATTTTCGACATATCTACCTGTGTTTTTACTCAAATTTCAAGAGGGAGAGCTCGTTGGATGCAGAATTTAATTCCACATCCACCGAGTACCCACACTGCATACTTTTGACGGACCCCACTAGCCCAAAAACAAGAAATACCTGAAAAAACGTGATGATGATGTCATCATCATGTTTTTCAGATATTTCTTGTTTTTGGGGTAGAGAGGTCCGTCAAAAGTATGTAGTGTGGGTACTCATTGGATGTGGAATTAAATTCCGCATTAAATGAGCTCTCCCGCTCATAATTTGAGTAAAAACACGGGGAGATATGTCGAAAATACAAACACAAAAGTAGTTTTTTTCATTCTTCCTCCAAAATTAATAACTATTATTTTATTATTTTCCTTAGGAGTCCCATTTTAGACCTGAAATTTCCTCTAATGAGGAGGACTCATGCCCACCATTCTACATATCCTTGAATATCCATGATAAAATCCTTCATAACTCTCTGCTGGATTTATGAGCCTCTCATAACCTAATGCCAAACGCTGTGATGGATGAGCTTAGCCTCAGCATCACCAATCCCTACCATGATTTATTCTCCTTTGACTCTAGGAAGGTCAAGTGCTTGGGCCTCATTAAATACCTTGTTGTGAACCTAACTCAACTACCTTCAAAAAGCATCATGATGGACATTGTAGTGGCTGATATACCTCCAAAATTTGGTCTCTTGCTGTCTCGGTCATGGAGCAAAAGACTAGGTGGCACCCTTTAGATGGATCTCACATATGCCACCATTCCCATGTTTGGACGAGAGACTAAGAGGCTGTATAGGGAAAATCAGTTGGCATACATTATAAGCAAGGAGAGCAACTCAGTGAATCACCCCATCTATGCAGTGGACACTGATTTTGGGTCATGTGTTTTGCAAATAGATGATTCTCAGCAGACATCAATCCAGCTCACTAAGCCCACCTGTCAGCAGCCCAAAGAAGTGACCATAGCAATCTGGACCATTTATTTTGATGGGGATAGTACTCAAAGCTCAGCAGGTGCAGGTGTAGTATTGATCTCTCCATCTAAGGAAAACATACATCTGTCTTATAAGCTTGATTTTAAAACCACTAAAAACATAGCAGAATATGAAGCCTTGCTGCTAGGAGTGAAAGCTGCCAAGGAGACGGGGATCATGTGCATGAAGATTTTTGGAGATGCAGACCTCATCATACAGCAGGTCAACAACACTTTTCAGACAAAAAATATCAGACTGAAGGCCTACAGGGACGAGGTATGGAAACTTAGAGACCCCTTTATGTTTTTTGAACTGTCATATATTCCTAGGGTTTTGAATCACCTGGATGATTCCCTGGCTGTATTTGCAAGTCTGTTTGTTCCTCCTTTACCCCCTAAGCTCAGCTATGATGTTCAGGTCAAGTACAGACCCTCTCTGCCAGATAATGTAAAATTTTGGAGGGTGTTTGAGAATGATGATGAGCTTAGTAAATTCCTTCAGTTAGTAGATGAATTCTCTGACATACACATAGACCAGGAAAACCTAAACACGGAGGAATCCAAACAGCTCAAGTTAAGAGATAAAGTGACTGATCATAACATTGTCCAATTTCCTAGCAACTACATACCCCAAGGTCTAGTACCACTGGAAGAAATGTTTGATCACAATGACATCCCTTTCAAGCTTTCCAAAAAGGAACTAGATCCTGCTATCCAAGAGCAAAACATAGGAAGCCAAAGGCATCCAAAACTGATAAATCTGTCCACTGGGTTGACTGCTGATCAGAGGTCTAAATTTTGCAGCTTGAGAAAAGAGTTTGCTGATGTTTTTTCCTGGGATTATAGTGACCTAAAAACTTATGACACCAATATCATCCAGCACAAGATTCCTTTGGAGAAGGACACCATTCCTTTTAAGCAGAAGTTGAGACCCATCAGCCCTCTCCTATTACCAGTGATTGAAAAGGAAATCCACAAGCTCCTCAAAGCCAAGATCATTATCCCCCTCAGGTATTCCAAGTGGATTGCAAACCTAGTAGTGGTAAGAAAGAAAAATGGAGAAATCAGGTTGTGTGTGGATTTTAGGAACCTGAACAAATGTTCCAAGAAAGACAACTATCCACTGCCGAAGATGGAACACCTATTGCAAAAAGTCTTGAGGGCTAGGGTTATGTCCTTCCTTGATGGCTTCTCTGGTTACAACCAATTTGCTATGCACCCTGATGACTAAGAGAAGACTGCCTTTACCACCCCCTAGGGAACCTTCATGTATGCTAAAATGCCATTTGGGCTAATGAATGTTGGGGCTACTTTTTATAGAGCCATGGACCTAGCTTTTGTAGGGCTAAAAGACAAGTTTGTGCTGATATATTTGGATGACCTAACAGTTTACTCTCATAGCCATCATGACCACTTGCAGCATTTAAGGAAGGTCTTTCTGAAGTGCAGAAGGTATGGAATATCATTGAACCCTAAGAAGTCCCAGTTTGCACTCAGTGAAGGAAAGCTCCTGCGAGAATGGGGGGATAATTTGGAATGTGTAATGCGGAGGCGTACGTAGGCATATAATAATTGAGCATAGCGTAATCAAGTTGTTTAAAGCGCCTAAGCATCCCAACCAATTCAATAACTAAGGTGAGACCAGTTGAAAAGTCAATATAACAGGGAGAGTGGCCTTGTTAATAAATAGATGGGATGACTCAATGCGTTGGTCGGAAGTCGCTATGACCCCATGCGTTTACCGCCTCAACTATGATTCCTCGACTTATCTCCTTGCCTAGATATTTTGAAACGACCTCTTTGGGGTAGGGTCCCTAAAGAAAACAAAAATTTGNCCCCCATGCGTTTACCGCCTCAACTATGATTCCTCGACTTATCTCCTTGCCTAGATATTTTGAAACGACCTCTTTGGGGTAGGGTCCCTAAAGAAAACAAAAATTTGTTATCACTCCAGGAAACTCCTCTAGGTTGTAGCTCGAGGATTCCTAGTAACTTAAAATGTTTTTAGGGTTTTCTGATATGGATCAAGTCAGGTAACCTATATAACCTTCCACTCTCAAGACATGCATGAATCTCACTCAATTACAAGGCTTTAGTTACAACTTGTTTAGTAGTTTGACAATAAGGTGCAGGGATGGAGAACTCATAAAGCTGGCAGACTTACATACAAAACGGATGCATATAAATGGCTAAATCCTGACAAGGATGGTACTTATAAATCAAATCACATTAACTCACCAATAGGATGACAGCTATTAGCTATTAATCAACTTGAAAATAACCTAAATACACATTCAGGCATAAGTACAGTAAAGATAGAGATGGTGGCTGAACAAATCATAACAAAAGAGCTTATATTTCAGAATGAACAAGATGAGAAACTGACAATAAGATAGGCTTATAAGTCCCCGAAGTTGAACCTTTATTATAAAATCAATCTTAGGATTTATAGCCTTTTACAAAAATGGACATATCCTAAAACTTGGATATGTTTTTTACAAAAATAATCAAAAGTAACAGTTTTTGCAAATTAGGGTTTGAAACCCAACCTAACTACTTGTCTAACTATAATGAAGATTTAGTTCATTGACTGAACATTAAATAACTGAAGTAGGCACTAATGATCACTACTGCTGGTCCACTATCAGTTAACCCACTGATTTCTCCTTGACAATTTGGGTTGATGACTTTATGGCTCTGTTTTGTCATAATAGATCTAATAGACCCTTTTTGATACTTATGTCAACACCTTTTATCTTTAACTTACGCCTTGGAGCCATCTGTAGTCGCAAAAATCTGCTTCTGTCTATCAAAAAATTTCTTTTAAACCTCTGTTCGCTTTCAGTGGTTAAGCGGCCAGTCTATAGGAACTTTTAACTATCGAAAGGAGGAACTTTCGGTGGCTTACGGACTGCTCCAACGCCTGCTTAACCACCGAAATCCCTGTTTCACAAAATTTATTAGGTTTCGCTCAAAAATGCCTTTCTAGGCATGTTTGCTTGGCCTTATTCTTCCGAGGGATTCGTATTTGGAGTGTTTGCTAGGCCCTAGCTCATTTCAGGAGGATGGAGACTGATGGTTGCTTCAGCTAGGGTTGGTAAGGCAAGGTGGCTGCTAGGGTTTGCTTTTGCTTCTTTCAACTGCAACCTTTGGAGCCTCACCATCCTGAGTAACCTGGTATTGTCCTTCAGGTACCTAGTGTTCAGCCTTTTCAAGAAGATGTATCTCTCTCTTTGCTCCAAGTAGGACTTGTGCAATAGCTTGTTTCTTCTAGTCAATGTTTCATTGTTTCTCTTTAGTTCTCTTTCCAAGACCTCCATTTCATAAACCTTCCTTAGTAGCTGATTGATCTTTTGACTTCTAGGTTTGCTGGAGGAATCCCTTTCAGTTGGTTCTACTTGTTCCTGTGGTGTGGGGAATGGCAATGCTTCAGTAAATGGAACAATTTGCAGAGCTAGGGCTGCATCCTCTCCTTGTTCTTCCTTAGAATCTGAATAAGGTAGGTTTAAGACATTCTTTTGGTGTGCTTCTGCCCCCTGACCTTTCTCACCGAAATTCAAATTCCTTTTTGCCTTCTTGGTTTTGGAGGAGGGAGGTTTTTCAGTTGTTGCAGCTGGGGAAATGGCCCTCCTCCTTCTTCTCCCACTTCTTGGAGTGCTGGATTTCTTGGTAGGATATTTTCCTTTCTCCTCTAGCTGAAGGCCTGTCTCAAATCCATTCCAGAACAGGAAATAGGGCCAAGCAATGTTTCTTTTCTTCAACGATTCATGGACCAATAGCTAGATAAGACCGTGGTGGCACAACCTATCAGCAATTTTGGATGGCTGGGATTTCACTTGATGGGCCATCTTCCCTAGACTCATGTGTAAATAAAAGGGCAGATTAAGAGGGTTCTTACCTATGAAGTGGTTCATGAGTTTGAAATGATAGATCATTGCTCTATTGTATCTTCCTTCACAGGTCAAATAGACCACAATGGCCTTTAGCAGCAGCTGCTAGCTCTCTTCTAGCCATGATGATGGCACACTCTTTTTCCATATCATTCCCCTATTCTCAGGCTTGAGGTATGACTTGAAATCCACTTCTTTGGGTATGGTGGTCTTGAACCACTTCTCTCCAGTGCAAGGGAGTTTAGTCACCTCTGAGATTAGTGCTTCATCTGTGATAAGTTCCTTTCTTCCTATGACTAATTTTGAACCATCAAATGACAGGGAAAAATCTTCAGGCACCTGCTGATGAAAACCTTGTATTTTTTCACAATATTTGTAGCACCCTACCTCCTGGAATAGTCTACAAACCTTTGGATGGGTCTCTAAATAGCTGACATCTCCTAGCTCATGTCTGAGAGCTGGTCCACTTTTCTTTATCTTGAAGGGTGTATCTATTGGGTACCTGCAAAACAACCTTTAGACTTTGTATACAGTGTGCTTCAGCAAGCTGCTCCTTCATAGGTCGTTTTTATGGTGAGAATAATGGTAATTTTGAAAATGAAATTCGATGGGGTTCTAAGGCACTGATTATGAGGGATTTCTGTCTTTTATGGAAGCTGAGGTCACCAAGATGATGATAACAGCTTGATCCTTGAGATGTCTTTTCCCATATCTCCGTAATTTTCTTCAGCCAGAGCATTTGATGGCTATTTGATGGTCTTCGAGACAGGTCGAGGGAAATTGGAGGCTCGACAGTCAGATTAGTTTGTGCTACTTGCCTAACGACCCTTTTCATTCATTTCCCACGCAGTCACATGGCTCCAGGTATTTTCAGTGGGTAATCATGCTCTAAAATGGCCTTTTGCCTTGCTGACAGGGTTGGATGTGATAGTTCTCAAATGTTTCCCTATTTTATCCTTTCGATGGTTTAGATCCTCCATGACTTTGTCAGTTAACCGCCAAAACATTGGTCTTTGCAGCTAATTTAAACGTGATGTTTCTTGCTTAAACCACCAGAATATTTACCCCGTTGTCGTGGTGAATTTCTATTTACTACAGACTCACGACTTTGAAAAACTTTTTTTTAACCGCCGATTCAAACCACTAACGAACCCGTCGACGATCGGAAGCTCTAACCACTAATGCATTGGAACTTTAAACTTGAATGCTGTCGCAGTGTCGACGTTTCAAACCACTAATGTTGCGATGATTAAGCATCGACGATTAGAATCTCTAGCCACTAATGCGTCGACGATTGGAACCTCAACCCACTAGACTCTTCGTAGTGTCGGCGACATAAAGGATAAAGAATCCGAAACGTCGACGTCATAGAGGACTAAATCTCCGACCGCTGTCAACAATGTTCTTTCGGTGGTCAACACAGATGTCATAGCTTCCGCCGAAAAGGGTTTTCTAGCCGATTTATCTTTCAGCTTTCGGTGGTTAGTGTATATGTTGCACCCCTTTCTAACCTACTGAAGACCCTTTTCAGTGGCTAATGAGATGTTTTGAGCCTCGCCTAAGCCACCAAATGTACGTTTCCTGACGCTGCTTGCTCCTCGCTTTCGGTGGTTTAAACCCTTTTTATCTCTCTTCCTAGTCTGCTGAAAGTGTCCCTTTTCGTGGCTAATGAGTTATTTGTAGCCTTGCCTAAGCCACTGAAAGCTAGAACTTGTGAAATTTTTATCCGAATAAAAAGCAGAGGCTTTCAAACTGTTAGTGATATTCATATGCTTCATTGCATGAGTTAAATTCTTCATACTATCAAAATAAATTATTTTGGGAGATAACAACTACAATGTTGCATATTGATGATGCCCTAGACATGGGTGAATCGACCTAGTGGCACTTCTGTATAATCCATGCGTGACCTTTTTATAAGGCTTGACAAGAGAGATTTGATTCTTGACTGCTCTAAGGGTTCCTTGCTGCACTTACTTGGCATCTAGGGTTTACTGTTGCTCCTCTTACTTGGCATCTATGGTTTACTGTTGCTCATCTACTTGACTACCAGGGTCTGCTGCCACATTATTTGCTTGACATTCTATGTTTTTGCTGTTGTTGATTCTATTTTTGTTGGGTCATCACCATCTGCTATTTTTCTAGGGTTTGTGGCTATTTTCTATGAGCACATCGTAATGTTTTTGCTTCCCTTTAAACTGGGTTATGACCTTGTTATTGTTCTCTAAATTTGGATTGTGATTGATTTATCCCTCCTGGGCTGAGCTGTGAATTGTTTGTAGCATTTGGAGTTGAGTCGTGACTTGTGTAACTCCTGATGGCTAGGCTGTGGCTGGTTGGAGTCATCTGGGCTGAGCCAAGGATGTTTGGAGCTAGGTCGTAACTGTTGGCAACATTTCCAAGATGGGTCGTGAGTAAGGAGACTCTCCCTTGATGATCCATGACATTCTGTTGACCTCCAAGGATGAACCATGACTATTGTGAGAGCCCTTTCGATGCTAGGCCATGATTGTGTAAGCACTCCAGGGCTAGGCCATGACCTGTGATAACCTTTCTTGACTAGGTTATGGACTGTGCTTACCATTGTAATCTGAACCATTCAAAAAGAAAGGCCCAAACTACATGAATGAAGCATGAGACTTAATTCAATGCAGAGGGGATCAAAGTGTTGATATGTGTCATATCTTGCAACACATTTACCTCTAAAAGCAGAGGGTATAAAGGATAACTACAATGTTGCATATTGATGATACCCTAGACATTGGTGAATTGACCTGGTGGCACTTATGTATAATCTATGCGAGAAACTTTTAGAAGGATTGACAAGAGAGATTTGATTCCTGATTGCTCTAAGGGTTTGTTGCTCCGCTTACTTGGCATCTAGGGTTTACTATTTCTCCTCTTACTTGGCATCTAGGGTTTACTGTATCTCATATACTTGATGTCCAGGGTTTGTTGCTACATTATTTGCTTGACATTCTATGTTTTTGTTGTTGTTGATTCTATTTTTGTTGGGTTGTCACCATCTGCTATTTGTCTAGGGTTTGCTGCTATTTTATATGAGCATATCGCAATGTTTTTGCTTCCCTTTAAATTGGGTTATGACCTTGTTGTTTCTCTCTAATTTGGATTGTGATTGATTTATCCCTCCTGGGATGAGATGTGACTTGTTTACAATGTTTGGAGCTGAGTCGTGACTTGTGTAACTCCTGCTGGCTAGGTCGTGACTAGTTGGATTCATTTGGGATGAGCCAGGGATGTTTGGAGCTAGGTCATGACTGTTGACAGCCTTTCCAAGATGGGTCATGACTATGGAGACTCTCCCTTGATGATCCATGACCTTCTGTTGACCTCTAGGGCTGAACCATGACTATTGTGAGAGCCCTTTCAAGGCTAGTCCATGACTATGTAAGCACTCTAGGGCTACGCCATGAACTATGATAACCTTTCTTGACTAGGTTGTGGACTGTGCTTACCATTCTAATCTGAACAATTCAAAAATCAAGGCCCAAACTACATTAAAGAAGCATGAGACTTACTTCAATGTAGAGGGGATCAAAGTGTTGATATGTGTCATATATTGCAACACATTTACCTCTAAAAGAAGAGGGTGTAAAGGATAATTACAATGTTGCATATTGATGATTCCCTAGACATGGGTGAATCAACCTGGTGGCACTTCTGTATAATCCATGCATGATCCTTTTAGAAGGATTGATAAGAGAGATTTGATTCATGACTGCTCTAAGGGTTCGTTGCTCCGCTTACTTGGAATCTAGGGTTTACTATTGCTCCTCTTACTTGGCATCTAGGGTTTATTATTGCTCATATACTTGATGCCCAGCGTCTGTTGCCACATTATTTGCTTGACATTCTATGTTTTTGCTATTGTTGATTCTATTTTTGTTGGGTCATCACCATCTGCTATTTGTCTAGGGTTTGATGCTCTTTTATATGAGCATATTGTAATGTTTTTTCTTCCCTTTAAACTGGGTTATGACCTTGTTGTTGTTCTCTAAATTTGGATTGTGATTGATTTATCCCTCCTGGGATGAGCTGTGACTTGTTTATAGCGTTTGGAGCTGAGTCGTGACTTGTGTAACTCCTGTTGGCTAGGCCGTGACTGGTTGAGGTCATCTGGGCTTAGCCAGGGCTGTTTAGAGCTAGGTCATGACTGTTGACAGTGTTTCTAAGATTGGTCATGACTATGGTGACTCTCCCTTGATGATCCATGACCTTCTGTTGACCTCCAGGGCTGAACCATGACTATTGTGAGAGCCCTTTCAAGGCTTGACATGACTGTGTAAGCACTCTAGGGCTAGGCCATGAACTGTGATAACCTTTCTTGACTAGGTTGTGGACTCGACTTACCATTCTAATTTGAACCATTCAAAAAGCAAGGCCAAAACTACATTAATGAAGCATGAGACTTACTTCAATGCAGAGGCGATCGAAGTGTTGATATGTGTCATATATTGCAACACATTTACCTCTAAAAGCAGAGGGTGTAAAGGATAAATACAATGTTGCACATTGATGATTCCCTGGACATGGATGAATCGACCTAGTGGCACTTCTGTATAATCCACGTGTGACCCTTTTAGAAGGATTGACACGAGAGATTTGATTCTTGACTACTCTAAGGGTTCGTTGCTACGCTTACTTGGCATCTAGGGTTTACTGTTGCTCCTCTTACTTGGCATCTAGGGTTTAATGTTTCTCATCTGCTTGACGTGCAGGGTCTACTGCCACATTATTTGCTTGACATTCTATGGTTTTACTATTGTTGATTCTATTTTTTTTGGGTTGTCACCATCTGCTATTTGTCTAGGGTTTGCTGCTATTTTATATGAGCATATCGTAACATGTTTGCTTCCCTTTAAATTGGGTTATGACCTTGTTATTGTTCTCTAATTTGGATTGTTTTTTATTTATCCCTCCTGGGATGAGCCATGACTTGTTTACAGCATTTGAAGCTGAGCCATGAATTGTGTAACTCCTGTTGGCTAGGCTGTGGCTGGTTGGAGTCATTTGGGTTGAGCCACGGCTGTTTGGAGCTAGGTCGTGACTATTGAAAGTGTTTCCAAGATGGGTCGTGACTATGGTGAGTCTCCCTTGATGATCCATGACCTTCTGTTGACATATAGGGCTGAACCATGACTATTGTGAGAACCCTTTCGAGGCTAGGCCATGACTGTGTAAGCACTCTAGGGCTAGGCCATGAACTATGATAACGCTTCTTGACTAGGTTGTGGACTGTGCTTACCATTCTAATCTGAACCATTCAAAAAGCAAGGCTCAAACTACATTAATGAAGCATGAGACTTACTTCAATGCAGAGGGGATCAAAGTGTTGATATGTGTCACATCTTGCAACACATTTACCTCTAAAAGCATAGGGTGTAAAGGATAACTACAATGTTGCATATTGATGATGCCCTAGACATGGGTGAATCGACCTGGTGGCACTTCTGTATAATCTATGTGTGACCCTTTTAGAAGACTTGACAAGAGAGATTTGATTCTTGACTGCTCTAAGGGTTTGTTGCTTCGCTTACTTGGCATCTAAGGTTTATTGTTGCTCCTCTTACTTGGAATCTAGGGTTTACTGTTGCTCGTCTTCTTGACGTTCAGGGTCTGCTGCCACATTGTTTACTTGACATTGTATGTTTTTGCTATTGTTGATTATATTTTTGTTGGGTCGTCACCATCTGCTGTTTGTCTAGGGTTTGCTGCTATTTTATATGACATATCGTAATTTTTTTGCTTCCCGTTAAAATGAGTTATGACCTTGTTGTTGTTCTCTAAATTTGGATTGTGATTGATTTATCCCTCCTGGGATGGGATGTGACTTGTTTACAACGTTTGGAGCTAAGTCGTGACTTGTGTAACTCCTGTTGGCTAGGCTGTGACTGGTTGGAGTCATCTGGGCTGAGCCAGGTCTGTTTGGAGCTAGGTCATGACTGTTGACAGCATTTCCAAGATGGGTCGTGACTATGGCGACTCTCCCTTGATGATCCATGACCTTCTGTTGACCTCCAGGGATGAACCATGACTATTGTGAGAGCCCTTTCAACGCTAGGGCATGACTATGTAAGCACTCTAGGGATAAGCCATTAAGTGTGATAACCTTTGTTGACTAGGTTGTGGACTGTGCTTACCATTCTAATACGAACCCTTCAAAAAACAAGGCCCAAACTACATTAAAGAAGCATGAGACTTACCTCAATGCAGATGGGATCAAAGTGTTGATATGTGTCATATCTTGAAACACATTTACCTCTAAAAGAAGAGAGTGTAAAGCATAACTACAATGTTGCATATTGATGATGCCCTAGACATGGCTGAATCGACCTGGTGGCACTTCTGTATAATCCATGCGTGACCCTTTTAGAAGGCTTGACAAGAGAGATTTGATTATTGACTGCTCTAAGGTTTCGTTGCTCCACTTACTTGGCATCTAGGGTTTACTGTTGCTCCTCTTACTTGGAATCTAGGGTTTACTGTTGCTGATCTACTTGACGTCCAAGGTCTACTGCCACATTATTTGCTTGACATTCTATGTTTTTGCTGTTGTTGATTCTATTTTTGTTGGGTCGTCACCATCTGCTATTTGTCTAGGGTTTGCAGCTATTTTATATGAGCATATCATAATGTTTTTGACTCCCTTTAAACTAGGTTATGACCTTGTTGTTGCTCTCTAAATTTGGATTGTGATTGATTTATCCCTACTGGGCTGAGCTGTGACTTGTTTACAGCATTTGGAGCTGATACGTGACTTGTGTAACTCTTGCTAGCTAGGCCATGACTGGTTGGAGTCATCTAGGTTGATCCAAGGATGTTTGGAGCTAGGTCGTGACTGTTGAAAGTGTTTCCAAGATGGGACGTGACTATGGTGACTCTCCCTTGATGATCCATGACCTTCTGTTGACCTCCAGGGCTGAACCATGACTATGGTGAGAGCTGTTTCAAGGCTAGGCCATGACTGTGTAAGCACTCTAGGGCTATGCCATGAGCTGTGATAACGTTTCTTGACTAGGTTGTGGAGTGTGCTTACCATTCTAATCTGAACCATTCAAAAAGCAAGGCCCAAACTACATTAATGAAGCATGAGACTTATTTCAATGCAGAGGGGGTCAAAGTATTGATATGTGTCATATCTTGCAACACATTTACCTCTAAAAGCAGAAGGTGTAAATTATAACTACAATGTTGCATATTGATGATGCCCTAAACATGGGTGAATCGACCTGGTGGCACTTCTGTATAATCCATGCATGACCCTCTTAGAAGGCTTGACAAGAGAGATTTGATTCTTGACTGCTCTAAGGGTTTGTTGCTTCACTTACTTGGCATCTAGGGTTTGCTATTGCTCATCTTACCTGGAATCTAGGGTTTACTGTTGTTCATCTACTTGATGTCCAGGTTCTGCTGCCATATTATTTGCTTGACATTCTATGTTTATGCTGTTGTTGATTCTATTTTTGTTGGGTCATCACCATCTGCTATTTGTGTAGGGTTTGATGCTATTTTATATGACCATATCGCAATATTTTTGCTTCCCTTTAAACTGGGTTATGACTTTGTTATTGTTCTCTAATTTGGATTGTGATTGATTTATCCCTCCTGGGCTAAGCTGTGACTTGTTTACAGTGTTTGGAGCTGAGTTGTGACTTGTGTAACTCCTGCTGGCTAGGCCATGACTAGTTGGAGTCATCTGGGTTGATCCAGGGCTGTTTGGAGCTAGGTCGTGACTATTGACAACATTTCCAAGATGGGACATGACTATGGTGACTCTCCCTTGATGATCCATGACCTTCTGTTGACCTCCAGGGCTGAACCATGACTATGGTGAGAGCCCTTTCGAGGCTAGGCCATGACTGTGTAAGCACTCTAGGGCTAGGCCATGAGCTGTGATAACCTTTCTTGACTAGGTTGTGGACTGTGCTTGCCATTCTAATCTGAACCATTCAAAAAGAAAGGCCCAAACTACATTAATGAAGCATGAGACTTATTTCAATGCGGAGGGGATCAAAGTATTGATATGTTTCATATCTTGCAACACATTTACCTCTAAAAGTAGAGGGTGTAAATTATAACTACAATGTTGCATATTGATGATGCCCTAGACATGCGTGAATCGACCTGGTGGCACTTCTGTATAATCCATGCATGACCCTTTTAGAAGGCTTGACAAGAGACATTTGATTCTTGAATGCTCTAAGGGTTCATTGTTCCACTTACTTGGCATCTAGGGTTTACTGTTTATCCTCTTACTTGGCATCTAAGGTTTACTGTTGCTCATCTACTTGAGGTGCAGGGTCTACTACCACATTATTTGCTTGAAATTCTATATGTTTGCCGTTGTTGATTCTATTTTTGTTGGGTTGTCACCATCTGCTATTTTTCTAGGGTTTGTTGCTATTTTATATGAGCCTATCATAATGTTTTTGCTTCCCTTTAAACTAGGTTATGACCTTGTTGTTGTTTTGTAATTCGGATTGTGATTGATTTATCCCTCCTGGGCTAAGCTGTGACTTGTTTACAGTGTTTGGAGATGAGTTTTGACTTGTGTAACTCCTGCTGGTTAGGCCATGATTGGTTGGAGTCATCTGGGCTGAGCCAGGGCTGTTTGGAGCTAGGTCGTGACTGTTGACAACGTTTCCAAGATGGGTCGTGACTATGGTGACTCCCCCTTGATGATTCATGACCTTCTGTTGACCTCGAGGGATGAATCATGACTATTGTGAGATCCCTTTCAAGGCTAAGCCATGACTGTGTAAGCACTCTATGGCTAGGCCATGGACCGTGATAACCTTTCTTGACTAGGTTGTGGACTATGCTTACCATTCTAATCTGAACCATGACTTTTGTGGGCTTCCTGTGTCTGATATGTGACTTCCTAAGGTGGACTATACTCTTACTTCATCCTTTTGAGTACTTGGTTTGATTTATTGCACAAGTTAGTTAAAATTTTGAAAAATACCAAAACTTTAACATGTGGGTCGTCTCTACAAAACAATTATGTAAATTGTACACTTTCTATGATTTCTGTGTCAGCACAACTAGCCAATTTCCATTATTTTGATGCCTATAAAGGAAAATTACAAACACAAAATTGCACTATTTAAATATCACAGTTAACAAATCTAATATTTGCAAGAAATCAATTGGTTAATCTCATTCTTATTTTCCATTACAATGCTAAATAGGCATATTATTGCAATATTAGGAAAACAATCTTCTATTGAAGGGCTTTTAATCCTAGAACTTAAATATGCCATATGGACAATATATATAGTTGCTATGGGAAATACCTCTGTTTCCATCCAAATAATAAAGTCGGTCCATGTTTTATGTTGCATTGTTTCTTTATCGATGTTATTTGGACGGCGATTGTACTTTTCTTCCTGTAAGAATATGACACATGGCCAAATTAGATGTATTACATTTATTCTTAACAAGGAAAATTTAAAAAAGAAAATAACGGCCATTTGTAGATACTTACAAAACCAGTAATGAGAGACTTGAGACCTCTTTGGCCACTTTGATGTGTGGCATTTATCTTTGCCAATCGTGCCTTGGTGGCCTTGTCCTACAACATAAAATAATTAGAAAATCCATGATTATTGAGAATTCTATTTATAAATTTAAATTTATTCTAAAAGGAAAATATAATACCTGGATACTCTCGTTGCCAACCTTTCTCTGAGCATCCAACTTTTCATAATTTTTTACCAACTCTTTCCATACCTTCACGGGTATGTCCATTGGTCTCTTTCTATACATCTCATCAGGATGAAGTTTTTTTTATCTTTTTGTACTGGTTGCACCGAAACCTCTTACAATTATTGAACATCTTTTTTTGCACCTTCCTCACTGACCAACCCTCCCTGAATTCTATTTCCATATCTTGTATGACCATATTATTGAGGTGAAGGGGAATCTTTAAAAATGGGAGATGTAAATGGTCTCTAAATATTTGAAAACATGCCTCTCTCAACCTATCCATGAATGTTGTCTCAGCACTTGTTCGTCTAATTTCACCAGTGAGACGGGCATACTCAATCCATGTACCTACGGTACCAATCGGTGACGTATAGGAACCGAAACAAGAACTAGAATTTTGTGTTCCAATTGTTGTAGCCACACCAGAAGTTTCAACACCTTGCTTAGTAGCTTTTCTTTATTTTTTTTCTATTTTTTTCCTAGACCCTTTACTCGAACCAGGAGTGCATGGAGAATCAATTGATTCCTGCATTATCGTTTCATTAGCACAAGGAGTTTGAAAATTTTGTTGGGATTGTAGTTGAGCTATTTGTATCAATGTTTCAGGAGGAATATTTTTAAGTTTTTCAAATATTTCCATTCCTAAAGAGGCCAATAATGAATCTATGCTGGTAACATTTTCCTATCCAAATAAAAATTTAAAATTTTTAGTGTTTATAAAAGCATTTTTTGTGCAATAAAAAATAAGAAATAAATTAAATTGGTAAACATCTCAGTAATCTACCAATCCATGTAAGTCGTACCTTTCTTCCTTTAGTGTTTCCTTCTCCAGTTTCCATTTTCAATACTCGAGTGCCTCTCCCTAGCTAAACCCGAAAGGTTTATGTTCTCTGCTCTTGAATGTTGAATCACCTTCCTCAAATAAAATATCCAACCCTCTGCTTCAATTAGAGATTAAGAAGGGTAAAGTGGTGATCCATACGTTCATCCTCAAGCTAAAATCGTGAAGCAAATCCAACCAGAGGAGCTCTTCAAAAACCTAAGATGAATTTTGGGTTATTTTCTCTTCTAAATCTCTACCTCTGAGGTAATGTTGTTCTATTTTGGAACTTGGTTGCTCCTCTATCCTTCGTAGCAGCATATTTATCTTTTCTCGTGTGATTCAGCTATCTTGGAGCTTACTTGGTCCTCTGCTCATCCTATCAGTGGATTTAGCTTTGCATGTGCGATTTTGAGTAAGTGGTTGACCAAATAAGAAAGAACCCATCTTGGTTTCTCTTTTTAATGAATGAATAAACGTTTGGCATGATTTTGAGGCAGTTTCATTGGAAAAAATTAGATATGGCACATTTTTTCTGTTTCCAAATGTAAACATTAGCCTAACCAGCGAATTAATGCTAAGGAATGCATCCTGACATCCCATATGCCCAGCTAGATGCCATCTATAACATCCAAAGTTGCACCCAAGATCGCACCATGTCAGGGTAGCCTAACCACAGAAATGTAATTGTTTTGGGGTGTTTCTCCTAGGGTTAGCAACGCCTTATTTGAAGTCTAGATCAGCCAATAATACGCCCTCTGTACCGTCCAAACTTGTGTCCAAATTCGTGCCAGGTCAGAGCAGTAGAGCCATCCCTAAAATCCAGTGTATCCATCCTTGCCCTTCTGGTTCTAGTCATCGATGCATACTTTGAACCCTTCCCTGCCCTATGTAAACCCTATGTAAACGGTGCTACCAATGCCTAGTCATTTTTTTTCCCTATGTGAATTGGGCTACCAATTCCCAATGGTTTTTTCAATTGTATTATTTATCACATCTCTCTATTGTTGTTCATTCGTGTACTTTGGTTTGGTTTTGATTAATAATCTTTATTATTTAAATATTATAATGATTTACAATTATCCTATGATTTGTGTAGGTTAGGCAGGCTTCGAGGTGAGTTTGCACGCATGGAGGTCTGAGTATTCACACTAACGAGTATTTATCTCCCTGAATGCCTCTTGAATTTATAGGTGGATTCAAGAATTAATTTTTTATGAGAAGCTAAAACTATGTATGTAAATTGTTATATATTTCCATGTATTGTTTTGGTTTTTTCTATATATATTTTGGGGGTTTTTTCTTACTTTATAATTTGAAGTGTATTTTTTTTTGTATCTATCAAAGTGAATTATGGTAATGGAAAAATTGAAGTGTATTTCTATTTATGACTATTCTAGTGGAGAATTCCATTCATGGATACATTTTATGGTGATCTAGTTTTCAAAATGACTTATTTTTGTAGGGTTTATTATACATTTGCTTGGCGATGGAACGATTTAGTGGATATTAAATTTCCAATGATGTTTCATGTTTTTAGTGGTTGATTACAATGATGTGTCGTGTGTCATTTTTTTAGTGGTCACTCCACATGGTATCCTTTATAAACTAAGCTACTAATGTTCACTCATTTTCCATCAAAATTCATCAAATGAAATTCAAATGGTCGGTTTGATTAGTGCTCCTCTACAAGTCTTCATTTCTTGCATGAATATCACTGACTCGTGACAATTATAAACAACATTCAATGGCATACTAGATAAAGTAAAACAACATTATACTTCTCCAGATGTCTAACCAGATAAATATGTTGTACAAAATAACCACAAACAAAACCCATAAAATACAAATTTCAAGCAACTTAAGTAAAGCAATATTATACTCCTCCAAATGTCTAGCTAGATAAATATGTTATATTAAAAGGCTTTAATATATAAACAAAGCTTTATAATCCCAATGAATGTCACCATAGTTGATGTAGGTAGACATATTCACATGTTTCCACAAACATTTCACTTCTAAATACGATTAAGAATTATATAGAAATTGGAGTAGATAGCCAAACAATCATAGTCTAAGAGATTACCATTTTTTATTTTATTGAAATATGATTGGGTCATTGTTGGTGCTTTAAAGAAGTAAACGGATTTATTAAACCCTGAAAAGAGAACTATAGAAACCCCAGTGACAATAATTTGTATAAGGGATGTTCACTCAAGATAAAATGAAAAAATTACAAACATATTCATATCACTAGTAGTAAATTGTCTTACAAAGAAACATATAGGTTAGGAAATTTCAAAATATCTAACATAATATTTTGTGATTTGACATTGAAAAAACACACCACATCAACTTCTTTTTATCCAACCAGAAAGTAGTTAAATGATTATTTGATTTTTTAAAAAACATTTTAATGATAATTTTTTTGCAAACAAATCAATAGTCAGTGCCATTTGTAGGGACTAATAATGACAAATTTTTATATTCCTTGAAAAAATGTTAAATTGTGACTTAGAATATTATTTGATCGAATATATGGAGTTAAAACTAATATGTTATTAGAAAAAAACAAATTTTTATATTCCTTGAGAAAATGTTAAATTGTGACTTAGAGTATTATTTGATCGAATATATGGAGTTAAAACTAATATGTTATTAGAAAAAGAATGACCCCATAGAAATTAACCTCATTGGTAACTTATTCCTTTTACTAGTTTTTTTAAGCTCATAAACTTCTATAGATTTCATAGTATATGTATTATACCCCCACCCGACATCACTCTTAATTCCAACTCCTTGGTTGTTTAGAAAAAAAAAACATATATGGTACTATAAATGATAAATATATGAAATCGTATAAAAATGATATAAACATGTCATGCCAACACATTTATATTTAAAATTTCTTATGAATTTAAAGTTTAAAGGCATATTCAAAATCTGTTCTCTGGTGTGTAGTATTACTTTTCTCTATTTATCAAAATTTGGACTAAATCTTGTGTCATATTATTATACAGGAATCAAAGGAGGCAATGGAAATGGATCGATATATTTCAAAGGATGACGTAAGACATGATGTATGAAACAAAGTACAAAAATATCACATTGAGTTATTAAATATCATAATTTAGTGCTTTGTCCAATCTTTTTTCACAAAAAATTTACATTGTTCAGTTTATTATTCAATATTTTCAACAAATGATGCATGTGGTCGATTATTTAAGGTCCAAGATACAACTAATATACGTGGAGGTGAACCTTGTATCATTAAAAGACGTCACAATACAAAGTGGGTGGAAGAGGATATGACGATTGATTCAACAGATACACTAGAAAATGAGTGCAGTGAACATGAGGTTTGTCTTGGTGATATTACATGTGATGAGAACTTTGATACTTTTTTATGCAAAAGTTTTTTTATTTCATGGAAATAAATAATTAATGCATGTTGTTGATTTTTTTAGGTTTCTACTTCAATTGGAGAAAATGAAAATTTGATGCAGTATGCTAGGGAGCAACAACAAAGTGTATGTAGACGTCGACCTCCTATTGTTAAATCACGTAAAGGACAGTGGGTGGAAGAAGATATGACAATGGATTCTATAGATACAATAGAAGCACAACACACTGAACAAGAGGTTGGTAATAATTATTCTACATGGGATGAATATTTTGAGAAAATTGTTGTATGTGGATGTTATGAATGTCGTGGAAAGAAAGAATTCAAACGTGGTATTGTACAAAGACATTACATAAATGATGATATTCAAGTGGGTACTATGCTTCCTACCATTGATTCAGATCCAATAGGAATTGTGGTAATCCCATCCTCATATTTTACATAAGACACATGTATAAATAATATAGTCACATTTTGAATATTTAATTTCAAAAATTAATATTTTTTGTTATTAAATACTTGCAGGAGATGGTTCGTGGTTTAAAGTTTCCAAGGTCACCTAATTCTAGCTTAGAGGGTGATGAATTTCAATCAACGGATACATATATCAATTCCATTTGCACATATAACAACTCAGAAGATGAGGAAGTCATGAAACTGAGTAAGAGAACAAGAACAAGTTTAAAGATGCATAAACTGCTCCAGGACAAGGGAAAGGTGGAGTACAAACCATATGAGAATGAATGTGATGGAGATGATGAATTTCCCTTGGAGTTGAGATCAATTTACAAAGAAACATTTGATCGAGAATTATATTGTGCTTGGCCTAGTGACCAAAAACTACCTGTTGCATATGAGGTGTTTCAATTCTGGGGATACAGCTACATGATACGCCCCTCCAATATTCATGGAGCAAATTTGGGCCTCTTTATTGTCGAAAATGTCCATGTGGGATCGAAACATATAAACAACTCACAACAAACCACTAGGAGATTAATGCCATATTATGGGCCATCATATTCAAGTGGTTAATGGAGGATACTAGTGGAATATAAGCATAGTATGTCTGTATATGGTCTAAATTCAAATATGTATACACATTGTCTGCAGATGGAAAGAGGCGACAAAGTGAATAGAGGCAATCTCTTTTATATAGATGGTCATGCATACAAACATAAAAATATTGCAAGATTTATAAATAGTAGTAAGGGAAATGACCCTACTATAAGACCAAATTGTCAGTTTGTTGAGGTTATAAATGATAAAGAGGGAGATATGGAAAGACAGGTTGAAATATTTATAATGGTTGAGGCTATTATAGACCTCACTATTGGGGATGAGTTATTGATTAACTACCCTTTTATAAAATGTACTCCTGCATGAAAGAGGAGAGAAGAGGAAGGCCTCCCTAGGGATATTCCTAAGGGAAGAAATCCAAAAAAATAAGAAATGAGTGTGGCTTGTTTTTTAAACTAAGAATTCAAAATTTTTGTTTATGTTATGAATTATAAATTTTGTTTATGAATGAATGAATAAAAGTATGCTCTAATGTGTGTGTGTGTGTGTGTGTGCGCGTGAGAGAGAGAGAGAGAGAGAGAGAGAGAGAGTTTATATTGATTTGTATGCTATTTGATTCTTATCACTAAAATGGTTTCAATATTTTACCAAATGGTTGTCTAATACTACATAATATTTATATTGTATGTTAGGTTGATCTTGCTGATGTTGACGCACCTACTGGCATTCAAGATCCAACTAGGCTCTTAAGATTTGGACAAGATGTTCCAAACCATCCATTGAATCATACTAAGGCAAAAGGAGCAGCATTAAAGAGAGCATTACCATGTGAAAAAATTGAACAATTGATGGCATTATAATATGATGATGACATGCCACCTAGCATTCCTAGTGAATATAATGATGAAAATGAAGTGCATGAATAAGGATTGAATGAAATGCTCACAAGTTTCTTTGGGGACGAAAATAATGATGATCCTATAGTTGACAATAATTATGATACAAAGAGAAATTTCCAACAATGATAATGTTGATGATATAAACCTTAGTGACTCCATCAAGCAAGAAATGAAGACAGTTGTGTTCAAATCGGGTGCGAGTAGAACATCAAAACTAAGTTGCACACTAATATTACTAGAAATCAAGTCATTGTTTGGTTGGTATGACAAGAGTTTCACTACCCTTCCAAGGTGAGTTGAATTATCTTTGTGGAGTTGCATAGTCAATTGTTGTTACTAACTTGTATATATCTATTAACTTCATTTTCATTTATGTGTTTTTCCCTTAAACAATATATTCTATAGAATTGAAATATTTAATTTATTGGGTGTATGACAATCTTACAGGGCACTAAAAGATAGAATATTCCCTGAAGATAATGTGTTGCCGTCAACTTACAGAGAAGCACGCCAATTATTGGTACATTTGGGGATTGAATATGACCAAATTCATGCATGTGAGAATGATTGCATTTTATATAGAGACAACTACCAAAACCATCAAGAATGTCATGTATGCAAGCATAAGAGATATCGTACAGATCTACAAAGTGCTACAGTTCCAAATAAGGTTTTAAGGCACATGCCAATTATACCTAGACTTTAACGAATGTTTCGTTGCAAGTCACTTGCATAGTTGATGGATTGGCATGCGAATAATAGGAGTAGAGATGGATTCATGCAAATTCTAGCAGACTCCAAAGCAATGAAACACATAGAAGATAAATGGCTAAGAAAATTAAAAAATGAACCACGTAGTATCAGGTTAGGCCTTGCAATTGATGGAGTGTGCCCTTTCTCATTCCTAAGCCCAAATTACATTGTTTGGCAGTTGGATTGATACTATACAATATTCCCCGATGGATGAGTGTTAGAAAGGAGCACCTTATGCTAAGTCTCATTGTTCCAGGAAAACGCCAAGTGAAAAAAATGGATGTTTATCTAGCGTCGTTTATTAATGAGATGCAATTGTTATGCAAAGGCATAACAATGTATGACATATCACGTCCTCCATCAAATAGGTCATTCATGTTTTATGGTGTACTATGTTGTACAATTCACGATTTCCCGGGACTTGGTGTATGTTGAGGTACAAAATTTATTTTATGTATTCACACATGATATTTAATTTTCGGTTCAATTTGCATAGATCCATTATACTATTTTTTTCCTCTAAACATTGGTTATTGAAGTGCAGGGATTCAAACAAAGGGGGTTTGTGCATGTCCAATATGTGCAGAACATTTTCAGGGGTGCTTCTCTAAATATCTACACAAGTTTATTTATGAAAACAACAAGGTCTTTCTACCAACATATCATAAGTTTAGGACTCGGCTCAAGAATCATATTGATGGGAAAATTGAAAGTAGAGGCCCTCCCCAGGTTATGGGTCCAGCTCATTGGCTTCAAAAGTATGAAGATGCTGAACAAAAAATTTGAGAACATTTGCTTTTCCAGGATCCATCAATTGAAGAATGAGAACAAGTTATAGTTGATATTCTACGAGGAATGAATAGAAAATTGATATTTTATGATCTACCTTATTGGAAGGATCTATTGATATGCCATCTATTAGATCCTATGCACATATTCAAAAATGTCACAGATTCTATATATAGACATATATCAGACAAAGATTAAGACACTTTATCTTTAAGAAGATACATTGCTCTTTCACGTACCAAATTTGATAGAAGACATTTGTGGCCAAATAGAGAAAATGAAACTTATGCAGAAGCTCCATGGATTTTGAAAAAGAAAGAGCTAGATAAACTAAAAAATGTTATCCATACAATAAGGACACCTACTAGCTATGGCTCACCATTGAATAAAGCTTTCACAGTTGATGGACATATCACTGGATTTAAAACACATGATTTCCATAATTTTATGAAGGTATCAACATAGCTTAATTGTTATTGTTATCATATAATTACCATTCTTTTTATGACATTTCATATTTAAAATAATGAACTAATCTCATTTTATTTGATAATTTGATAGCATATCATTCCCTTGGCGATTAGGGGGGATTCATGCCTTACCACTGATTTGAGGAGTGCCATAAGTCGATTGTCAGTATTTACAAGGTATGGGGCGTGAAATGCTTATGTATGTACGAGAAAGTTGTAATGCATTGCATTTTTAATGTCATTAGTTATTCATGTTAATTTACCAATGTTATATTAGGTGGGTTTCCTCCAAGGAGATCCATGAGAGTGAATTAAGAAGATGGAAGAACGAAATTGCAGAAATTGTATGTTTATTGGAAAAGGATCTCCCTACAAGTTTCATGGACCTTCAAGTTCATCTACTTATACACCTAGTAGATGACATTGAAATGGTGGGTGTTGTATCAACAAGGTGGATGTTTTTCTTTGAGAGGTATATGAGAACACTAACAAGATATGTCCAACAAAAGGCACATCTAGAGGGTTTCATGGCTGAAGGATATGTATTGAATGAAGCTATTTTCTTTCTATGTGAATTCCTTGGTAAAGATTATGAAGATGGTCCACGAATATGGAATGAACCACATGCAGCATATATTATAGATGGAGAGAAACCTCAGTCTAATGGTGTTCAAGTAGAATTTGGTGAGTAAAATCATGATATTTGTGGTTATTTTTCCAATCATTTACTCTATAAAATTATTATTTTTCAAAAATATAATAACGGCATTTGCAATTTGAAAATGTACATGTTGATTTTCAATAGGTGTTGATGAACAGATAGTGCTTGACAAGTTCATTCTTTAACACATGGATTGTATGAATAAATGGATTGACTTGTATGAAAATAAAAGGGAAGAATTTTTAGAAGCAAAGAGACAATTTAAGAGATCAAACCCAAGGAATACACCACTTCCCATGGATTTGTTTGGGGAATGGGGAAAATATTGCACATTACAATGGGTTAGTGAACAAATTCAAAATCAAATAGATGAAGAAGGAAATGATGCAAACATAATAGAAGATGAGATCAACATGTCTAGAGTATGTGAAAGAAAGGTACATTTATAAATCTCACAAAATATGTTTTTACAAAACATTGTTGACACTATTGACTATTTAATAATGCATATATAGTTGTTTTTTCTAGTTGAACTAAAACAAATGGTCTGATACAGCTGAGGAGATATCCTGCAATGTGGGCATATGGTCGACACTATCGTGTGGAAATAATAGACTTAAAAAGGCGCTCCTTTGATTGTGGTGTCATGGTTGATTTCAAGCAATTAATTCGAGCAAGTTCAAAAGATAAAAATATTATTGAAGAGAATCTTTAGTATGTTGGAAAAGTCCAAGAAATTATTGAGTTGGATTACCGATCTTTCAAATGTTGTATTTTTAAATGTAGATGGTATGAGGAATTTGAGAGGATGCGAAGACATGATACTTATAGTGGACTATTTTCTATAGATTCCTTGAGGTACCTACCAGAAGACAAGGATCCCTATGTCTTACCAATTCATTGTGAGTAGGTATTATTATCAATATAACATAACTATAATCACAAGAGTCAATGGTTATATACAATATGTTAATTCATAGTGTATTATGAATATAAATGTGCATATTAATTAAAAATTATACTAGCATGTCTAATATATGATTATGGTTCATGTGCAAGTGTTTTTATATGAAGATATTATGGATCCAAAGTGGATATTTGTCATACATTATGATCCAAGGTTAAGACATGTATTTGATGATGTCTCGATGAATATTGAGCAAAATAATGATATACAACCAATTCCAGATGAGAGATTAGAGAACAATGAAGAAATGACCACCCATGGTGATGTTCAAGATGAAGATGTTTAAACACAAGAAGATGAAGATGAAGATGTTCAAGCACAACATGACAACATTTTTCATGCCATTAATCAACATGATCCAGAGCTAGATGAGAATCAAGATGGTGCAAATTAATTCGATGATACGGAGTTAGAAGAAAGTGAAGATGAAGATGATTATAATACCACTTTAGCAAGATGGTGTAGAAAGAATAATATAAGAAACATACAGGACCATATCAATATTGATAAGGAAGCATTGGATGACATATATGCTGATAATAATGTAAATGAAGAAGACTTCTAATTTTACAGGATTTCTAATCCATATTACTTGAATACTTATGATCTTATGTCCAAAGCTTTGAGATTTTTTTTTATCACATGGATTTAGTAATTTTGAATTAGTTTCTTGATTTAGAACTCTTCAAAAGGTTGCTTCTTAATGAATCTACACTTAAATGTACATGGAAATCACTGTTCAAAATAGTCATTTTATCATGGGCTTAGCAAATATTATTTTTGTTTCAATTTATTTTAACCACATGTGTTCCCCTTTTTATTGTGCATTGAATAATGAAATGTCAATGATTGTTTAGTTAATATTATTCACACTATTTAATAATTCTATGAACTTTACTATAGTAATTTTCCATCTTGAACTAATGAACAATGTTGTCGAGGTAGACAACTTAGTTTATCGTTAACATTTTTCCAATTAATGTGGTTATCTATATACAATAGCTAATATTTTGTCATAAATTTACCACATCCAACCTATCATTGAAATGTTGTCGAGGACAAGTGCCATTAAGGTCACTCAAAATTCCATTAAGGTCACTCAAATGTTGTCGAGGACAAGTGAACTTCAACGTCAAGAACACCATGCATTGCATCATCATCATCATTGACATCGTCATCATCAACATCAACATCAATGAGTGCATCATCAACAATGTCATGGTCGTCATTGTCCTCATCAACAAATACATCATCATTGATAGGGTCACTCATATGCCATTATGGTTCATCATCAGTCATCACCATTTTGATCCATGTAATGTTGTTACAATCACTCAAATGCGATTAAGGTCACTAAAATTTTGTCAACACCAACTAAATGTCATTATAACCATTTAGGTGATATTAATGTGTCTCTCACATGTCATTATGAACATTTAAGTTCCATTAGGATCAGTCTGTATTGAGAAGTATTATGACATGCATCATCATCATGGGCATCAATGTTGTCATCATCATCATCATCATTAATGCCATATGGTACATCAACATCATCTTGATCATTATCCTCATTATCATCCTCATCTTCAGCATTAAGTACATCATTAACAAAATCATCGCCTCATTGTCATTATGGTCACTCATATGCCATTAGTGTTCATAATCACTCATCACCATTAGGATTCATGTCATGTAATTATTAAGGTCATTTATATGTCGTTACAGTCATTTTGATGTTAATAAGGTCTTTTAGATGTCGTTACAGACTTTTTGGTGCCATTCGAATCAATCAGGAACCAAAAGTGCTACCACATGCATAATCATTGTTGACATCCACATCTCATCATCATCATACAATAAATCAACATCATTGTCACCATTGTATTCATCATCAATATAATTGCAATAATACTAAGCAAGGAACCCTACTACCTCATAGGAATGGATGATATAGTCTTATACTTATCAAATCATATCCATACACTCCATCATAATTATCATAATACATCATCGTCATGTTGTTAGGGCCAATCAAATGCCATTAGGGTCCTTAAAATGTGTTGGGGACACTCAAATGCCATTAGAGCATTTTAGGTGACATTAAGGTAATTTACCCCTCATAAGGATTAATCAATATCCAAAAGTGCCATGATTATGATCATTTAGGTGCCACTATGATAAATCAAGATCCAAAAGTACTATCACATAAATCATGATCATTGACATCGACACTGACGTTGACATTGATAAATCTACCGTTATGTCAGACGTTTTCCAAACACAATTCCTAGCTCTAAACCTAGGGAAATTCCTAATGCTATTCCAGATGTTTTTTTGGAGGCTATTTTGGGCATTATATGGGATGCTTTTTTGGACGCTAATTGGGACGTTAATTGAGATGCTAATTATCATCCAAAATAGTGCCAACTTTTAAATTGAGATGCTAATTGGGATGCTACGTGAGATGACAATTTGGATGCTAATTTCGATGCTACATGGCACAAAAATTTGGATGCTAATTGGGATGCTAATTGGGACGCTAATGATTAATCCAAAATAGTGCCAACTTTTAACTTGGGATGCTAATTGGGATGCTAAATGGGATGCTAATTGGGATGCTACTTGGGACACTACTTGGGACGCTAATTGGGACACTAATTGGAACGCTAATTAGAGTCCCAAATAGCACCAAATTTTAAAAAGGGACGCAAATAACGCCATTAAAAGTGCCATCCCGTGGAAAAGTGTCCACTTTGTCCAAAAAATGATGAAAAATACACTAAATTTGATAGTGGACGCTAAAAAGGAAAATAAAAGAGACGCTAATCACAGGGTTTTGTTGTAGTGCATACTAGTTTTTAACCCTATTTTTATGAGTCTTGTTTGCTATCAACACATCTCTGTGTCATTCATCGAGATGTTCTATATGTAGCAAACATTCTTCTAATTCAGTCGTGTCAGGTAGCACATGAATGGAAATTTTAAGTGATGGGATTTCATATTCAACTGGAGTTACTGCTTCCACCCCGTGAATAAGTTGAAAAGGTGAAAATCCCGTGCCAGTTTTGACATTGGTTTGGTATGCCCAAAGTGTAGGATACAACATAATGTGCCAATTTGATTGGGCTGCGTTAATAGTATGCTTGAGAATAGTCTTCAAGGTCTTATTGATTGCCTCGACTTGACCATTCACTTGCGGGTAGAAAGAAGACGAGTGATATTGTTTAAACCCTAGCATAGTAGCCAATTCGGTCATCATGTTGTTCTGGAAATGACTTCCATGGTCAGTGACAATCTCCTTTGGAATACCGAAATGAGTGATAATTTGGTTGAAAATGAAAAAAGATGCAGTTTCCCCGTCAACCCTCAAGGTGGGAATTGCCTCTAACCACTTTGTAAAGTAATCAACAACGACAATGATGTATTTGTGCTCCCCAGCAGAGACTAGGTTTCATGTCACATAATCTATCCCCCACTTAGTGAAGGGGACCATTGCAATGACAAGAAACAGTGGAGCAGGATGTGACCGCATCTTTCTGGTGTAAAGTTGACAAGGACGACAACGCTTCATGGATTCCATACAATATTTAAAGATTGTGGGACAAAAATAACCAGCACACAAAATATTTTGGGTCGTTGCTAACCCAGATAAATGACCCCCACATGCTCCACTATGGGCATCATTTAGGACACTCTTGGCCTCTTCGTGGGTGAGGCATCGACATAAAACAGAGTCTACCCCTCTACGGTATAAAGTATCCCTGTTGATAAGGTATTTTTTCGCATGTAAGCATAGTTTGCGTTGCTCTTCCCATGAAAAGGTTGCAAGACACTTCATAGTCTAGAGATCGGATAAGTATATCTTTGTACCAAAGATCATAGGTGGAAATAAGAAAAATGTGCTCATTTGGGAATAAGTCTTCTTCAACAGCTACATCTTTTCTACTAGAAATTATGCAATAAGCTCTACAAAAAATAAGTATTTTTTCGATTTGGAAGATTGAAAATCCAAATCAAAATCCTGGAGAATGACTGTCCGTTTGTTAAATTTTCCCCCGACTATGCGTTGGGACAAAACATATTGAAAGGGATTGACATCTGCCACTACTGTCGTAGTCCTTGGTAAGATGTAATGATGTAACCTCTGCACAGCATAAACAACTGCTAAAGCCAAATTTTCAACATGGGGGTACCGAAGTTCAGGGCTAGCTAAAGCACGACTAAGGTAATAGACGACATGTTGTTGGATCTCATCATCTTCCTGAACCAGCACTACCCCAATGGTCGACTCAGACACGGACATATACAATGTAAAATTGTGAGAGTAATTCGATGGACGTAACAAAGGAGCCGACAACAACGCTTTCTTTAATGCCTCGAAAGAAATTTTTGTGGTTTCATCCCATACAAATGGGGTGTCTTGGTCAACATGCACATGAAACCTTTGGTGATCTTGGCATAATTCATGATAAAACGTCGAAGGAAGTTAGACTTTCCTTGTAGGATCTGCAGTTGCCTGATAGAACGAGGAGGAGGCAGATTTACAATGGCCTCCACTTTTAAAGGATCCACTTGAATACCTTTGTTAGAAACTATGAATCCGAGTAGTCGACTAGACTCGACACAGAAAACACACTTGTGGGGATTCAAGCGTATTTTGTAATGCCTGCATCGTTCAAAAATTAAGTGCAAGCGATCTGGATGATTGATCCTCTTACGAGAATGAGCAGGCAGATCATCTAGGTACGGCTTGACAATAGTTTTGATGTCATGGAAGGAAAAATTCATTTCCCGCTGAAAGGTAGCCCCTACATTTTTCAATCCAAAGGGAATTTTTTATACGCAAATGTACCCCAAGGACAAATGAATTTCGCTTTATGTTAGTCTTCCATCTTGATTTGAATCTGATTGTACCCAAAAAAACCATCCATAAATGAAAAAACTTCACTCCCCGCACATGCATTAATGATTTGATCTATGAATGGTGTGGGGTAATTGTCCTTGGGACAAGCTTTGTTTAAATTGTGAAAGTCTATACATACATGTATCGTCCCTTTATTTTTATCAACGGGAATAGGGTTGGATACCCACTCCGTTAAAGTGATCGGGTAGATGAAAATAGCTTTCAACAACTTTTCCACTTCAGCCTTAATGGCTGCCACTTTACGTGGGTTGACAGGTCTAAGATTTTGTCAAAACGGTTTGGCATCAGGATAGGTTTGGATTTCATGTTCGACTATCAATGGATCAATTCCTAGAATCCCCTCATAAGACCAGGAAAACACGTTGTGAAAATCCTTAAATAAGGTCGTATAGATAGAAATATCCTCCGGAGAGAAGTTTGCACCAATATATACATTTTCCATGACGTTGGGATTCACAGAGATGTTGATAGGGATAGTAATGGAAATTTTTTGCATATTCCCCTCGGCAAAGATTCCCTCCCTTGGTAAGGGATTGATTGGTATATCAGCATCACATGCCAGTCTCACATGGAACTCTTGATTTTCAATCCTACTTAACTATGGAAGAAAGTAGGATTTATGGTGAAGATCTTCGCAGATCTTATCTCTCCCACTCATAGCTTCCAAAATGGCTTCGTTAGAAGGAAAAACCATATCTAAGCAATCCTCAGTATACAAAGATTTATTTGCCAAGCAGGCAGATAGGATTCTTCCAACTCCTCTAAGACTGTAGGAAGAATCAGAATGGGATCAACAGTGGTGTTAACGATAGTTTGGTAAGATACTTCCACTGCCAATAATGGCACTTCAGGTTTGTAATGGGAAGGAAGGACCCAAGGATCTATTCTATCGACAACCGTAGATATAGACTTCCCTACACTAGTAGAACCTAAGTAGTTTATCGGGGCTGGGATATCAAAAGTGCCCATTAACGATGAATACATACCAACCCCCAAGCTCTCATTAGTTGGTTTGACCTAGTCAACCAATGGCACGGTGGACTCATTAGTTTCCATATAGCACTTCCGAGTGAAACTGAGTTGGTCAACAGTGACCAACTTTCCTTCATGTGGAAACACTATCACTCAAAGAACGACCAAGGTGATTGTACACATAGCATAAGTTGAGCTTCTCCCCTGAAGCAACTTATATTCCAATGGAGCATCAATCACCTCCACTTCAACAGACACTTCCTTCCCTACCATCTTAATCTCAAAATCTGGTAGGATACCATGTAGATAGAAATACCTTCCATCAAAAGTAGTAAGTGAGGTGTTCAATGGAACTAGCTTCGAGGTTCTAAGAGCCTTCCAGCAAGATAAAAACATGACGCATGCGGAAGCACCTTTGTCAAAAATTGTCCTTCCAATGGTCTTTCCATCATGGATCACATCTACCGACAAAGCCACATGATACGGTAGGCGAATATTAACATTAGAAAAATTAAATTTTTCCATAAGGCTTAACGAATCCATACTACCTAAGGCTGCTTAGCATGCATCTTGTTGGGTGGGACAACTCTTTGCACCTCCAATGCCGACATCCCACATGGGGTTTGGGCCAAATCTTCAACTACAAAGTAGTTGGTTGTAGCCCTCATGTTAGGATTTTGCAATGCTTTCTCAAAGACACTTTTGGTATATTGGGCATTGGATTAGCAGGCTTCTCAATTATGAGAGGGTTATAAGTTTCACCTATAGACTTACCCTTTTCCGGAGCCTCCATCTCATAATTCTTATTTCTAGTTTGGAGTAATTTCTCAGATCACACCATGTTGATATAATTTTGGTCAGGAGGAGCACTCGAAGTGCCCCCGAATACGTTAGAAACAGAAGCTGAATTCTATCCTTGGGGAAAAGGATCCTTCAGGACAGTCGGTTGTTGAGTCTTAAGTAGCTTTTGAGCTTGTTCCATGAGAGGGAATTGATGAGGCAATTGATCTCCCTGGCACAACTTACAGGGAAATTTCACTTTCTTCTTATACTTTTTCCTTCATCAGCATTATTCGTGGGTTTAGACTTGTTTTGGTTTCCCTCACCCGTCTTCCCCTTCTTATTTTTCCCACTGGGATGTTAATTACCCTTTTGGGAGGATTGAGCAAAAAAAAATTCATTTTGGGGTGAGGGGGCAGCCTTTGCTGCCTCCGCTGTAGACTTCTTGATGAACAACTCATGGATTTGTTTGGCAAAAGATTATACAGTGGGAGAACTCACTGAACCAACCACACCGTTGGCATGGGGTCCAATATTAGGTTTCTCAACACTATGGGAAGACTGCGGTGCCTCAAGTATGGTTTCATATAGTATCCCAGAATGAGCATATATCAAATGAAACTGCTGGGACATGAGGATGGCCTCTTATTTAGTAGTTACCCCCAAAGTGGATACATCCTTATATATATATATATATATATAAGGCAACAATGACTTAAGGAACCACTCTAACAGAAACTTGGGGGGATGGTGGATTTTATAAGCCTCTTCCATCTTCACCACTCTTGTATATGATCCGAATTGTGAGTGGCCTTATCTTGCCTAAAGGTAGACAAGAGGTCTGTTCCAGCATCATACTAGACAGAAAGCTGGAAGTGGTTCAAGAACACCTTCGCTAAGTCCCAAAAACTATCAAATGCAGCGGAGGGCAATTCAATATGCCACTTTGTTGCAATGCCAGCTAGATTTCTTTGGAACAACCTCAACTAAACGGTGTCATCATTTAGTGAGTTGGAAGAGCACCATAAATGGAAAGTGGTGACATGGGCCCCTGGATATTCCCCAGTTTTTCCTTCGAATTTGGAAATGTCCGAAGGTAACTTGGTTGGAACAGGTGGCCACATAGCATTATGTTTCACCGCGTCATTCATCAACTTGTTCAAGTATTGCAAGTCAAAGTTTCCAGAAATGGAAGTTTGGGCCTAACCAAAGCCTAAAAAGTACGTGTTTGGGAGGTAGAAGGACTTGCCCCTTAGTTCCCAAATGTAAAGGTGGGGTTGCCCCCAACTGCCAGTTGTGAAGTAGTTGGACTACTTTGAAATGGATTCCACCTCCTTCGAATTTGGGAATGTCCGAAGGTAACTTGGTTGGAACAGGCGGCCACATAGCACTATGTGTCACCGGGTCATTCATCAACTTGTTCAAGTCTGGCAAGTTCAAAGTTGTTAGAAATGGAAGTTTGGGCCTAATCGAAGCCTGAAAAGTATGAGTTTGAGAGGTAGAAGGACTTGCCCCTTGGTTCCCAAATGTAAAGGTGAGGTTTCCCCCAGCTTCCGGTTGTGAAGTAGTTGGATTACTTTGAAATGGATTCCACCCATAATCGAGTGGATTATTTCTGTGTGGTACAGTATAAGTAGTTTGAGCTCCTCCAGATGAAACTGGAGCCTTAAAGATTGGAGCGGGTGTCCCTCCGCTAAAAAGAGAGAAAGGAGAGCTCATGAATGGAGCTGAAACCAGAGTTTGGAAACATTGACCATAGGTTTTTGTATTTCCAAACTGCATCCCCACATATGCAGGTGTAGGGACTACATAAGAAGTGGAGGAATATTCCCCCAATTCTAAGGAAATCCCTGAACAAATGAAGAGGATCCAATAGGACCACTCTGAGCAGTGTATGCGAAAGAGGGGGAATCAAAAGATGCATTGGGAATACCAATGACCACCCCACTAGAAGGGCCTACTAAATTCGTGGAAGCTCGTGGTTGAACCACCCGACTAATTGGAGTTAAAGGGGTAGCAGGTATATTTGTTCTAGGAGTACCAATCGGGGGTGGTGGCACTCCTTCAACCGAAATGGTCAAAATGGGGATAGATGGACCCTCTCTCGAGCTAGCTATAAGTCTACTCACAGGAAAACCAATCACAGGTGAATCAAATGGAAGAACCTAGACGATCACATGATCGTTTAAGTCAATAAGAGGTGAATTAAAGTTTCTTGCAAAATCATCAACCTGCAAGTCCTCTTTCTCTACTACGATTGTATCAACCTGGTTTGTCCTAAGTTTTGGTTCACCTGGAACTTCAATGATTCCTACCGGTTCAAAAGAACCGTCTGTATCTAATCTCCACCTTTGAGGGGGAGGTGGAGGCTCCATTATAGTAGCTAGAGGAAGGTTTCACAACCTTCTTGAAATTTTGAGAGGTTGGTCCTCCATGGTTAAAAAATTACTCTTCACACACCCTAAGGCCGACTAAACACAAAAAAACCACACAACAATCACTACAGAATTTCCTAAATCCAAAGCAGACACAAAGGGTATAAGATATGCTTTCCAAAAGAAAGCTGAGAGATAGTTACTTGGCATCCTTGTATATGTTCTTAGGCACAAACAAAGGAATCAACCAACCACCCTCCCACACCTTCTACCGGGGTTACCTTCCAAGCCTGTCCAAGGTCAACTAGAAATAGACTTTTGGTGTACTTGTGTTTGAACCCTACATGTCAAAGAGACTAAAGGCTACTGTAACTATATTGACAGTCTGGGGGGACAATTGCAAGCTTGATTTGTACGCATGGGTATGGTAGCAAAGCTCGAAACCCTGTCTACACCAGCACCGCACGTGGACCAAGAGGTGGTATTGACAGAAGTCCCCAGATACGCAAAAATATTGGTCTATGCTTTGACAAGGAATCAGAGGGTTATCTCCTCAGTCCAGGTCTCCACACGGCCTCGTGCTTAACTCCCGTTTGAGAGGAGCTTCCTAGATACAATCAACATAGAAGAGGATTTACCTATTGATTGGCTAGCTACGTCTAAAATCAAATACTTGTGGAGAGTTTATTCCCTAATCCACAAGTCTATCCTAAGCTAGTTGGTGTAGGAGCCTAAAAAATAAAAGTTACTAATAATTTTTAATTATATCGTTCATTTTAAAATGTTGTTTTTAGTCAGAGGTAAATGGCGTGATACTAGTGTGATGTTATAGACTCAATAAGAAAAAGCAAAATGATGTATAAAGCAAATTTCAAAGTAAATTATGACTACTGAAACCAAACTTATTTTCTTTTTGTAAATAGAAGCTAATGAATTTATAACGAAGTGTGAGAAAACTAAGACTTCTTTTTATAATTTTATAATTTTTATTTGAAAAATAATGAAAAGAAACAACTAAATGAAACTAAATGCAAAAAGTATAAAATGTTTTTCTTCTCTTTTCAAAAACTTCAAAAACTATAATGCAACTAAATGAAATTTTCGAGCAAGTTCAAATAATCAAAGCATATAAAAAGTGAAATGAGGCACAAAGAACCTCAAGTGACCTACTTCAACCAACAGGAAGAAGACTTGGAAAAAACCTGAATCGGAGAAACTATTGAACCCAAAGAGTCTGCTAGATTCACAAAAGAAGAGTGACAAATTGACACAACAAAACACAATATAGAGTATAAATCATCTAAATCCCTGATCACTAACCTAGACACAAGCACTCAAATTTACAGACCAAGCAGGAGGACCACCTACACTTCACAAATGAAATAAATTCAAATAGAAGGCTCAAAGGCTTGATGAACAAGAAAATGGTGTGACACACAAACTTCAGACTCACAGAGTCATGCCATAAATAGAAGACTTCCAAACTGTTAAATTTTCATATGCTTAGCTAAGATATCAGTATTTAATTTCATTTTCATAACAAAAGCATATAAACAGGATCACTGAAAGATATACAAGCACAACCATACAAAAGGAACACAAAGATTTATCCTGGGAAAAACCCAGCAAAAGCTTCCTCAATATAGATGCCCCAAAAAGATAAAAGATAAAACCAGCAAGGAGATCAAAGCCTGATCCTCCTCCTTCTCCAGCTACTTCTCTTCTCCACTAATGCGCTAGACGAGTGAGAGTGTGTGTTCCAAATGAGGAACACTACACCTCTATTTATATTCATCCGTTCACTTAAGTTAACTCATCTGTCATGTAGGCTTGAGTTAATCATGTAGGATTGAGTTACACATGTAGGCTCAAGTAACCACACTGGGGTGCTAATGACCCATCTTTACAATTAGAGGGGACTACCTCATGACTCTTATTAGTTCTTCCGATTAGAAGCATTTGGGTACAAAGTAATACAAGTGGTTCTCCTGGTAGGACCATCGGGGACCACAAAGAAATACATATAGAATATTCTTCGAATTTACAATATTTCAACACTCCCCCTTAACGAGAAGGGTATTCTATAACAACATCAACAACAACAATAATAGGAGAGAGATAGAGGACATCATCAACATCATCAGGGTGATACATCTACAAATCATTGGAAGCTTTTCAACATCATGTAGCCTTCATCTTCAATCTTTAGTCTTCAGCATCATCAGTACTTTGACCGCTTCGATCAGCAGCATCTTGACTCTTCAATCAGCAGCAACATCTTCAGCACTTTGACCTTTCTATTAGCAACATCTTCAGCACTTTGACCTTTCGATCAACAACATCATCTTCAACACTTTGACCTTTCGATTAGCAACATCATCTTCAACACTTTGACCTTTAGATCAACAACATCATCTTCAACACTTTGACCTTTCGATTAGCAACATCATCTTCAACACTTTGACCTTTAGATCAACAACATCTTCTTCAGCACTTTGGCCTTTCGATTAGCAGCAACATCATCATCATACTCCGATCTTTCAATCAAACTCATCATTATCATCAGCCTCTGATCTTTCGATCAGAACCATCATCAACCGAACATCATCATACTCTAACATCAAGTCATCATCATATTCTGATCTTTCGATCAGTACGTCATCATCATCATACTTTGATAATACGACATTATCATCATCGGGATCTCATCATCATCACATTCTGATCTTTCGATCAGAAACATCATCATCATCATCGCATTCTGATCTTTTGATCAGAAAACATCATCATCATCAGCAACATCATAATTATAAGCAACTTCTGATCTTCCGATCAGAAAACATCATCATCATCTTATTCTGATCTTTTGATCAGAGAACATCATCATCAGTAACTTCTGATCTTTCGATCAGAGAAACATCATCATCATCATATTCTGATCTTTCGATCAGAGAACATCATCAGCAGCAGCAACATCTGATCTTTCGATCAGAAACATCATCATCATCATAAAAACATCAACATCATCAGCAGCAGCAACATCTGATCTTTCGATCAGAAACATCATCATCATCATAAAAACATCAACATCATCAAAACATCAACATGATCCTTCCTTTTGGAATTACGGGATTTAGGTCTTTACGGAGTTACCAATGATCCTTCCTTTTGGAATTATAGGATTTAGGTCTTTACGGAGTTACTAACGATCCTTCCTTTTGGAATTACGGGATTTAGGTCTTTACGGAGTTACCAATGATCCTTCCTTTCGGAATTACAGGATTTAGGTCTTTACGGAGTTACTAACGATCCTTCCTTTCAGAATTACGGGATTTAGGTCTTTATGGAGTTACTAACGATCCTTCCTTTCGGAATTATGGGATCAACACATTTGTGGAACTTATATAATCCTTCCTATTGGAATTAAGGGATCAACACATCAGTGGAACTTAGACAATCCTTCCTATTGGAATTATGGGATCAATTCAATGATCCTTCCTTTCGGAATTACGGGATTTAGGTCTTTACGGAGTTACTAACGATCCTTCCTTTCAGAATTACGAGATCAACATAGATGTGGAACTCAGACAATCCTTCCTATTGGAATTACGGGATCAACACATCTGTGGAACTCAGACAATCCTTCCTATTGGAATTACGGGCTCAATTCAATGATCCTTCCTTTTGGAATTACGGGATTTAGGTCTTTAAGGAGTTACTAACGATCCTTCCTTTCGGAATTACGGGATCAACACAGATGTGGACCTCAGACAATCCTTCCTCTAGGAATTACGGGATCAACACACATTCTCGAGTACCGAAGTCACCGTATCTGTTCTGAACTAAAGTTCAAGGATGATACAATCCTACCACATCATGAGGACCAAGATCTCCGTATACATTTTGAACCAAGGTTCAGGGATGATGCAATCCACCACTTTCACGAGGGCCGAGACCTCCGAATACATTTTGAACTGAGGTTCAGGGATGATGCAATCCACCACTTTCATGGGGGCCGAGACCTCCGGATACATTTTGAACCGAAGTTCAAGGATGATGCAATCCACCACTTTCACGGGGGCCGAGACCTTCGGATACATTTTGAACCGAAGTTTAGGGATGATGCAATCCTACCACATTCATGGGGGCTGAGACCTCCGGATACATTTTGAACTGAAGTTCAAGGATGATGCAATCCCACCACATTCACGGGGGCCGAGACCTCCAGATACATTTTGAACCAAAGTTCAGGGATGATGCAATCCCACCACCTTCACGAAGATCGAAGTCACCGGATCTATTTTGGACAGATGTCCCAGGATGATACAATCCCTCTTCATTCTCGAGGACCAAGGTCATCAGATCACTTTTGGACATATGTCTCGGGATGATACAATCCCACCACATTCTCAATGACCGAAGTCACCGGATCACTTCTGGACATATGTACCAGAATGATACAATCCCTCCTCATTCTCAAAGACTGAAGTCTCCGGGTCACTTTAGGGAAAGAGTCTAGGGATGATACAATCCCACTGCAACATCACTACTCCCCCTTTCAGGGAAGGTCTTTCTGAACCACACCAAGCTTGTCTCGAAAGTCTTCGAACTTTACCCGAGACAGAGGCTTTGTCAGTGCATCATCATCTAAACCATCTTCATCTACATCTTCAGTATGTGAATACTGAACTATCACCATCTGTATCTCCAGTATGTGAGTACTGAAAGCATCATCAGGTCACCATCATCTGCATCTACAGTATGTAAATACTGAAACATCATCTATATCTTCAGTATGGGAATACTGAAATCATCATCATCTCTATATTCATTATAGAAATACTAAATCACCATCATCTATATCTACAGTATGTAAATACTGAAACATCATCATCTGCATCTTTATCTCGAATGTAGAAATACCGGATTTCTATGTGTTATGACAGAAAACAGGGTTCTCTGTTATCACAACTCTCGTTATCACATAGAATCAATGTAGTATCCATATTCAGTTCAAAGAGACCTAATATCAGTTTCCGAAGCCATATGGCTTCACAACTTATCAGAGCAATCTGCTATGTATTCTGCTTCAGCCATGCTACGAGAAACACTGGACTGTTTCCTACTAAACCATGAAATCATAGCAGACCCCAAACAAAAGCATATACCTAATGTGCTTTTCCTGTCTGAGATACTTCCAGCCCAATCTACATCTATGTAGCCATACAATCTATACTCATGGCTACCATCATAATATAAACCAAAGTCTATAGTCCCTTTCAGATATCTCATCACATGTTTTGCAGTTACTAGGTGAACCCGTCTTGGTTGAACAAGATATTGACTTAAGGTGTTCACAGCAAAACAAATGTCTGGTCTGGTATTTGTTAAGTACATCAATGACCCAATGATCTATCTATAATGAGTCATATCCACTAACTCTGATGAGTCATCAGCTAATAGCTCCAGGTTGGAGTCCATGGGTGTGGCCATGACTTTGCATTCCAACATATTGAATCTTTTCAATATCTCTACCGCATACTTTCCCTGGTTGAGAAATATTTCTTCTGAACTTTGCCATATTCCCAGACCTAGGAAATAATGCATTAACCCAAGGTCTTTCATCTCAAATTCTTCTGCTAGTTTCTTCTTGCTTTCCATGATCCGTTTCTCATTTCCTGTCAAGGATAAGTCATCCACATATAATAACAGGATGACAAGTTCATCTTCTACAACCTTGAGATAAAGGTTAGGATAAGCTTTACTCTTGGTAAATCCCATGCTCGACAAGAAACTATCTATTCTTCCATACCAAGCTCTGGGAGCTTGCTTTAGGCCATAGATGGCATTCTGCAACTTGCATACGTGATTCCATCTGGCTTCAACTTCAAATCCTCGTGACTATTCAATGTAAAACTCTTTCTCAATCATACCATTAAGGAAGGATTGTCTTTACTTCACCATGGAAGAAACTACCATGATAGTTTTGAAGGAAGTGTACCTTACTTCATGGAGTAAGTGTCTCTTCAGAATTAATTCCCTTTTTTTTCTGAAAGAAACCTCTGGCCACAAATCTTGCTTTATACTTGTCGATACTTCCGTCAGCTACATGCTCTATTTTGTATATCCATTTGGAGGATACAATACTCTTTCCTTCTGGTTTGGGAACTATATCCCATACATCATTCTAGTATTCTTTCATCATAACATCTTCCATGAGTTCATCTTGTCAGATCATCAACATATCCTAGTCTTCTGCATTCAACTTTGAAGGTTGGAACCCACTTTACTCTTGGTAAAGTCTCGATCCATCAAGAAGTTGTCCATCATGTCGTACTGTGTCGAACTCAGATATCTTCTGTAGTCACTCCCCCTGAAGTGGAGTATTATCTTCCTTCTTTATTCTGTACAGGTGGTTCTATGCTTGATATATAATGGTCAATAGAGTATGTCATGTCATAGTCTTTTCTTTCTGAGGCAAATCACGAACCTTTCTTTGTACACTTGTTCTTGTAGATCCATATGGAGGATACTATGTACTTCCCTTTATGTCTCGAAATCATATTGTATACATCAATCCTCATGATCAACTGTTATTCTTTGATCATAGTTTATTTTATAGCATTCTTTTCTTCATCTTGAGTTATCTCTCATACCCATGGTGGTCTTCATCCTTTGAGGTGGATCTACCGCTCTCTGAAGCTCTTTCTTCCACCATGGTGTCTCTGACCCTGGGAGCTTCAGATTCGTGTTTATTGAATTGTCATCACTTGTTCTTCGGAACAAGTCTCATCCTTCTTTTCTTGTAGGAGGTTGTACATGACCTTTCCTACAATTCAAATGCACCAGTTGCATGGTTAGAACTATTTCATAAATCATTTGCATAACGACAAATTCTTATGCATCATGCAACTATTTAGCCAATACAACATTCATCCATATTTCACAGAAACTTTCTAGATGCCTTCCATCTCTACCATGACATCATTGAGATTGTGCACTAATCTAATATGTTAGCAAAGAGGTTTGATAAGTAGCACTGGAGAGTTGTATAGCGCCATGAGATACTTATCCATCACATGCATATTAGTAGTATTAATGTAAACAATCTATCATGCATAACACATCAACTGAATACAATCAAATGTATAACAAAACAATATCCTGAAATGACAATTGAATACTTATCTTTTATTTGTTTCATGCGTAGAATCCATCTTGATCATTCTGCTTTATCATCTTATTCATTCATGAAATCATCATTTCTTATCCAAATGATAAGATGAATAAGAGGTTCTTCAAGAATTGAGTTTTTCATATTGCTCATCGCTTGAGGGATCTTCTTTGAATGGTGAGATATTGATCTTCAATTGCTCCCATATTCTTCTTCTCTTCTTATTAGCCGAGCTGAAAGTAATCACTTACTTCTGGCATACATTCTTCACATGAATGAATCCCATGATCCCGGGAGGCCATTCAAGGTGGCTATCACCACTTCTGCATACTTCTTCTTCTATCGCTTCAAGTTGTTCTGCATTTTGGATCTTCACATTCTTCAACGGTTTTCTCAAAGCCATCTTCTGATTTAAGTTCTTGTCTTCAAATAGCTTGATCAAGGAATCAAACATCTTCGGTGTCTTTAGGGAAGACACTTGTGGTATAAGTTGATCCGTGATTGAACCAACGATGATCTTCTTGGCCTTAATCAAGTTCTTCTTGTGTAAGTCTTTGAGGCTCATCTCCCTCTAGAACTGGAACCTCTCTACTCATGTAGGTGTCCAATTCATTTTCTTTAGAGAGATCAAATACTTCCATGCTTGTAATTTTTCAACTTCACCAAGCTTATCATCAAGTTGATGTGATAGATCATTTTGAAATGAGAACCTCAAATGCAAATAGCAAAAGATTAGATCTTACCGATTTGAGGTGTCCGTCCTGCTTTCGGAGCTGGCTGATCTAGGGTTTGTTAGAGAAACCCTAATTTTCAAAACTTGGAATATTTTAGATATGATTGGATAGAAAGATATATCTCTTCAAATAGAGCTTTCCAATGTACTCTTTTTCTGAAAACAGTGGAGGGAAGCTCCCGGAACAGGAAGCCCTAGTTTTCCAATTTCTTCTGCAGAAATGCCTATTACTATTTCTATGATATCTCCGAAATTACTGCTCCTTTATGTCTAAAATTCTGCACTGAGGTAACCTCGCATGTCCCTGATCCCACAGCATAGGTTTTATCAGAATTGGTTTCACCAATTGGGATTTATGATCATTTTCCCAAGGTGACCTGTTACAGGACTGTTCAGAACAATGAAGTTGTATGAAATTCCACGTGTCATTGGTTCATCTTCAGGTTCTGAAATTTGGACCAAAGAAAGTACAGGTCGTGATTTTTCTGGAACATCTTCAGGAATTCCATTTGGACCTCTGTAGCCCATGCTACAGCAATTCTCCCTAGGTGTCTTGTTTAGGTATAAATTCTGGAAGAGGCTGGAACCCTAACTTGGAGGGATCATATCTCCTAGAATATAGCGAATATGACGCTGAATTTTAGACACAGTGTAAATCAGGATTTTATCTTTGGCCTATGAAATTTTGCAACTCTTGATCCTTCACCAATATTAGGATATGGTGAATGTACCAAAACTTAGCAGTTTTAGTATTTAGGGTTTTTCTAGGTCGGGGTCAAACTAGGGTTTGACTTTCCCGGAGTTTCACCCAACCAAATTTCTTGATCCAGGTCTCTAAAATTCGATTTTGATGAGGAGAAAAATCCTATGCTGGGCTCACTCAAAAATTCTTCTTCTGTAGAAAGCCCTAATTCTCTGCACCAAAACTGAAAATGCTCGGAATCGAATTCCGCTTCGACAGAAAGATGCGCCCTTCAATGGAGAGTCAGTCTAGCCTTCTTTTGCTGATCGATCATGGATAAAGACCCAAAAAAATAAGAAGCCATATATTATTTAGCTGTACAATGTCTTCTTTTAGGGTGGCTCTGATACCATGTTAAATTTTCATATGCTTAGCTAAGACATCAGTTTTTAATTTCATTTTCATAACAAAAGCATATAAACAGGATCACTAAAAGATAGATAAGCACAACCATACAAAAGGAACACAAAGATTTATCCTGGGAAAAACCCAGCAAAAGCTTCCTCAATATAGATGCCCCAAAAAGATAAAAGATAAAACCAGCAAGGAGATCAAATCCTGATCCTCCTCCTTCTCCAGCTACTTCTCTTCTCCACTAATGCGCTACACAAGTGAGAGTGTGTGTTCCAAATGAGGAGCACTACACCTCTATTTATATTCATCCGTTCACTTAAGTTAACTCATCTGTCATGTAGGCTCAAGTTAATCATGTAGGCTCGAGTTACACATGTAGGCTCAAGTAACCACACTGGGGTGCTAATGACCCATCTTTACAATTAGATGGGACTGCCTCATGACTCTTATTAGTTCTTCCGATTAGGATCATCGAGGTACAAAGTAATACAAGTGGTTCTCCCGGTAGGACTATCGAGGACCACAAAGAAATACATATAGAATATTCTTCGAAGTTATAATATTTCAACACAAACAACTCAAAATCCAAAGAGATAGGGACAAGCAAACCCTATCCAACTTATAGACTGCTATGGGACACACACAAATATGTATGCAAGAAACCCATGTATGACACACGATTGTCTAGACAGCATCTCGCGTGTATAAGGTCACACAAAAGTAACTGTGCACAAAGCAACCCTCGTGTACTACCAGAATTTTTTCAAAGAAAAAAGACTAACAGATAATTCTAGGCACACTACACTGTAAATCAAAAGTAATATAAAAACAATCAAACTCGGAATTAGAATCAGAACAAAGACTGGTAAAGGGACCTATAGGATGGGCCCATAGAAGGCTGGACTCCCGAGCGAAGTTTCTAGTTCTGTTGTACAGGACAATACACCCTTGTAACCTAGGGTCTCGGGTTACCAACTTACTAATAGACTTGCAGACAATAAGTTCTTACAGGAAATGAAATAGGAATAGGAAGAGAGTTTGGCTTACCCGGTTTATGACGGTTGATCCAAGCTTGGTATTCTCCTACTTCAACCTTCTCCAAAGCTTCTAGGGTTGCTTCTCTTCACCTAAAAAGAGCCAATTATTCAAGCAATATCTCATACATATATATATATCATAGGTTAGATGAAATGCATATTTGTAACATAATTGAAATCATTCATTAACCAATATACATGAGAAAAACACAATACAAAGATTGGAAGAAGAATTCTCTTTATTAACAAACAGTGAATAGGTGAGAATACAACCCAGCTTCTGACACAAGGACTCCTCTACAACTGAGGACACTGAGTTCTGCTGCTCCAAACTCTGAAGGGATACCACCAACATAACTTTGCTCTTCTAGAATTGATTGATTAGTCCCATCCCAAGGCCTCTATTTATACATTGGGAAATAGAGTGATTTCAAAGGTTAGGATGGTTGAGATAGTTGGGATAGTTATGGATTAAGGCCCAACTAATCTCATCTGATCATGATTTATATTTTTTAATGTCGAATTAAGGTACATGCGAGTATGTATATAAGCAAGGCGTGTATGACACGCTTGTTGCTAGAAGGAAACTTGCGTGTTCAATGTACACACGGGTTGCAATGCAAATAGTCACCTATGACACATGAGTTGCAATTGAAATAGGCGCATGTGCAACCTAAACTCATAATAAAATATATGAAGCTGGTCTGAAGATTATGCATCAATGGTCATGCACATCTATAGTGTTTTTAGGCAACTTCAATCCAAATTGTCCTTTTGTGTCTCGACATAGTGAATGTCAGTGCTCGTATGGAGAAGTGCCATTTAGGTTGATAACAATACATCGAAACGATTTTTTAGGTAGAGGGAACAAAAATCGAGGAACATTAATTGTAGAACAACAACACGAAATTTGAGGTACATGTTTTGTAAAGTCCATATAGTTCGAGGAGTGATTCTATATAGTTCTATACAACTTTGGGCATGAATTTTGAGGTAGTTTATGGCACCGCTTTTCAATATGTGTTGTGCATTTTTTTATAGATAAGTTGGCCATTTAAACTTTTCAAAGGTCTCTATTGTAAAGTTCCCGAATAAATAAAAGAACTCTCTCTCTCATAGGTTTTTCTTGGGTAGTTTGCCAAAATTTTATGAGTCTAACTTTTCATGTGTGGTTGATTTTAAATTATGTTCTTTAAATTTTGTAAATTTTCCTTCATGGTTTTAGTCATGTTCAGTTTATGAGTAAAATCCATATGCAACAGAATTGTTGACTAGGTGGGCATTAAAATTGAGGAATAAAACTTGAGAACTAGGATGGGGAAACACACATATTTTTACACCATATTTACATGTTTATGATGATCTCATCCCCTTTTACAAGACTTAAGCACCCTTGAGGCTCGAACTACATGATGGTTTTCTTAGGGAGAGATGCTCCTGCATCACCCTAGGTGTCATCTTCTAGATTTTTTTAAATTTATTTAATAACTTTATTTCTTAATATTCACTATGGTTATGTGTCATCCTCAATTAATTTCTAATTATTTATTTTTATTAAATACATAATTCACTTTTTCATTATAATAGTAATATAACTTATGAGCCCCTCCAAAGTGGGTGAATTTGGTATTAAATTAATTTAAGGGTTAATCTAGGTAGGCTTACCCAGTTGATTTATGCCCTGATTGGTATTTTTCTATTGGGGAATAGGGATTCCTTCATTTATTGCTCACCCCCTAGACTTATTAGGACTCCACACCCTTACCTGTACTTAGAAATTTGTTCCCTTGAATATTTATGACTTCATGTCCTAATCTATATCATAGATCCAAGACTATGCGCCTTAATATTCCATGGATTGAGGATATTCCCTAACCTCCATGGTTTCTCATATATTTGTCCTCGAGAAAATCCATGTTTCCCTCAAGGACTGGTTCTGATCTCTTAAATATGTGATGGTCCATTGGCAAGGTCTTGTCCCAAGGCTTGAACACATCGAAATCTCATCGATTAACATAATCATTGAAATTCATAATTAAATTAATTGAATCACATTTTACCCAGATGTGTATATGACATCCACGGTCTTTTTGATTCTAAATAAATGGTTTTCAAAATCATTTATGATCTAAGCATCCATGTTGGCAAGTAATGAAATTTTCCTACCAAATCCTACTCATTACAAGGTTAAATATACATAATCATATAAATCACGTTTCATAAACAAGATCATAATAAACTATTTGTTCTGATAGTAATGATCATCCATATGTCACAATCATATATCATAATATATGTCATTAATTGGATCCATATAACATGCACATAACCGAAATTGGTCTAATACACATAATTATAGATACAACCATATATATATAAGCACTCACCAGCCATATGAGCCAAACCACGTCTATAACGTATAGGTCGATACACAAGTATAACACATATAACCCATATTGATTCATTAAAAGCACCCCTTGTGGGTGTCATAGACTAGAATATCTGAAATGGGGCACTACATACTCCCCATATTGGATTAAACTTGGCTGGAAATTTTCCTTGTCTCATGTGGTGACAATGAATCAATCTAAGACATCAAGCAATGATAGATATGTTGTGAAATTGACTCATTGGCATCTCTTTAGGTCATGTCATTTTCAAAATTAAAAACAAATGATTATCGAAATGCAACGTTATCATGATGTCCTACCAGTCATCCAAATACATGCACATCCACTCATTCCATATACTATAGATTTAACATATAACATATATATCTAATCCATTTTCCATATAATTCATACTCTCATCTTTAACCTTATAATATTATAAGGAGAATCTAGAAAAATACTCATATACTTATACCATGGTAAAGACTCAATATATGAATTATTCTTATAACTCCTTCTTATCTCGAATCATATTATCTTTATGAAATCACTAACATAGTTATGGAATCATTGTGTCGAGAGGTGTTTCTACTTCCCAGTATGGGGGAGATGTTGTCACGTTACATTATATAATGTAATGTTCCCAACCACTATGGAGGAAATGTTGTCAAGTTACAGTATGTATCGTAATGTTCTAGCATAATAATAATTGGATCGACATAATCTTAATTAAAAATTCAATAATAACTTTTAAAGAATAGGAAAAAATAGTAAGCAAAACAATGTAAAAATTAAAAAAAGAAAAATAATGTAAAATTAATAAAAAGTAAAATTCCCAACCACTATGGAGGAGATGTTGTCATTGTAGAACACATCGAGATACTGAGAGGGGGGGTGAATCAATATCTATTATAGTTTTTTTTCTTTTTACTAGGGGAATTGACAGCTGGGGCTGGGCTAGTACTCGCATGACACGGGGTCCAAGGATCCATTCTTGCTACCACTATACCCCTAGGTTCCCCACAACATCCTACAATCCATGGGACACAGGTAAACCCGAGTGGGATTTGATATTGTGACCTCCTTTACAACAAGTGACTTCATATCAAGCGATGCCAATGACCCACACCCGTTCGGTCTTTTTTCTTCTTATAAAGGGGCTCAACAAGAGCAAACATGTCACTTACAAGATTTGATACTAGGTGGGGTGGGTGACAATCATTCCTCCCAACCACCCAAGCTACAACCAATAGACATAATCAGTATCTCTTATAGTTATTAATTATTATTTTAAATTTTTTGTATCTCATCAAACACTGATTATATTATTGTTACTAACTAAATTCAATTAAGAGCATAGTGAAGAAGATACACCAACATATTATGGAAAATATATATATAAATTCAATGAAGTAGATACATGCACTAAGTGATTGTCTATGTATTATGGTTATCCTCTTATCAATTGTAACCACACGATTATCTTTTTTCTTCTGATTTCCTCTAACAATGGAAATTCACTATTTATCTGATGCCCTCTTCTTAGCCTTTATCAATGGTAAGCCATTGTTTATATTCTTCCCAATACAATGCTTTCCCACTATTTAATCTCTCCCTACTAGTCCAACTTATAATATTTGCAACAATGTTTGCACCATAAGATTCACACAATCAATACTGAAATGTTCGCACCATCCTCAATAAGATCAACTCAATATCTTCTATAAGATCTTAATATGGATTATCTCCATATCTACAACTATATGTTAAAACAACTCCAAGATTACTCTCATAAATGATCCATAATATTATACAAAGAAGATAAATAAACTACCTGAAAATAGCTCCCTCGTCTGTAATCAAGTCCTTATCAAGAGTGTCTCTTAGATGTGCAAACAAATCTTCGTTCTTCTTCTTGCTTTACAAATTTCAGATTACTACTCTATGAAACTTATCTCAAATCTATTCTTTCACACCCTTTTCTTTTTATTTCACATTTTTTCACACACACTCAAATGCTGAGTGTTTCAAATTTATATATATAGTCTTCCCCTCTTGTTTTTTTAGTTTGTTGGGCCAACCTATTGTTTTTATTCTTTAATTTTTATCTTTAATCTTTATGAAACATATTGTATTTAATTTTATTTGAATCTGACCTTTTTATTTTGTCTTAAAGGATTTTACTTATCAAGTCGTCTTTGTCATTTGAAATTCTTAGGGATGCATTGTTCCTTGCAAGGGTCTTTGTCTGCCTTTGATACCTTCAAATCTGATATATACTTCCTTAATGAATTTTCTCATCCTTTGTCACAATGATGACCTTAGCATAAACCATTTTAACACCAAAAACAACACAATGTCCAACAACCTCCTCCTTTTCCATTGATGGAAACACTTTAGTAAAACAAGAGCTTGTCATCATTGAACTTCATCATCATGTTTGAATCACCACAAGTACTCCCCATCACTTTGAGCTCACTTATACTACTTTCCCTTTTGTTACTTCTCCCCCTTTTTGTTTTACTAGCTTCTCCTCCCCATTTGACATCAATGGAAAAGGATCCAAAAATAAAACCTTCACTTTATGTTGCTTGAAAAGTCTTCATTATCTTGGTTACTAATTATCTTTTTGTTTCTAGGAGAATTTCTTGCTTAATATAGGAGCTCATTTCTTCTTTGGTTTCTCTCGCTATCACTTGCTTGGATTGGCCACTTGCCAAAAACATGTCATCAATTATTGTCTTCCACCAAGACTTCATTAGGGATACAAATATCTTTCTTTGAGCTTTGGATTAATCAATGTCAAGGATAATTCATATTTCTACTACTGCATCTAGGATTCATTGTGTCATCAGCTGTTGAGTTTGAACACATTGTTTCCACAAATTTTCATGAAGCGTTGCTTGACTGTTATGAGTGTCACAATTTAACCTTTTAATTTATCCTCGTTACTCTTTGTCAATCATAACCTCTACTATTCATAGTTTGAATCATTCAATACTTTTGGGATCTTCATTTCTAAATTCAACAAATACATTACTACTGCAAATTGTCTTCAACATTAGGGTGGCATATCATACTTCTTCACTTATTCTAGTCTTCAAGTATGAAGCTTTGTCATTTTTATTTTACCAGCTCACCCTGACAAATACATTCAAATATGATACATGAATTAATGTCAAGTGTTCTCCCTATCAAATTTAAGGTATTCATCCAACTTCCCTTACAAAAGGTTTCATAGTTTGCTTGAAGTGAATACTACAAAACGTTTTGATTCTCCCCCTGAGATTATGCTTTTCTATACAAATATGTCCAACAAATTTTGGCTTCCTAGATTCCATAGGAACTAATTTTGTAGTTACAAGAGGCCTTTCTTTTATCTTTGATCAAGAAACTATATTATAAGCACAATGGTAAGTGCAAATTTTCATCATCTTCATTCAGTAGTCTTGTCCCTTTATTTGGAATTGAGTATGCCAAGGCACAAAGAAATCACATTTGAGAAAAATGTTTTGTTTGTGGAAAATATGCCCATTGTAGAATCCTAGAGAAAGATTCCCTATCAAGATCAGTTTCTTTTGTGGCATGGAATTCTTCCACAATAAACCATCATCATTGCAATTGCAAATATGACTAGAGAGTCCACAATCACCTTTGTCCACGAAAACTTCAGAGGTGCAACCAATGTTTAAGGTCGAGGAAATGGACCCATCTCAAGGACTTAATTTTAATCATATGTTGACTAGCATTGAGAATTGTCATCTTCAAAATATGAACTTAATTTAATAAGTTTTAGAACCCAGTTATTGTGATTTTGTTGATTTGATTGATCAAATTTAATATATTTATTATCAGTGTTTCATGAGATATTTATAGCATCACTAATCACTTGGTTTGCTTCATATTTTATGTTCTTGTGTTGGGATTCTTGACTCAAGGAACTCTGATTATTTCCATTAAATTCATTCAGGTCACTTTGAGATACTCCATTCTTAAAATCCATTGAATCCAGTTTAGTGCCTACTCCAACTTTCTCCTCAATGCTTCCATGGATAAAAAAAAAATCTTAGAAAAGGACTTGATGTAATAGAATATTTGTGGTGAGATTGAGACGGTTGTTGTTAAGAGTCTTAGAGGCATTAAATATTAAATAAGGAAGGCACATTCCATAAATTGCAATTACAAAGTTCTTTCAAGTTCGTTACTTCGATAACATATCTTCCACTAATCGTAGTTTTCCAAGAAAGAGTCTCCATGGATGGAATTTGTGGTAGAATTATTAGAACCACGTTCTATATGTTGGATAGTGGCAGTAGTCTTCTTTTCTTCCTTCTTGTTCCAAAAATTTTCTGCCTTGAGTTCCAGATGGAGTTTCCAGCATTTTGATGTGTCATGACCCTTTTTCTAACAATGTGTGCATGTAGGTTTATCACCTCCTTTCTTCACGATATTTATTTTCTTTCCTTTTCCCTTTCCTTTAAACTTGTTTCCATTTGGATTGAAAGGATTCTGGGAAAATTTATTAGTAATGTTCTTCCCCTTAGACTCAATATAGGTGGCTTGGACACACACTTCATCCAAATTTTTAAGATTAAAAATAAGGATTGAATGCTTTAAGTAACTATGCAATCCACCTATGTATTAAGAATTGTTTACTGAGAATAGATAGGGAAACCCAACACTAAAGAATTCTTTATAAAATCTTGTGTGTAATACTACACACTTTGTCCCTTACATTGTTGGAAAATATTCCACTCCATTATAGCTTGGTTTTTATAACCCAATGGATAAAACTATTTTTTCAAAGTTGAAACAAACTCATACCATGAGGAATAACCTTACCTCTAACAATCAGGTCCTCTTGATTTTTTCTCTCCCACCATATAATAGTAGTGCCTCCAAGTCGAAGTGAGTCCAACTATATTTTAGCTTCATCTCCTGTCAGCTTCTAGATTCTACAATAAACCTCTATTTTCCTAACCCAATCATCCAGTTTTCCAGCTTTAACTTTTCCATTAAACATGGGTAAATTATACTTTAGATCAAGCTTTAATGTGTTATATTTTTATCGTTTTAATAAATATGATCTAAGATCTTATCTGAGAGAATAACATGCACAACAATTATCACAAGAGACACGAGACACAACAATTTTCCTCAGGGAAACCATAAAGAAGAAAACCCTGCAACTTCCTCAGAGATAGAATGAGCACCAGTAGCAAAAGTAAAACCCAAAAGAATAAAGATGATCTTGAATAACTGCTCTCTCTCACTTGTGTGAGATAGTCCTCTCTCTCTCATGCGCTATTGATGAGTGAATGTGTGTATCAAATAGAGAGTCTCACTCTCTATTTATACCTAATTTACACTTGACATTTTCCCTACATGTTTGACTTCTCTAGGAGAGTCTAATAACCCTAATATAACTCAACTGAGGGGTATAATTCCCCAACATACAATGGAGGGTTAACCTCAATGAATTTACATCAATTAATTATATTAACGACTCTCCTGATTGGAGGAACAAACATCTCTGTTGGGGTATAATGAAATACAATATGAAATATACAAGTTAATACATTCCAAAGTTACAAATACATCAACACTCCCTCTTAACTAGGAAGGTATTTTCTTGACACAGTTCATCAGCACAAGTCTTCGTCATTGGATCATCATTGTCCCTATTACTGCTATCTCGAGCAAATGGTGCTATATCTTCAAAACTACTTGTCATAGAAAGTTCTACAGAGCCAACCCTTTTTCATGTTGGATGTAGGCCTATCCTCCATGTAGGTCTTCATCATCCTTGTGAGTAATCCATCAAGTAGGTACATCTCAGGATTTATTATATGCATATTGAAAAACCTACAGGATCCTACAGTTACCTCATCATCTTCATATCATCTCATCATCACATAGAGCATAGCCCAGATACACATAACACATCACTTACATCCACCAACATGGGAGGACAAACCTACCACCATCCGGGAAAGGCTCAACATTTACATCAACGACCATTGGAGGACTAACCTACCACTACGTTGAAAAATATTCATCATTTACATCAATGAGAATGGGAGGACCAACCTCCCACAATGTCGAAAAAGATCCAGCACTTACATCAATGTCCATGGGAGGACCAACCTATCACCATGTCAGAAATGCTCCTGCACTTACATCAATGACCATGGGAGGACCAACCTACTACCATGTCGAAAAGGCTTATATGTATCTACATCTTCCAGACTCATTACTTCCCCTTGGAAGGAACCTCGATCTGAAGAACACCAAGCTTCTCTCTGAAGTACTCAAACTTCACTCTACTAGCGTATTTGTCAATACATCGGCCATTTGCTCGTCCGTTGCAACATACTAGAGCTTCACTTCTCTTCTCTACAAAATATCCATGATATAGTGATGCTTGATCTCGATATGCTTCGACTTGTCATGGAACACTGGGTTCTTAGACAACTTCACATAACTCTAGTTGTCGCAATATATACAAGTAGTATCCAACTGGAGATCAAACAAGTCAGGCAGTGGCTTCCTCAGCCATACTTCCTCAAAACTAGCTGAACAAGCTATGACATACTCTGCTTTGGTTGTACTTAGTGCCACGTAGGAATTCTTCCTACTAAATCAAGAGATCACACCTAATCCCATACTAAAGTAGCACCCCTAAGTGCTCTTCCTATCAATGTCATTTCCTGCCCAATCTGAATCCACATAACCCTCTAGGTTAATATTTTGATTTGCATCATACTTGAGCCCATAATCAACTGTACCCTTTAGGTACCTCAGAATTTTCTTTGCAGCAATCATGTGAACATGTCTCAGATTCATCAGGAACTGGCTCAATGTGTTCGCAACAAAGCAAATGTCTGGTCTTGTATTCATCAGGTACATGAAAAATCCAATCATTTGATGATACATCATGGAATCAACCGACTCTGATGAAGCATTAGTCAATAGGTTCATGTTTAATTCCATGGGTGTGGCCAGTGCCTTGCATTCCATCATCCCAAACCTATTCAGTATCTCTACTGCATGCTTACCTTGTCCAAGGAAGATTCCATCCGCACTTTGCCACACCTCCATGCCTAGAAAGCAGAGCATCATACCCAAGTCCTTCATCTCGAACTCAAAAACAAGATTCCTCTTCGTGTCAGCAATAATCCCATCCTCACCTGTCACAAACAGGTCATCTACATATAGTAGGAGTATCACTGGGTTCCCTTACTCAACCTTGTATTAAAGCTTGGTATCCGCTTTACTCTTGGTAAATATCAAACTAGTTAGGAAGCTATCAATCCTGTTGTACCACGTCTTGGGTGCCTATTTCAAACCGTACAAATCCTTCTTCAATTTGCACACATGAGTCTCCCTGTCATGTGTCTCAAATACAAGTGGTTTCTCCACATACACTTCCTCTTCCACTACACCATTCAAGAATGCAGTCTTGACATCCATCTGGTGTATCTTCCATTTCATTAATGCATCCAGAGAAAGTACTGATATGATGGAAGTGTATCTGGCTATAGGTGCAAAAGTTTCTTCATAATCTATCCCTTCCTTCTAGGAGAACCCACGTGCCACAAATATAGCTTTATATTTCTTTATGATGCCATTTGAAGCATGCTTGATCTTGTAGATCTAATTGGAAGTCACAATAGACTTCCCTATTGGTCTCGGGACCATATCCCATACATCATTCTTCATGATCAAATGGTATTCTTCGATCATGGAATCCTTCCATTATTTCTTCTTGGTTACTTCCTTGTAGTTGGAAGGTTCTTTGTCAATGATGTCACATAGTAGGGCTACATAATTGGAGTATGACTTAGGTATCTTCCTTTCTCTATGTATTCCTTCTGGAGCACCATATCTCTCTACATATAGGATAGCCTCTTGTACCCATGATGGTTTCATCTTGTAACAATTCTTCTCATGGGGTGGATCTACAGGTTCCTGAGGTTCTTCCATTTCTCGATCTTCTTTTGGAGTTGCTTCATTCATTGTTGTATCTTGGATCTTGGGTACTTATGGTTCTTCAATAGGTATCTTTCTGGATTTGTTGTAAGTTGAGTCTTTGTCAAATTTCATGTCCCTGCTGATTTCGATCTTCTTGAATCCTGGGAAATATATTTTGTAAGCCTTCGAGCTTTCACTATATCCCACAAATATACCCTTCTTTCCTGAAGGATATAACTAATTCATCCTCTTCTCTTTTGGAATGTGTATATACACTGAGCAAACAAATATTTTGAGATGGTTGACTTCTGGATTCTTACCGGAGAAGGATTCTTTTGGTGTCTTGTTCTCAAGTACTCTATGCGGAGTACGATTATGTACATACACAGCTTCCCTAGCAGCTTCTACCCATAGATGCATAGGAATATCCTAATCATGAAGCATTTCCCTTGTTGCTTCCATAATATTGTTATTCTTCCTTTCTGTAAATCCATTCCATTGTCGATCATATGGAGTGGTCAACTCCCTGTTAATCCTTGAATCTCTACATAATTCCTTGAATTCATCTGATGTGAATTCTCTGTCATTATTTGATCGAAAGGTCTTTATATTCTTCTATGTGTGGTTATCAATCAAGGATTTGAATTCCTTGAACTTACCGAATACTTGATCCTTGCTTTTCAAGAAATATATCCATTTCTTCCTAGAAAAATCATCAATGAAAGAAACATATTATACATACCCACTCAATGAACTAGATGACATCATACCACATACATCAGAGTGTATAATTTCCAAGATTTCATTTTCCTTTCTCTAGCTACTTGGAAATGTCTTCTTTGTGTTCTTTCCCTTCGCACATCATTTTCAAATGCCTTCATGCTTTTCCTGGATTTATGGAAGACCTTCAACAACTTTGCTTGCAAGTGGTAGTGCCCTATAGTGTACATGTGCAATCCTTCTATGCCAAAGTTCACTTGGCTCTACTGAGTTATGGATCAAATCTTGTTCTGGTTGGCCCTTTAATTTGTATAATCCTACCTCTTGCTCTCCAATCACTACTGCATCATCTCTGGTATTTCCCTTTGGCCACATAAGGAATTGGATATCTACAAATGCAACCCTCATACCTTTTGCATCCAATGCATATATGGAGAGAAGATTCTTCTTTGGTCCTGGTACACACAATACTTCTACACACAATACTTCTTTCATCTTCATAGACTTTCCAGAGTCTAGCTTATAGGAAGTGTTTGTGCTAGAAATTGTTCCCAGACCACCACAAGATCAAGCTAACACAATCTCAAAAATAAAACAAAATGAAATTGGTTTTTAATGGTTTTGGTTTGAAAGTTTTTCAACAAGAAGGAATATCAACAACAAGCTAATACAAATACTAAATTATGAAATGATATGAAATACCAAGTTGTAAACACACAAGATATAAACTAGAAACAATATAAACATAACAATGATTTCACCCATAACATATAAGCACTTGCATGAATAAACACATTAAACAAGAAATGAACTTATATGTTAAGTGATCAAACAGACCAGAGATAAAACCAACAATAAAGATAATAATGGATTATAAGTATGTATATTTTAGTATCAATCTTCAAAATTACATGAGAGTCATGAGTCTTAGCTTGTAATACATCTAGCACTATAGCATCTTCTTGCCCAAAATTCGAACCAAAACCATTAAAAACCAATTTCATTTTGTTTTATTTTTGAGATTGTGTTAGCTTGTTCTTGTGGTGGTCTGGAAACAATTTCTAGCACAAACATATTTGGTGCCATTGCCGGGGAATGAAACTGAAGTATATTTTCCATGGGATATCATCATTCATCTAATTTTGAGAGGTGAAAAGAATCAGAAAATATTTCACACTAATTTTTCCCCAAGCAGTGGTTAACAGTGGCTACCAAAAAGATTGGGACAAGAGGGATACCTGCTTCACCTTTGCATTCAGGTGTCTCAGATCTAGAACATATTTTGAACGAAGCTAGACAACTTAGGAAAACTCATTCTTCTCCTTCTCTGTTTACTCCTAAGTAGTCAACATTGAAATCACCTTTTACATATTCTGAAGGAGAAGAACAAAGTTTGTCTTGGTCAATCCCTTCCATACTAGTAAGTAGTTTTCAAGTTTTTACTAATCCACAGTCTTATAAAAAAGAAAAAAACCGAGTCTCCTGGCAAGATTCCCTTATTTTAGTTCAAAACCAGTAAAAGTCCTTTCAAACTAGGTTCAAGTAAAGTTGTTCAATCTTTGTCCTCATGAAAACAAAGTAGTTTCACAATGGCACAAAACCAGCCCCTTGATATGATGGATAGAACGGTAGCTACCAGATATGCTCCCTTAGTCCTTCCTCATCCTCTTAATGCTCTCCCTAGAGGATATTATCAGAAATACTTACCTAGGTTTAATGGTCCGGGTGAGACAACTGCTGAATAGCACTGGGATGCATTCCTAAGTTATGCAGACAATCAAAATATTGAAGCAAAATATGTGTGGACGAGGATGTTTGTGCAGAGTTTGGATGGGGAGGTAAGAAAATGGTTTAGAGAACTTCCAGCTAATTCAATAACTTATATAGAGGAATTACAGGATTTGTTCATGAGGCAGTGGGGAGACACAAAATATCATACCTATTATATTACAGAATTTGGATCTTTAAGAAGAAAAAAGGATGAAACTATAGGAGATTTTTCCAAACGCTTTAATAAAATGTATGGTAGGATCCCTGCTGAAATCAAACCTTCTGAAACTTCAGCTCAGATAACTTATGAAAATGCATTTGACCATGAATTCTCCTTGCATCTGACAGAAAGAAGGCTAGTTACTTTATTAAACATGCAAGAAGTTGCATTGGAGGTGGAATCAAACATTATAGCTTCAAATAGACTCAAAGAACATTCATATCATCAAACTTATGATCTAAAGGGTAAAAAGGAGATGATTCCGCCATCTTCTACATCACAGACAACAGATAAGAAGATAGATGAAATGGCCAAGTTGGTAAAAATTTAAACAGAAAAACTAAATAAATTGGAGTTAGAAAAGAATTCAAATAAGCCTGCACAGGAAGGAGAAAGGAACCCTAATCAATTTAAGCACCCATTTTCCCCTAGATTTGTCCCTAGAGAAAGAAGGAACAATGACATCCGGAGGGAAAGAAGAGAAAATGAAGATTAGAGAGTTCCTCCTCTACTCCAAAACATTGTAGTTGATGAAATTGAGGAAGGTGAAGTTTCACAGTATGAAGATTCAAATCAAGAGATAAATTACTTTTGGGACTTAGTATCAGAGGGGTTTTTAACTGAACATGACTTTTAAAATTTTGAGTTTTTTTATGCTAATATTTATCAAACTGAAAGTGACTTGGGTCCTGAAATTACAGCTGAAATAGGTCAATATGAACCTAATAATTCTATTAACTTAAGGTTTGGTCCAAAACAGGTTTCTCAGATTCCAAAAAGAAAGACAACTTCTCCTCCTAAACAATTACCTAATTCAGCACAGGAAAAGAGAAAAGATCAGGGTGAGACAGATAAGGTTGCTGAAACTGAAGAAGTGAATGAAAATGTGCAGAATTTTAATTTTGAAAATGAGTTATGTAAGATTAAAATTCCAGTACCCTTTACTGAGTTGATGAATAATCCTCGCTATAGAAATCCAGTTCTAAAGATGATAGGGTCAACTGCCAGCCAGATACCTTCAGATACTGTAAATCTACAAGAAGAACATCCTAAAATCTTTATTGGTTCTTCCCTAGCTGATAAGACTGAAAATGATTCAAATTTATCTCCACCTTTTTATATAGCATTGACTATTCATGATCAAATGATTCATAATTGTTTATGGATTCTGTTGTTGTTCACAATTTGATTCCAAAAGCAGTCACAGAGGCTATGGGTTTGAGTATCAGAAAACCATATCATGACTTATATGCATTTGATTCCAAAGCTGTTAAATGTTTGGGAGTGATTAAGGATCTTTTGGTTAACCTGACTCATTTACCCATGAAAAGTGTCATCATGGATGTGGTGGTGGCTAATATCACTCCTAATTTTGGAATGTTGCTTTCAAGATCTTGGGCTGAGAAGGTGGGTGGTACATTACAAATGGATTTGTCATATGAAACTATTCCTATTTTTGGAGGAGAAAATAGGAGATTGTATAGAGAATTACAATATGCTTACATTGTTATTGATAATAAGAACCCAAAAAATCATCCACTTTATGTTGTAGAAAAGGATTTGGGGTCTTGTATGTTACATTTTAGTGATGACAATATAAGTGGCTTTTTACAAGTAGAAAAGGACAAACCAATCAAATGAATTGTTGAACAACAATATGAGCTATGGAAAATGTATTTTGATGGCTCCTCATCCAAGGATGGAGCAGGATCATGTATTGTTTTGATTTCTCCTGGTGGAGAGATGATTAGTTTGATGTATAAGTTAGAATTGTAACCACAAATAATACAGTAGAGTATGAGGTATTAATATTGGGCTTAAAGGCTGCAAAGGAAATGGGCATTCAACAAATTTTTGTTTATGGTGACTTCGAATTAGTTGTCCAGCAGGTAAGGGACAAATATCAAGTAAAACATGATTTGTTGAAGGTATACAGAAATGAGGTGTGGGATATGATTGATAATTATTTTATAGCATTTAACATTTATTTCATTCATAGGGATCATAATCAGATAGCTGATTCACTTGCATCAGTAGTCACACATTTTATAATTCTAAAAAAGACTCAGTTAAGATATCCAATCAAAGTCAGATATAGGTCTTGAGTACTAGACAATATCAGACAGTGGAGGTTTTTTGAAGATGATTTGGAAATAAAGAAGTTCTTGGAGTTAAATGGAGAGTTTTCAAATTCATTGATTGATCAGGACCAAGATGATGGGGTTGGATGTGGTGATGAATATTCATAAAATGAAATTGTTGGACATAACATTATTGAGTTGAAAGGAAATTTTATTCCCAAATGTTTAGTTCCCCTTGAAAGGATTTTTTCAAAAGATGATACTCCATTGAAAACAGCTATGCAATCTTCAAAAGAGAATGTTATAAATTGTAATATTGGCACAAAAGAACAACTCATGATGGTGAAAATTTCAAAATCTCTGTCACTTGAACAAAGGAACATGTATGTCAAATTACTGAAGGAGTTTGCTGATATTTTTGCTCGGTCTTATGAATACTTAAAAACCTATGATACCAGTATTATTCAGCATAAGGTTCATTTGAAAACAAATGTGAAACCCTTTAGACAGAAATTAAGAAGAATTAATCCTGCTCTATTTCCAGTCATAGAGAAGGAGGTCAAGAAATTATTGGATGCAAAAATCATCGTTCCACTTAGATACTCATCTTGGGTGGCTAACCTGGTTCCAGTAAGGAAAAAGACTGGAGAGATAATATTATGTGTGGATTTTCATAATTTGAATAGATCTTCATTGAAGGATAATTATCCATTACCAAAAATTGAGCAAATCTTACAAAAGGTGGTAGGCTCCTAGAGAATTTCCATGGTTGATGGATTCTCAGGCTATAATCAGATAGTTGTGCATCTAGATGATAGGGAGAAAACAAATTTCACTACCCCTTGGGGTACCTTCATGTATGATAAGATGCCATTTTGTTTGATGAATGTTGGGGCTACCTTTCAAAGAGCTATGGATATAGCCTTTGTTGGTGAAAAGGAAAAATTTGTTGTGATTTATTTGGATGATATTACAGTGTTTTCTCGGTCAGATGAGGAACATTTAAGACATCTCAAGCAAACATTTTTGAAATGTAGGAAATTTGGAATGTCACTAAATCCTAAGAAGTCTCATTTTGTTGTTTAGGAGGGTAAACGTTTGGGACATATAGTTTCAGCAGATGGAGTTAGAATAGATCCTAAAAGGGTTAAGGCAATTATGAAAATCAGTCTTTCATATCATTTCATAATTTAGTATTTGTATTAGCTTGTTGTTGATATTCCTTCTTGTTGAAAAACTTTCAGACCAAAACCATTAAAAACCAATTTAATTTTGTTTTATTTTTGAGATTGTGTTAGCTTGTTCTTGTGGTGGTCTAGAAACAATTTCTAGCACAAACAGGAAGATTCACCACTTCATTTTATAGGATACTGGTAGTCATCCCTAAGTTTCCCTTTGTAGGGTGACTCGTGTTAAAATAGATTCACAAAGGATTCTTTAAATCTCATTAGATTATTGGAAGCCCCACTATCTATGAGCCAATCATTTCTTCCATGTGTAACAGTTCCTGTGAGGGAAGAAATAAAAACATACTCTTCATCGCTTGAAGAATATTCACTTTCTTCTTTGGCTCTCTTCCTGGGAGGTTCATAATCCTCTGCAGTGTGAGCATGATGTCTTCTTTTGTTGTTCTTTTTCTTGTGAGAGCCACCTTTATTTCTAGGACAATCTCTGGAGAAGTGTCCCTTCTCATCACATGTATAGCATCTAAGATTAGATAAATATCTGCTAGATATTATAGGGTTATCTTTTTTATTCTAGTGGTGATGCTCTCCTTTCTTGTGATGCTAGTGCTCCCTTTGGTGATTCTTGGTGTGTGTTGTGAGAGCTTGATCTTCATTTCCCATATTTTCTTCTCAAGCTACTATTCGAGATTCTTCTTGTGAGCATTCCTCCCACAACCTATTGAAGGTGATTAACTTTCTTCTAGCACAAATTCCTTGAATAAAGGAGTCCCATGACCCGGGGAGACCATTCAAGGTGGTCATCACAATTTCTCCATTCTCTACGTATTCTTCCACAACTTCAAGTTGTTCTTTCATTTGAGAGACCCTTGTAAAGTGTGACTATATGGTTTCTGCATTCTAGATCTTTACATTCTTCAACTAATTTGGCAACGTCATCTTCTGATTTATGTTCTTTCCTTCAAATATCTTGGTCAAGGAATCAAACATCTCTTTAGGTGTATTTAAGGAAGACACATGTGGTATAAGGTGATCTTTGATAGAATCAACAATAATCCTCTTGGCCTTGTCCAAGTTCTTCTTATGTAATGCTTTAGCCTTATCTCCCTCTGGAACTGGAACCTCTCCACTTATGTAGGTGTCTTATTCATTTTCTTTAAGAACAAGTGAAATCCTATACTTCCTTGCTCAGAACTAATTAGCTCCTTCAAGATTTTCATCAAGCTTGGTGTGATGAGACATATTTAATTAGAACCTCAAATGGAAATACAAAACATTTAGATCTTACCACTTTGAGATGCTCGGATTGGATCTGGAGTTGATCTTCTAAAGTTTTGGTTTTCTGGTCCGGGGTTAAATTTAGGGTTTGACTTTCTCGAAGTTTTACCCAACCAAAAATTTCGATTTTGGTCTCTAAATTTTGATTTGGAGGAGGAGAAAAATATTATGCTAGGCTCACTCAAAAAATTCCACTTATGTGAAAACCCCTAATTTCCCGCAGTAGTGACAGGCCAAAAATTGAAAAAGCCCAAAATCAGATTATGCTTCGACAAGAACATGCGCCCTTCAACGGAGAGTTAGGATAGACTCCTTTTTCTGATAATATGTGGAGAGAAACCCAAAAATTAAGAATCCCTATCTTTTGCAACTGCACAATGTCTTCTTCTCATGTTAACTCTGATACCATATTAGATTTTTATCATTTTAATCAATATGATGTAGGATCTTATCTGAGAGAATAACATGCACAACAATAATCACAAGAGACAAGAGACACAAATATTTTCCTCAAGGAAACCATAAAGGAGAAAACCCCGTAACTTCCTCAGAGATAGAATGAGCACCAGTAGCAAAAATAAAACCCAAAAGAATAAAGATGACCTTCAATAGCTGCTCTCTCTCTGACTTGTGCGAGATAGTCCTCTCTCTCTCTCATGCGCTATTGATGATTGAGTGTGTGTATAAAATAGAGAGTCTCACTCTATATTCATACCTAATTTCCACTTGAAATTTTCCCTACAGGGACGACTTCTCGAGGAGAGTCTAATAACCCTAATATAACTCAATTGAGGGGTCTAATGCCCCAACATACAATGGAGGGTTAACCTCAATGACTTTACATGAATTAATTAAATTAATGAATTCCTCGATCAGAGTAACAAACATCTCTGTCAGGGTATAATGAAATATACAAGTGGATACATTCTGAAGTTACAAATACATCAACATAATGATGGCATATTTGGACCAAATTTCTTAGAATGTTTTTTATGTGCATCTGATGAAGTAATGGAAGAACTAGCACTAGAGAAATATGATGATGAATATGGTGGAGTTTTAGGAGGTTCTCATCCATTACCTTTATTATTTTAAGTACTACCCGCTACACTCATTTGCTTCTTTATCCTCTTTTCCAATCTCCTTTGGTAGTCACCAAATAACTTTTCAACCATGTCTACCATCTAGTAGAAATGCTTATGGAAGGAATTCTCATCCTCTTCTCCATAGTTTTCACTTTCCTTTTCCTTCCTTTGAGTTACAATTCCAATATCTAATTTTAAAGGATCAATTTCTCCTTCACCTACTTTAAGGTTGGCCCTAGTAAGCATTCACACACTCACAATTCCTTGGGTTAATTGTTACCTTATACCAACTTGATATAAATTTTACAAGATATTTTTAATCATGAAATATGTGTGAATGTTTTTAACAATTAATCTCTAATAAATATTTTGCAATGTTAATTTAAAGAACAATATTTAATAGAAATTGCAAAATAACAAATATGCAAACCATAATTTAATGACTGCAAATTGATAATGGAGTTTGGAAATAAATCCTTATGTCTCCGGGTCCACATACAGTTTGATTGATTCAATTAATTTTAAATTTTTTCTAATTACATCAACACATAGGCTTCTCTACAGTTTTTTTTGTTAATTGCAGGAACAAACTACACAATGCAACTCTTAATTTTGACAAATACCCCCTATGACATGCAGTATAAGAAACTATGTATCCAACGATGTACAGATCCACCTTAGAACCATCTGAACTTTGATGTTATGTCAAAAAATGCTATGTCCAACCATCGATGCTCAACCATGATGAGTGTGTCCCAACTGTGGGTTAAATAGGAAAACAAGATTGGTTTTTGATCCAAATATCACGCACCCAATCAGGATAGAAATTCGATTTCATGCTCAAAATAATTCCTGACAGGATAAAATCAATTCCGCATGCATTGTCGTCGAACAAACCCTCAGTTCATTTGTGACTATTGATTTAAATATGTCGCTTGTTATGCTGGACCAACTATTTAGACTATGTTGATCTCGATTGTGTTGATTCCAACTGTGTTGATCTCGACTGTGTTGACACCGAATGTCCCAACGTTGTAAATAGGAACTATCAAACATTACAAACATCCTTGAGACATTTCGATGTCGACTTTCTCGATCCCGATTGCATAATTTGGAACTCCAAATAGAACACATGATCTTTGTCGACATTCTAACCCTGACTTTATCAATCTCGATTGCAAAAATTGACCTTGTTACTGCCAACTCAGTTTCCACGAGTCAAAAGATGATTGGTCCATGTGTTGAAACTTTAGAACGCAATATCTTTCATTTCCAAAGTTCATTTTTGACAAGATAGGTATCGTTGGAAAGATCTCTATGAGATCTATACAATTTTGTTCTTCATATCAACATTTGAATATTTTGGTTTTTGGTTTATTGGGAGATCCGCCTGGTTCAAACCCCTTAACCTTGCGCCATTAAAAAATACAAAGTGTGCTAGATATGTTATATATTATATAACATACACACACACTTATATATATGTATATATATAATCACACAAACCTACCATTTACCATCGCCTTGACCATGATATTATGCCAAAATTAAACTATCAAGCCCAAACACTAGCTTGACCACATATTGATTGATATCGCACTCAATTGTTTCTATCCCAACCAGAGAGATATTATTCTCAACTACATCTAGTCTGACAATAGATCTATCGTTCTCAACTACATCTAGTATGGACATAGAGATATCGTGCTCAATCGAATCGAGCCTGACCAATATAGAGTGGACATTCCAAAAATCATATATCGCAACTAGCCAGAGGATACCGGCGATGGAGAAGAGACCAACCAAGATAAAGAAGATAAATTTCAACCCTAAGAAGACAAATTTCGACCAGTTGAAGGAGACAGATGAGGGATAAGAGAATAATTGATATAGAGAAGAGACGAATCAAGCTAAAGGAGAAAAATATAAACCCTAGGAAGACAAATTTTGATCTCAAAATGTCTTTTTATTCAGTAAGTGATTTAGGTTTTTATCATAGAAAACATGTATTAATCCCTTGGGAAAAAATTAATTGTTTAGGAAAAATATTTAAATCATTTTTTTTAATTGCATTAGGGAAATTTTATTTTGAATATTAATCAATAAGTTTAGCAGTTTACCCTAAATTCACCCCCATCGTGATATTCGACTGATATTTCAGGCAACCCTATTTTAGATATGGGAAAATTTCTAGGTGTTAATAACCAAGCCTTGAGATACTAAGAGCTCTCGAGTGGAGCTAGGGATGACCTTGAATCGATTATTGAAAAGGGTGTTTCCACTTGTTTGATCCAGATCTTATATACATACATCATATGTTTTGAACATAAATCAATTTAAGTGACACCTTGCCTACTTGTCTCAAGTTGTCTTCATCCCTATTAGTTGGGAGAGAAGGATTCACTCTATATGAAGGAACCATGTCATTTGTTTGCTTCAAAATGAGATCCATATATGTATGAGACCTAAAACTCATTTATTGTCTCTTTCATGTCACTCGTGACTATGTTGTTAGTTGGGATGATCCCATTCAATTCTAATCCTACTCATAGATTAATGAATGAAATCCATAAGATTGATAATCATTAGAACTTATTCCATGGCCATATATTGAAATTGTTATTAATGAGTAAAAACAATAGTCCCTTTAATGGACCCCCAACTGTCCATAATATTTTTTTAGGAAATGTGGAAGTGATAGGAGAACCAACATTTTAATGAGTTAGTGAACATTCCCTTAATGTCCTATCCCAATTATACTTGACAGAGTTGGTCTCACTATTGCAACACAATCATACATCATTTTTGTTTTATGACGATGATGGTATTTTTCCTTTATCCTTTGTAACATTGATTTGACTAGGTTACTCATTAACACATTGCAAGTTTAAACACTTTATAAGTATGACCTTATGCCAAGGCCTAATTTAGGAAA